>CM045988.1:93543816-93961859 GCA_025175895.1 Wurfbainia villosa
TCCTTTCGCCACCAATCTAGCCTTATAGGTAATCACATTACCATCCATGTCGGTTTTCTTCTTGAAAACCCACTTGCACCCTATAGGCTTTATGCCTTCAGGTGGGTCAACCAAGTTCCAAACTTGGTTTTCGTATATGGAATCCATTTCCGACTTCATGGCACCAAGCCACTTATCCCTTTCTGAACTTGTCAGCACTTCTTCATAACTGGTAGGCTCTTCATCATCAATGAGTAACACGTCGTTCGATTCACTTACGAGAAATCCATATCTCTCAGGAATATTGCGTGTTCTACCAGATCTACGAAGATGTGGTGTTACAATAGGTCCAAATTGACGCTCATCACTATGAGTCATTTCACAGTGCTTCACTGTATCTCATCAATGTCTATTTGAGTCTCTCGAGCCTCCTCAAGCTCAACGACACTCCCAATCGCTTTCTTGCAAGAGAAACTCTTTCTCTAGAAACACAAAGATGCCTTGAAACAAACACCTTTGTTCCACAGATGATAGAATTGGTAACCCTTGTTTCCTTAGGGTATCCAATAAATAGACATTTATCGACTTAGCATCCAATTTGTCCGATACACACCGCTTCACATAAGGTGAGACAACCCCATATCTTCAAGTAAGATACATGAGGTTTCTTACTAGCCCATATCTCATATGGAGTAGTAGAGACTACTTTGGTAGGCATTCCGCTTAACAAGTAAACATATCCAAGTGCATAACCCCAAAAGGACGTGGGAAGAGTCGATGATTCATCATTGACCGACCATGTCCAACAAGGTCCTACACGCCTCTCGATACACCATTATGTCGTGGTGTATAGGGCGGAGTCCATCGAGACAATATGCCATTGTCTCTTAGATAATCAAGAAACTCTGACTTAAGTATTCACCACCTCGATCTGATCGAAGTATCTTAATACTCTTGTCATGTTGTTTCTCTACTTCATTTCTGAATTCTTTGAATCTTTCAAAGGCTTCAGACTTGTGTTTCATCAAGAACACATACCCAAACCGTGAGTGATCATCGGTGAAGGTAATGAAGTAGCTATAGCCTCCTAATGCTTGAGTTGACATAGGTCCACATACATCAAGATGTACTAGACCTAGTAACTCTCCCACTGCTCACCTTTCCAAAGAAAGGTAACTTAGTCATCTTGCCTTTTAAGCATGATTCGCATGTATCGTATGAATCCAATTCAAACGATTCCAGAATTCCACATTGGTGTAATTCGGACATGCGTTTCTTGCTTACATGGCCAAGACGACAATACCACATGTAGGAGTCTAATTGATTATCCTTTTGAGCACGCTTGTTGCTCGCTTCGATATTGCAAATGTCACTGGATACGTCCAACGTATATACACCATTGCTTAAAGTTCCAGTCCCATAAAGAACCCCATTCAAAGTTATGTAACAACAATTGTTACTAAAAGTCAAATGCAACCCATTTCTATTTAGACAAGAAATAGAAATGATGTTCTTTATCAACGAAGGAACATACAAGCAATTGTCCAGTTCTAAGACAAGTCCTACAGGGAGTTCCAACAAATATGTTCCGATGGCGAGTGCAGCAACCGTTGCTCCATTCCCAACACGTAAATTTGACTCTCCCCTTTGACGAGTCTTCTTCTATTCCTTAGCCCATGTATGTCATTACATATATGTGAGCCACACCCAGTATCAAATACCCAAGTGTCTGAGGAAATAGAATGACAATCAATAAAGAAGATTTCTGAAGAAGATGGGGCATCCGATGCCTTATCCTTCTTCACGAACTCAAGATAAATCTTGCACTTTCTTCACAAATGGCTCTCCTTGCCATAATGATGGCAAGTTTCCTTTTGTGCTAGTTCTACCTCCTTTGCCTTTTTCTTTCCTTTCTTCTGTTCTTTTGCCTTCCTCTTAGAACCTTTCTTTGAGGAATCAACTAACAGAACCGTCTTCTCCTCATGCTTCACAGAAGGCTCCACAGTCTTCAGCATATTGAGGAGCTCGGGAATGGTGGATTCCAATTTGTTCATCCGATAGTTCATCACAAATTGCGAGAAACTCTTGGGCAAACAATGCAGAATTAAGTCAATACTTAACTCATGATCCATCACAAAACCGAGGGTAGCTAGCCGCTCGATGTACCCGTTCATCTTTAGCACAAACTGCACTACAGACGAACCTTCTTGCATCTTCGTGGTGAAGAGGAGCCTAGAGACCTCGAACCTTTCGGATCTCGCTTGCTCATCGAACAACTCATGAAGATGGAAGACCATAGTATTAGCATCCATATGCTCATGCGCCGCTTCGCACTGTACCATTATCGCTAGCATGATGCAACTCACCGCCAATCCGCCACATGCTTCTGATAGACCAACATTTGGTCTGGAGTTGCATCGTCCTTAGGACGGTCAGGAAGAGGCTCTTCAAGGACATATGCTAGCTTTTCCGCCTTGAGAACAATTCTCATGTTTCTAAGCTACCCAGAAGTTAGGCCCAACTTTGTTCAATCCAAAATAGTGCGCAAATTCAAAGACGCTCATGATCAATTTATCGACCTAGAAATACAAAACGAGCATATATGAGAAAATGATTTTAAAATGCATCAATATACATTTATAAATCCCATTCATTTTTCGAATTCAAAACCCCAAAATCACTTCGAGATCGTAGGTCCATCTCCGAATGGTTGATATCCATCATAGATAAGAACAACCTTGGAGTGAGTCCAACAAGCCATTCTTAGCTATGATGGTGGGTATCAAGTATACCGATTACATATCATGTATATGTAACTATCACAATGTGCTATCAACTAATTGAATATTCACACATACATTGGGTTGTTAACACATTAACAAGTATGCATCATATGCATAGCACCCAACTTCACCTCTCTTCACATCGACCTTTGAGTGAGTCCAACAAATCGATGCTCCAAGTTAAAGCCGACCCATTAATCGCGAAATAGTTTTAATATGGTTAGAGCGCATTCAACCAATTAGCCCAGCTTGGAGAGAGTCCAACAACCAAAGCTAACGATTGACCTCTGACTCTTACCATATTAGAGTTAAACTATTCCATGGTATGAACATGTTCGGGTTCGAGCCGGGCTTGGAGAGAGTCCAACAACCCAAACAAGAAACGGAACTCTGGTTCTAACCATATTAATGGAAGGTGTAGGCTTTAATATTGAGTTAGGGTTTTATGTCTCATCCTCTTTGCATGCAAATAACTATTATCTACATGGCATGGCATACATGGCATACATCTACATGTCACGACACGCATGACATAATGTTATGCATCTAATGCAATTACATGGCATACAATTATGTCATGTATATATTTCCTTATATGTCATAACTATTTATGGAAATAAAATATGTTTAAGATTTGATTCTCCAAATCAAATCATAATTAAATTAGGAAACAAATTTCCAAATCTAATCACATATTTTATTCATGGAATTATTTGATTAAGGAAAATCTATTTAGGAAACCAATTTCCTAAATCATTAAAACTACTTATGGAAATAAAATATTTTAAGATTTGATTTAAATCAAATCATGATTAAATTAGGAAACAAATTTCCAGAATCTAATCAAATATTTTATTTATGGAAAATATCAATTTCCATAAATACTTCCAACTTTCCAAAAGTGGAAGATTTCCATAAATACTTCTAGACTTTCCAAAATTGAAAAATTTTCATAAATACTTCTAAATTTCCAAAATTAGAAAATTTCCAGAAATACATTATGACTATCGCAAAACCATTTTACGATTATGTCGAAACACAACCTGGGCTCTGATACCACTGTTGGGTTTCCGGCACCGCGGCGTGTGTGTGTTCGATCATGTTTCGTAAACATGAGCACAGCGGAAGCAATTAAAAATAATAAATACTCCTATTTATTACAACACACACAACACACGCATGCTATTACAACAAGTGTAGACATAACCGTAAATTAAAATTGCAATAAAAGGAAATTAAACTACGTTATACCTTTCGTATGACGTGTAGCGGGAACGGCATCAACCGGAACGATCCTCGTAAGAATCGTCTCTATCCGTATCCACGCCGAGCTCCTCGGGATGACTTCGCTAAGTCACGAGCTTCGCCTTCATACGGGTTACTAGCCTCGTGTTGAAGACGACGTGATCGAGAGATGATCACGATCCGAATCCAAATTCGGATCCAAAACGAAGTTCTCAAAACTCGCTTCTCCGAGAGGTATTCGCCAACCGCTTGACGAATCCTTCGCCCTCCACTCAGAGGATTACCGGAGATCAAATCCCGTAGTTAGCCGCTGTCGGAGCACTAACCGCCGCCCAAACGACGCCCGACGAGAGGAGAAGAAGCTGTCCAGAAAACTGGACAGCTTTGGTGGAGGAGATAGGCGCCGCCAAAACAAGGAGACAAAAGCTCACCTTGATGCCGAACCTTTAGGGAATCACCGAGGGTCGCCGAGAGGTTCACCGGCTGGAGCTTGACGCGCAAGGGTCTTGGACGGCGGCACAAGGCGGGCTGCTACGCTTGGATTGGCGCCAAAACTCCTCCAAGGAGTGGGCGGCAACTCAAGGGGGCTAGGGTTTGGATTAGTTAGGGTTTAACAATCCCTTAAGCCCACTTTATAGAGAACTAATTCTCTTAATGGTTAATGGATCATATCCATAAAGCCCGTTAACCCGCTCCATTAAGATAAGTTAAAATAAACCAAACCATGATGGTTTATTTTAAGTTAAAACGAACCGAACCAACTTTTGGTTCATTCGCTTAAAATAAACCAAACCCTTTGGTTTATTCTTATCCATTGGATTAGAACCAAACCATTTTGGTCCATCCATTATGTCTTCATAAGACACTGCCCATCCACGCTTCCATTGCGATCAAACAATTTCATGCTCGCTTTATGTTTGGTCCAACCAAACATAGTTTCTCTGGCCCGAGAATCTCATCCTCAAGCTCGCTTTTAAATCCTTTGGATTACACTCTGGCGTGGTGACCAAATAGGTTCTCGGTTTATGTTGGCCGCCTATAATTAACCATTAATTATAGAACGATCATGAGTGGCACCTAGTAGTACATCATGATCCCCAATTAACCAAAAGATCAACGGTTGATCCAACTATTTCTCAAACCCTTCAAGAGCTCGAATGAATCGTGCCCCATTCCCTTCACTCATCTTATACCCACTTGGTTCGACATGGTCTATTGTGTCGGGCCCCCACTAGGTCGACTCACGCCACACCTAGCCCAAGTATCGCTTTCTCGCCCTACGGATTCTAGTTACTCCACATGTATCAAGAGTACCTTACTCTAAACATGTAATGCTTTGGCCAAAGACTTTAGTAACAATCCGACGAGAGGCCATGGGTATACATCTCCTCGCAAGGAGTGGTGAATCCTTTATAGGCTATTCAAACACCTTCGATCACTGACTTATACCCAATCATCCCGGTCCACATCTCCTTAGAGATGTTTGCTTAAGATGTCAAAGCATAAGTCTCCATGATCAAGATGACTTGAATACCGCAAGTCAAAGGAACATCGTGACTTAAGCCACAAGAAGAACTTCATTGACATATCTATATATGCAGAGAACCATATGAAGTCTTACGGCTGGTCACTCCAATGAACTAGTTACCATAACTAGCATCCACGATTAACTCCGGACATCACTATGTCTCCAGCCAGTGAGAATCAGCTGCTTGGATACACCAAGGAGTATACCTCGTGCTAGTCTCAACAGAATTAATGGTGTCCAGATCCATCAATTCATCGACTAGGGATAATTCCGATACATCACAATTACACATGTAGAGATACTCACTAGTTGTGATCCAATCACAAATTCTCTCATGCTGTGAATCGTATCGTGGACATTCAGTAAATGAGTTTAAGATCCAATCAAATACATAAGACATGTATACTCAAATAGTGAATCTTCATTTATCACATAAATGGTTCATACATAAGGCGATTGCCTTAGGACATCTCTCATATATTACTAACATATAGTTCCTATCCGTGCAAGATAATCAATGAGTAACAGAGTATATATCTCAAAGGTCAAGGCAGTACAAGCATATGATTAAATAAGAGTGGATTTAAGGTAAACAGGTATAAACATAAATCCAAGATCATGCACTAGAATCGATCAAACTACCGGACCAGGTAGATATTACCCACCTGATACGAAGCTCGTATAATCCTCACGGCCGCGGGCCTGCTTCGTATCCCAAACCTGCACATAATAACAAATTAGGATTAAGCATAAAGCTCCAATAATAATACGAATAAAATACTAACTCATTTATATTCGTATTCTTTTCCCAAAGACATTATAACCACTTCCTAAGCTTATACATCATAACCCATATGATCCAAACGCTAACATCTCCAAATCAAAACATACTCTAATGAACTAACCTCCAACCACCCTTCGGCAGCTTACCATCACATTAATTCATAGCAATTACCAACATCCCACACAGATCAATAACTTCACAATATAAATCTAACAGGAGTCTATAAATTACAATCTCAAAACATCGAACATCCACACTACAAATCATCCACAGAACTAATCTAAGGAAAACCTAATTAACAACTTCAATCCACTGTTTATCCCTAATTTACAGTAGAAATCATCCCGACTTCTTTAATCATCTACAAAACACCACACCAAAAGCACACTCAGACATTCCTGCACTTACTCCCGCTACCCTCCGCCACCAAGAAATTCCAGATCAAGCACATCGACAAACCATAACCAAGCTAACAATATCGGACAACACATGGGTAATAAGGCTTACTAATAGACTGTTGATTTCGCTTCCCGATGGAAATCCTAAGAATCCACCCAAATCCACCTTACTCGCCCCCGACACAAGATCGGAGCTCGATCCCTAGCTTCAAGACGCGATACTAGCTTTTTCCTCTCCGCCACCGAATCAACCAACTCCGACACTAAAACACCGAGCTAGGCTAAAATCGAAAGTCGAGCTAAACCTTAACTCGAAAACAACAATCGATACCTTCAATTCAAGCGACGACATACCGGTTTAAGTGTCACGTTTTTTCCTAGAGAACCCTTCGATCCTTGGTGAGATCACTTAGTGGTGGCGCCAAGCGCCATACCGATGAACGGAGATCGACGTGATCGCGGGAGCAGCGATGACGAAAAAGAAATTGGGGATCGCGGAAAATGAGACGATCCTTCGCTCGACACCCTTTTAACTTCCATTGATCCTTAACCCAACCAACCTAACTGATTGGGTTCACCAAGCCCTATTTCGCCCAATTTCGCCGAGTCCATTACAACCCATTTCGCCCACTGCTTCCAATTAATCCCTTAATTAATCCTAATTGATTACGGTTAATCCATTTTTTTTCCACATTCTCCTCAAATAAAAATCGTCCCCAAATTTGTACGGCACGAGATGTCATAACCATCCCAAGTATCCGAGAAAAAGAGCAATACGTAATGACTAAGGGGTACCGAGTCGAATATTATATTCCCGCTCTTATATACTCAACATATCACCATCTATTAAGACGTAATAATCGTATTGTGAGTGGAGCTCTATACTTAATGATGGGAAACTTTGCAATCATAAGGTGAATCATGAATCACTATCAAATGATACTCAAGGATACTCCATGGATATAATTCCATCAAGCAATCCAAGAGTCCATCTTAACCAGAAGAAATGAGCGACCTAGCTAATCGATCATCGACTACCCAAATCATCAAGTCCTTTCCGAATTCTAGATAATCTCCCAACATAGTCTAAGGTACTAGGCTCTCACTTCATCACGACGTAACCCTACCAATCACAATATTCCATCTCTAGTGAGCATACCAACATCAAACTACAATCATCCATGTCCCATATATCGCTCCACCAACCTAACGCTCAATACTCACTATTTTCGGATACACTCCGAATAAATCCTCACTCTCGAATGAAGAGTCTCTTGAAACAACTCTTCCTAAATCGAAATACAACTTTGTAACCACTATCCTTCCTAGAGACGGAGATTTATTCTCACAAGAGAAATTAATCTAATGTCCAAACTTCACTCTGTCACCCAGAACTGAAAGTAACTAGGAGACTATAATGACTGATCTCGCTAGTTTCTCAACTAGCATACACATAATATACGTCTCATTTAACTGCATCGGGATCGCTCCTAATCCCTGCAATGATGCCTCTGCGTACAATACCCTTCCATCCATATCGGACAGATTAATTAACACTGACACAAAAGTCAGCCACCTTCTAGGCCCTGTAACCTAGCCTCACAAACTTCCGACCAGGTGATTTACATCACCTTCTTGGTCCAACAAGTCAACGATATAGTATCGCTAGTGCATCCAATCCACATCTACGGTAAATACCAAATCAATCTAGGGATACCACAACTTCCCTTAAGATTGTGGATATATCCATAAACATATCCTCCACAAATATGATGAAAATCAATCTCAAATACTCCAAGAGTACTTGATTCCTCAAATCCATGAATGACCAAATCGTCGATAAGTCTAACAACATTATCAACATCTCCTTAAATTCATAACAAGTATGAAATGTCGTCTTCCACACACCTGCATCCTTTTACTCTAAGTTGATGATAGCTCAATCATCACAATGAATGATAATCAGTATGACTAAGTTACTATACAATATCAATCCTCCAATGATCAACCCTAGGTATACACAGTGTCATTTAGCGATCTAAACAGATCCTCTATCCACCACGGCGATATTCATTCATCAACTACTACATTCCATCATCGATAATCGACGACAAACCCAAGGTCCGACTTTCTAGCAATACGTAACCGGAACGAAGTTCTCAAGAAGAAACACTGAGGCGTATAAATCTCCCATAGTGTTTAGCAACACCGATACCCATAAAATCATCTCCCTGATGAGGTCCCCAATATCGATTATTCCCAAATCACCTCAATCGCATATTCCACTTGCCCATGCAATGACCAGCCCGAGAGTTCATCCAGAATTACATCCAATACTTTGATTATAATACATCCGAGAGTCCTAGTATACCAACGCTCCAACAATCCAACTATCCGTAAGGATATGTCTATAGTGGAGGTAGGTCTAGCAAAGGCTAAGGGTATCCCTTGACTTCTTGATTGTTGATCAACATCTCACCTGACGGTAGAGAAAATCACCAACCCACAAGTCGACGATAGGAACCCTTCGAACCCTAGCTAAGTAGGTTCTAGAAAAAGATACCTGTAAAACTACCAGTATCCCTCGATATATCCGCAAATAGGATAACCTAAAGTAATATCCCGAAGGACCTATCCTTCGGTCTTCTATACTTCTTCTCGAGTAATCATGTAAACTTGTCCAACATCTATTTTGGACGGCCAAGCTCATGTAGATGCAAAGACTATTATGGAGGAACTGAAGTCAACTGCTGAAACTGAGGTACAATCTGAAACAATCAGATTGATGATATGATGCAGAGCAATCACACATCCGTAAAATACATCGAATCATTATAGCACGCTCCATCTCTGTAAAGGTATATCAAGAATGCAATAGACAGTACCATTGTCGTATCTCTCTCCTCCAACAAATCATAACCACGCTGGGAAGGTAACATTTGTTGTCCAATGTCTAAATCTTCCGAGATGTCTTCTACCGAGCATCACGAGTAACTTACTTCTTCGGATAAAGTATCAAAGAACTCCAACTATATCACGGGTAGTAGATCGTCGTGATAACCTAATCTTCACAATAATCTAATAATCTCGCCGAGGTTGTGGATCGCCCGCTAAAAGCATCATCCATAGTCTTCATGGGTCTTCAAAATATATACCTCGTAGATACCGATCGCATAGTAGAAAGATAAAATGATCCATCGAATCCGACTGTCTCGTCAGACCGCGACCGCACTAATACCTAATCTCTGAGTCTTTCTCCGAAGTTCACCGATAAACATGAGAAGTCACGACAATATGCAATCGGTCTTCTATGATCAAAACTCTCCAATAGTTGCTCGTGACTCATGACTTTAATCTTGCTCCTTTTATCCAACATTCGAGACTTCGATTCCAATAATTTTGAAAAATCGCTTATCAAATCTTCAACTCTTAAAACACTTATTACGGAGTCATTTCTATCCACATGACTGCCTAAGGGCTTCCGTAGGATCTAGTAGGAGATCCAAACATCCTCGATCAAGATGTCAACCGATAACCCTGGGTGGTCCAAACCCAATAATCACATTCTTGGGCTATTAAATAGTCGTAAGTCTACAGTCTAACGACTGCATGGTACCTTCAGTAACCAAACGATCACTAAAGCCCAAGAATTCCTTAACAATGAGTCAAAGAAGATGACGTGGAAAATACTATCTCACCACATCAGAGCTGACTAAGTGATACGTTATTTCGTGAGGTTATTTCCTATATCTTACACCAACATCAAGGCTAACCGATAATGGTATTCCACTAACACTACTATCTTCGTATAACCCGAGTCAAGTACTCCAAAGTACTCAATGTTATACAACCTAGAACGATCAACCCGAGGATCAAAATCCCAATATGAATATCATCAATTTTCTACTATCTGCATCATCAATAGTGTACTCACTTGTCCATTACCCAATAGATAATGATCTGACTAACATAATTAGTGAAAATCTTAGGACCGAAATCCTTAATCTCCACAATAGATGTGACTACCTAACTCGACTTCAGATCAGGCTCTCAAAGGTAATTACCTTTTCGATAGCAGACACATATCTAATAACCTCAACATATCGTTCCTGTGGTCAACCTCAAACCACGGTTACGAATAATAACCAATATCCTACAAGTCATCCATGTTATAAGCAACTAAATGCATAACCGAGAGAAGGATATGTAATAACAATTAACATACCTTAAACCTTGTAGCTCGGAGATGCCCATAGCAGCTTGATCCCAGAACTCACAAACCAAAACCGAGTAAAGCAAAACTCGATGTCCGAACGAAATAAAATCCGAAAATGGACTTCGCAACCTAGGGCTCTGATACCAATAAAATTGTCACGCCCCGAGAGTATGTCGTGCCGAAAAGCAAACGGACGACATCTCCCCTGTACGTGGCAACATATCGGGTTAATACAAGGCCCGTAGGCCCACAACAACAATATGATATACACAGATATCATCATATCAAACATAATAAACACAGCGGAAACAATACAAACAGATCAACAAGATATAATGACCCAACTGTGCACTCCGGAGTGACTTGACATAACAAGAAATATAATAGAAGTCGAATCAACGACCAAATACATACCACACATCCGTACATCACAGATACGGAAACAATACGACGTAAAAACCCCAAAACAATAATTCATAGTAATACAACAATATGGAAAACATATCCCTCCGTCCGGTGTGAGATGGGATCAGCTGGCGGAGCTCCAAACGTCCAAGGAATCTTCTACCTGTTATCTGGGCGACAGAAAACCCAGGGTCCAGGGGTGGTGAGTATAAACTCAGGGGTAATATATAGAAAGTGCATGAACATATAGGGTAAAGAAATCTACAAGTATACATGTGAAGATCTACAGGTATACAGCATGAGTCCAATAGACATACAGTCCTATCCAACTCTAATAACAAGTAACTACAGTAAAGTCATACGCAATGTATATACTAAACTGATCAACTGAACATAAAGTAATGTACCAACGTACCTGACGGTCTGCAACACCCTAAGCTATATCATCCTGACAGATATACCATAACATAACCCATATAATGTATCAAGTCAATCTCATACCTGACCAATACTCCAACATATGAACAATATACGATCACCTGTACTAACAACCAGGTCTGTACCACACAATGACATGATGCTAATCAAATGCATATAACAGTCTGAATCAACGCATGTATCATGCTCAACACATAGCAGTAAATAACAATGCAAATGACATGTATCATGATGTACAAGCATGTGCAACAATCATAGCTCAATCAAATGCAGCATCTCACAGGCATATGTAAAACATATATCAAATACATGCATACATATATATATCAGCAATGCATATGCATGGTCACTGTCTGCGGACCCGTCCAACCACGACCCCAGAGTGGCTGGTGGTACGACAAATGACAACTAGTCCGACTCACCGCCACCACTCTCGAGTGGCCGAGTTGGGTAGTATGATGAGCGTAGCATAGCGTAAAAAGCTAACTACTCCTAGGGGCCTCGCTGCGCAAGCGCACGCCCTACCCATGAGTAGACAACGCCGCAACAGACAACCGCACCTCACACAACCACTGCCTATAGTGGGCGAAAAGCAACACCACTGCCATGGCCAGTGATCTCCGCCTACCACCATCCATAGTGGCGAGCGCGCACATCCAATGCTCGCCTCACCCTGCTACCACTACCCCGAGTGGCCGGGGAGGCAAGATGACTGACGACTCGTCTCAACCACAAGGCAGACCCAGTCGTCAGCATGCATGAAATGTAATGATGCATAGCTCCATACATGTATCCTCGCCTCACTCCCTATCCCATGGGGAGTCCTGGTCAACCAAAAGTCAACTATGCAAGGACTACAATCACAAGACTCTCTCTATCGCACAAAGAGTCATACTCATCTAACAGTCCACCACGCTAAGACCTCTAGTCAGTAGCGATATACAATCGATAATCCATATAACCATACACAGCACACAATCCATAATGGATATACCATCGCGCTTAGGACCTCTAGTACATGGTCACATACGACAACCATACACTTATCTATGCAATGCATAACTAGATCCACCATAAATGCACCACTAATACTGCTATGATATCACGATCGACTCCATAATCCAATCCATCACCTAACTCTAGTTAGGTAACACAGTAACCCTATCTGAGGTCACAAAGATAACCCTAACCACATGTACTTACTGAACATCTATTAGCTAATACATAATAGGGTTTATAGTTCCTATCCGTGCTAGATAATCAATGAGTAACAGAGTATATATCTCAAAGGTCAAGGCAGTACAAGCATATGATTAAATAAGAGTGGATTTAAGGTAAACAGGTATAAACATAAATCCAAGATCATGCACTAGAATCGATCAAACTACCGGACCAGGTAGATATTACCCACCTGATACGAAGCTCGTATAATCCTCACGGCCGCGGGCCTGCTTCGTATCCCAAACCTGCACATAATAACAAATTAGGATTAAGCATAAAGCTCCAATAATAATACGAATAAAATACTAACTCATTTATATTCGTATTCTTTTCCCAAAGACATTATAACCACTTCCTAAGCTTATACATCATAACCCATATGATCCAAACGCTAACATCTCCAAATCAAAACATACTCTAATGAACTAACCTCCAACCACCCTTCGGCAGCTTACCATCACATTAATTCATAGCAATTACCAACATCCCACACAGATCAATAACTTCACAACGTAAATCTAACAGGAGTCTATAAATTACAATCTCAAAACATCGAACATCCACACTACAAATCATCCATGTAACTAATCTAAGGAAAACCTAATTAACAACTTCAATCCACTTGCTTATCCCTAATTTACAGTAAAAACCATCCCACTTCTTTAATCATCTACAAAACACCACACCAAAAGCACACTCACCTTCCCCGGCACCTACTCCCGCTACCGCTTCACCAAGAAATTCCGATCAAGCACATCGACAAACCATAACCAAGCTAACAATATCGACAACACATGGGTAATAAGGCTTACTAGACTGGTTTGATTTGCCCCATGGAAATCCTGAATCCACCCAAATCCACCTTACTCGCCCCGACACGGCGAAGATCGAGCTCGATCCCTAGCTTCTGCACGCGACACAAATTTTTCTCTTCACGCCACCGAACCAACCATCCGACACGCAAACACCGAGCTAGGCTAAAATCGAAAGTCGTAGCTAGCAGCAAACCATAACTCGACAGGGAAAAACAACAATCGATACCTACCTTCACGGTACCGCACGACGACGACGCCGCCAGGTGGCCGCCGTTTTTCCACAGAACCCTTCGATCCTCGGTCGAGATCGCCTAGTGGTGGCGCTGCTTCGCCATACGACGCCGATGAACGGAGATCGACGATGTGATCGCGCGGAGCAGAGCGATGACGAAAAAGAAATTGGGGATCGCGGTGAAAATGAGACGATCCTTCGCTCACACTTTTAATCCGCTCCATTGATCCGCTAACCACCAACCCAAACCTAATCGATAAATTTCAAGCCCCATTTCCAAATCAATTTCGCCCACATTACCATTTCGCCAAATTAAGTCTAATTAATCCCTTAATTAATAACAATTGATTACGGGTTAATCCTTTTTTTTTTTAGAATACTAAAAGAGAACCTCAACGTCCCAACAGCCTAAGTACAACTGCATGTGTCTAGAATATCTATGCTCTTGAGCACCTTCAGGCGTCAAACACGCTGCTCGCAGCACCGAAACCATATCGTAATTGGCATCCTAAGCACCTTGGCGTGTTCGACACCGCCGCTAAGTAACATGTCCCGGGTTCCAAGCGCACTGAGCACTATGTGACCAACTCTAGGTCACCAGAGTAGCATTGCACCCAAACACCGCGCATGCTTGAGACCGCAGCTGCCAACATCAGAAAACTCGCCCACTTTGAACGCTAATCCTTGGTCGCCTAAGCACCGCCGTAATCCAAGCAATACGTAACCGCTATCGCCCGAGCATTGTAGCACACTCTAACACGCATTATGCGAGCACGCGGTGGAACTTGGCTCCGGTTCGAATACTTTAGCGCACCCTAGCACCGCCGCAATGAGAAATGCATCCGAGCTCTTTCAGACGCCTTTCCCTTACTTGGCATTGCAATTGCGGCGTTCGAGTAAATCACTCGACAACTATTTTTCACGAGTTCTTAACTCAAGAAATCATTGAATGCAAAATCATTTGCATTCAACCTGATTTTGATACCAATGTCGATATATATCAAAAGATAAACTTTTCAAAATAATAAATATATACTTTATATTATAGATGTAGAATGCTACTATGTTGATGAACAATTCATAGTTGGGATGATAGTCATAGATCGAACTATCCCTGTAACATCGAACGTTGAAACTCTAAAATCCGATGATGTTTGTGACAATGATCTCTTATTCTTTTCAACCAGCGATAAGAATTCTCTCTACTCTCTTAGAAAAACTCTTTTCACATACACAAATCATACTCTCTGCATTGCACACAAGCCTCGATCACTTTTTCTTTTCCGCCTACATACTTGCTTCCGCTTCTCAAAAGCAATAGATACATATGAAAAATTATTGACTTGAGATAATAGGATCACTCATTATTTCATGCCTCAACGTGAACATAACCAACATCATCAGCGTAGCAGCACAGTCACACACGCAAACCAACATTGTTCATGAAAAGAAATGCATGACAATAAAAGTCAACTTTATTATTTAAATTAGCTGGCAATGCAACACCAAATTAAGGAGCTAAGGATACAAATATGCAAAAGCATAATAATTTATTGCACCGCAATATTTAATTGCGTATGATGATAGAACCTTCAGGATCATCATGCAGTTCAGGGACAATTAACTTCCTATCCATCATGAGAATCAATAGTTCAATCCTCTCTATTATGAATAGGATTGCCACCTGAAGGAGCATCATTCCGAGATTCCACGTTAAACGTCTCTTCGTTGCTAATAAGATTAAGATCCTCTCTGTTATGAATAGGATTACCATCTGAAGGAGCTTCATGCAAAGGCTTGAAGTTAAATTTCTCTTCGTTGTTAATAGGATTAGGACCTCCAGGAGCATCATGCAGAGGTCGATATCCATCAACTCCAATGTACATGAAGGATGCAAAGATCATAGCTGCAAGGATTAATAATGCAAGGGGAATGCTGTGCATTGCTCTTCTAATTTCCTCCATTGTTGGCTGAGATGAGATCTCTTTCACTACAAAGAAAGGGATTGTAGAACACAGAAAGCAATGGAATTGCACAGGCCTAATAATCAATCAACATATATAAAGAGAGATGCTAATTAAGTTTAACAATGCAATTGTATCACATTAGATTAAATATTTTCCGAAGTTTTATTGATGGCAATAAATTTCTTCCATCATTTCCGATCCGTAGATAATTTGTTCTATTTATAAATCACTATTTATTACAGGTTAATGATTTTATATAGATTTAGTAATTTACTTGCATGTTAATTTTTATGATTATACAAATTTAGATTGTGATGCCTTAATTATCACATCGTTACCAAATCTTCCATTCTTTTTTCCTTATTTTTTTGCCCTCTGTTTAAATTTTTTGAAAATCAAATTACATTCATATTTCTTGTGCCTTCATCCCCTATGATTTCTTCTTCTTTTTTTTTTTATAATCAAGATGTTCTCCGAATTAATCTTGAAAATAGAAGATATTTTCTAATTTCCTCCATTTTTAACTGAGATCTCTTTAACTACAAAGAAAGGGATCGTAGAACACAGAAAACAATGGAATTGTACAGGCCTAATCAATCAACATGTATAAAGAGAGATGCTAATTAAGCAATGGAATTGTACACAGAAAGCAATGGAATCGTATCTCATTAAATTAAATTAAATATTTTCGGATTTTTTATTGGGAAATTTTTAAAAAAAGGTATTCCGAAAATAGATAAAGTTTAAATTAATTATGAAAATAAATGAGAGATTCCATGTCGGGATTTAATCTCGGTATTGGATTTTTTTTTTTTTGCACAGCTGGGATTTAATTTTCCTTTTTGCTCTTTGTTTTTGCATTGTCAGATTTTTTTTTTTTTTGCAGCGTCGGAATTTGAATGTTTTTAGTTCATTCGTGAGATTTAAATCTAAGCGCTTGTCGACTGACTAATTGTCGCTCGTCCATCAATCGATCGTCATCTATCGGTCAGTTAGTTGTCGCCCGTCCAACAATTGGTCGATCACCGCCCTCTTGTCGACGGGTCATCGCTTGCCCGTCGGGCAGTGGTCATGTGCCCGAGGGCCGGTCGTCGCCTGTCCGATGATCGGTCATTGTCAGTCGTCGACCCGCCGAACGAACATCATTCATCGCTCGTCCGTTGATCGATCAACTGACCATTGTCCGTCGACCGATCGATCGCCACCCGCCGACCAACCACCTGTCGTTGCCCACCATCGATCGTGGTCAACCGCGGGTCACGATCGAGTGTCGATGAGTGGCCGATCGCAATCAAACATCGGTCGCCGCACGACCATAACTCCTCGCCCACCGTCAATCGCCCCCCGTCGATCGACCGACCGTCACCTGACCATCGGTCGCCAGTTGCCCGCCGCCGTCGTCGATCACGGCCGTAGCTCGATTATCGACCATCGGCCGATCGGCCGCCGCCATCGCCATCGTTTGTCGGTCGGTACCGGCCGATAATGGCGGTGGCGGAGCGGTGCGACTAATTGGACGTGGCGACGGCGATCGGTGGCGGTCGACGACGAGCGACTGGTGGCTGTCAGCGATGGTTGCTCGATGGGCAACCGACTGCCCGTCGACGGGAGGGCAACGGTCAACCGATTAGCGAGCGGGCGACGACTAGTCGGCCGATGGGTGACGACCAACTGGCGCGCGGCGGCGACTAGTCGATAGGTGAGTGACGATCGATCGACGAGCGAGTGACGAGCGAGTGATGATCGACGGAAGGGCAGGCGATGGCCGATCGACGAGCGAGCAACGACGGGCCGACTGGTGGGTGGCGACTAGCTGATGGGAGAGCAGCGGTTGATCGACGATGAGCTCTGAACAATTAAAATTAAAACACATAGTGATTTTACTATTTTAAATCTCGATTATTTATAAAAAATAAAAAATATATTCGGAATTTAAATTCTCACAATTAAAAAATAATAATGTACCCAACGAAATCAAAAATGGAAAAAAAATCAAGCCTTCACCTCCATTAAGCCCCCCCCCCCTCCCCCCTTCGTCCTTTCCATTCTCGTCCGTCAATCGTCGGTCATCGCTCGACGATCGCCTAATCGTTGCCCGTCTGCTAGTCGGTTGTGGTTCGACGACTGACTAGTCGTCGCCCTCCCATCGACTGGTCGTCGCCTGCCCGGGGGTCGATCGTCGCCTATCCGTCGGATAGTCGTCGCCTGCCCGAGGGACGATCGTCGCCTGTCCGGTGGTCGGTTGTCACCTACTCGATGGCGAGTCATTGTCAGCCATCACCCCACCAATCGGCGGGCGACGATCGATCGATGAGCGGGCGATGATCGATGGATAGGCGAGCGACTACTGGCTAATGGGAGAGTGGCGATCGGCCGACGACGAGCTTCGGGCAATGAAAAATAAAACAAATTATTTTAAATCTTGATTATTTAAAAAAAATAAAAAATATATTCAGAATTTATATTCTGAAAATTAAAAAATAATATACGGAACGAAATCAAAAATGAAAAAAAAAATCATGCCTTCACCTCCATTAAGCCCCACTTCACCCTTCTCTTTCTTGCTCGTCGATCATCGCCCGATGATCGCCTAGCTGTCGCCCGCTCGCTTATTGGTTGTCACCTGTCGATCGACGGGTCATCTCCCTCTCATCGACGGGTCGTCGCTTGCCCGGTGGCTGGTCATTGTCAGTCGTCGAGCCGTTGAACGATCGTTGCTTATCGCTTGCTCATCCATCGACAAGCGACAGACTACGAGCGATGGACGATAGGGGCGACTGCCTGATGGGCAAGCGATGACCTGCCGATGGGAGGGTGATGGCTAATCGTTCGAAGGGCGACAATTGACTAGCGAGCGGCTAGGCGATCGTCGGGCGACGACTTACATGCGAGAAGGTGAAGGGCGAAGGGCAAGAGGGGCTCAATGAAGGTGAAGCTATATTTTTTTTTTTTTCATTTTTGATTTGGTTCAGTACATTATTCTTTTTAATTGACGGAATTTAAATTTTGAATATATTTTTTATTTTTAAATAATCAAGATTTAAAATAATTGGATCATGTTGTATTTTATTTTTCATTATCCATATCTCGTCATCGGTCGACCGTCGCTCTCTCGTCAGCCAATCCTCGTCCGCCCACCCATCGATCGTTGCTCATTGATCGCGATCGATCGTCGTCGCCGTCATCGACTAACCGCCACCCACCAGCTAGCCGGGCGATCGTCTCCTGCACATCGGGCAACCATCGGTAAGTCGCCCATTGTCGTCGCCGTTGTCGGCAGACCAGTCGACCGACAATGATGTCGACGACGGGCGACAAGCGACCGACCGACGGTGCGCTACTGATGGTTGTGGGCGACGATCGTCGGCCGACGGCGGCCAGGGACCAACGGCCGACCGTGACCGGCCACTGATCGATGCTCGATTGTGACCCACAGTCAATCGCGATCGATGATAGATGGTCAGTCGACGAGCGATGGTCGGTTGACTGATCGGCAGGCGACGATCGGTCGATCGATGAACGAGCGAAAAGCGATGATCGACGGTTGTTCGGCGAGCCAACGACTAGCAATGACCGACCGTCGGGCAAGCGACGACCGACCCTCGGGCAGATGACGACCCACTGACAGGAGGGCGATGGTCGATCGACTGTCGGGCGAGCGATGACTAACTGGCCGACGGACGACGATAGACTAGCGAGCGAGCGACGGCTAATTGTCGATTGACATCAAAATTTAAATCCCTGGAATGAACGAAAAAAAATCCCGGCAATGGAAAAAAGCAAAAAAAAAAAAAACACTATCGGGATTTAAATCCCGGCGGTCCAAAAAAAAATCCAATGCAGAAATTTAAATAATGGAGCTCTCACCTATTTTCGAAATTAATTTAAAATTTACCTATTTTTTAATATATGTACTAATCATGTCTACTTTAAAAATTTTCCTCTTTTATTGATTGATGGCAATAAATTTCTTCAATCATTTTCCGTAGATAATTTGCCTTCTATTTATAAATCACTATTTATTCCAGGTTAATGATTTTATATAGATTTAGTCATTTACTTTCATTTTAATTTTTATACAACGACAATCAAATTTTATCCTACTATATGAGATCGGCTAATATTTTAACTTTTATGATTGATACGATACAGTTTTTCTGTCTCTTTTAAATGAAGGTGTTGAAGAGGACGGAGTTCTTTTCGATCGTAACAGTAAATAATACGAGAACAATAGATTTAATGTGACTTGGAATTCAATTCCTTCCCACGGGTGAGCTCTAGAGCGAGCTCCGGTGCTAGACTCCTTCACTACAATTTATCTCCTTCTTTGAAGTACCTTCGGAGGTGGAGAAACCTCTTACATATAAGAGCTTATACAAAGTAAAAGGAATAACACGTATATGATGCTCCCTCAATCTTGTCCCGCCAAAGATTCTCCTTTGCCTTACCAGTCAGCCTCCCGATCCTTCCGTTAGAATCTATATCTCCGGATGAAGACAAAAAAAAGCACGCTGTTTTCCTCCAGAAACAGTGAGTATAGATAGAAAGATGATGAGAATCTCCCCTCTTTTTCCGCCTTCCCTTCTTTTTATATCTATTGCCCCTAGGGTCAGCTGTTGTATAACAAATTATCTGGATCATCGTCCATGTGAAGAGTCATGTAGGTTTGAGGAATTATATTGTGATGATGTTAGAGAGTATGCGCAATTAGGAATCTTTTGTGGAGCCTCCTAGGTGCCTTAGTTGGTTGCGAGGTATAACAAACTTCTATGAGAACATGTCGTGGATCTTATTTTTCCTTTGTTTTACCTCTACACTACTCCTTCAATTAACCTTCCCTACTCCTCTCCCGACTCAATCATTTCTCCCGAGTTACCATTTCTCTAGTTCGGTTTACTTCCCCAAGTCATTATCTGACTTTGTTCTAGCCATCAAGTCGATGTACTTCTAACTCAATCAGCTCCCCGAGTAGGGCTGTAAACGAACCAAGCATTCATGAACAAGCTTAGTGTTCGACTCGATAAGAGCTCGTTTACATTCATTCAATATGCATCAATGTCAATTAATAAACAAGCTTGAACAACTTGATAAATTAAATAAACAAGTTTGAATACATATGTTTGCTACACAACAAGCTGCGGTTTACACGTTGCTTTGCAATGTGTGTGCATCTATTACCAAATGCGATTGGCGCACACGCGTCATGTGAAACACCCCTTTATAAGGGAGTGTGCGTCCAAGAGCAAGAAGAGATAGGAGACGCCGAAAGGTTGTGAGAAAGAGGAAGCCAGAGTGATTTGTGAGGTTTTATCGGAGAGAACGAGAGATAAGAACACCAAGGCGCTGCTGGACCTTGGCTCGTGGAGGAGAAGGCTCTTTCCTTTGTGATTGACTCTCAGACGACAAGCAGTGTCATCCCTACAGCGCCTTCATCCCTACGCAAACGCTTACAACCACTTTGTAAGTTTGTTTCTTTATAGCTTTAGTATTTCGTTTCTTTCGTTTATTTCATTTAGATTAGCTCAAGAGATTCCTTAATCACCAACAATGGTATCGAGCACTTTCGTTGATGAAGCATCTATTCGAGTTTTTCATTTTTGCTCATCGTGAAAATAAAGTCGCGAAGAAGACGCGAAACTACTCAGCTTTCCCAAAATAACCTGCAAAATTGCTCAATTCCTGGATGAAGAAAGTGGGAAGCTTAACACTTCGAGCAATTTCAAACCGAACTAAGCGGTTTTGAAATTGCCTCCCGAGCGGTTTCAGTGCTTCCCGAGCAGGTTCAAACTAGTCTGGGTATCAAACCGATCTAAACCTCACACCACCGATCGGGATGATGTCGACCGGCTGGGTATGAAATCTGTCGAGACCGGTCGACATCACACCGGCCGAATCGCCCAGACGCTGACGCGGTCTAGATATCAAATCGGCTGAGACGCTCAGACGTTTGAGGGCCTGGGATCGCTCGACGCGATCGCCTAGATATCAAACCGGCTCGAGATCGATCGATGCCGCACCGCCCGGGATCGTTCAATGCCGACGATGCAGGTATCAAACCGGCCCAGATATCAAATCGGTTTGAGACTGGCCCAGACGCACACCGCGGGATCGGGTTGACGCCGTCGGCCTAGATATCAAACCGCTCGAGATCGATCCGGATGTCACACTGCCGGGATCGGATGTCGAATGTCGGGTATCGGTATCAAACCGATCTAGATATCAAACCAGTCTAAGATCGGGCCTGACGCCACGCGGCCCGACTAGTCGAACGCCGATCCTCGGGTATCAAACCGTTCGAGACCGACGGGCGTCACACCAGTCTGGGACTGGTCTAGACGTCAGATCGGTCTGGATATCAAACCATTCGACAAACCATCCAAAATTTTGGCGATTGGTTCGCCATGAAACCACCGAAATCGGTTCGTTGAAACCAATCGATAGTGCCCGCTCAAAAAAATAAACCGGTTCAGAAGAGCAATTTTGGAAAATTGCTTTGGGAAATGAACTGGTCTGGAAATCGGTCCAGAAGAGCAGTTCACATAACTGCCCTGGAAATTAGACCGATGTCATTGGTCTGGAAAACAGACCGGTTTGGAAATCGGTCTGGATTACAAACCAGTTGAGCAATTCACGAAACTGCCCTGGAATTCCCAAAAACCGGTCTGAAATTGTTCAAACATGCCAAAATTTCCAGAAATCGATCTGAAATTCCAGAAACCAGTCTGAAATTGTTTAAACCAGTCTGGAATTTCAGGAAACCGGTCTGAAATTCCAAAAACTGGTCTAGAATGAATTCAAACTAGTCCAGAATTTTAGAAATCAGTCTAAAATTCATGTGACTTGTCTGAATAGATGACAAAGTGGTCTGACCAAAGGGCTAAACCTACTGTCAGTCAACGTTAGTTGACTAAGTTGATTTTGGTCAACTTAACTCATAACAAGGTCTTCGAGTATTTGTTTGGAATAAATAGAACTCGAATAAAACAACTTATAGATAGGTCAAGAAGAACTAGAGTTGATGGCTAGGGACGATGTAAAAAATAAACAACCGTTCATGTTACTCGAGTGCCTGGGGTATTCGGAGAGAAATGAAGGTGTTTAGTTTTTGCATTAATGGTCATGTCAAAATAGTTTAAATCGATTGGACTTAAATAATAGTTGATTGGTAAATATATTAGTCGACTGGTCTAAGCGTTTCAATCGACTGTTCTCCACAGAATCAAGGAAATTAATTCTTAATTGAATGTGTTCGTTCTATGCTAATATATAAATTGAATTAAGTCGGTATGTGTACTGGTTTGTTAGTTTTTTACTGACTTAATTAATTTTAATTTTTTCAGATGGCACGGATGATTACCACGATGACCAGACGCAATGTGTTACGTAACCGGCTGAGGGAGGCTATCCAGGGGATAGAGTATGACTCAGCACATGGAGTCGGGTGGCACATAAGGAGATTGGACAGACTATTCTGGAGACTCGAGATGCAGGAGTTTCCTATTCTGAAGAACTACAGGATCTGGGCTCTGGTTCGTTCACTGCCACAGCACCTTAGTGATATAACGCATCAAATCTGGGGGCGCTATGAGGGGCGCGTTTCATATACCCAGTTATGTACTGAGCTGCTTCACTATGAGGACTGAGGTGCACTGTGAAGATCCAGAGGAAGATTCGGAAGAGGACCCTGAAGAGGTTTTTCCTTTTGGATCGCTACAAAGGTGTCCTTCACAAGATTCTACGTCCTGGCATCATCTTGAGAGCATCTCAACGGAGGATGTCCTAGTTCAGCCCAAGAAGATTGGGCATGTTTGGATTGTTACTGCGCTAGTGTTTGTCCTAGTGGGAGTAATGATAATCTATCTAGTTTGTTAGTTGTTTTTTATTTGTCAGTTATGAGTAGGAAGAATGTTATGTGTAACATTCTTAGTAGAGTCTTGTTATCTGTTAACAATGTACAATAAGTTTAATTTATTGATATGTTCATTTTATGCTGTTAACTCTACATGATGCATGATATTTATTTACTCTTTGATTTGTTCATAATGTGTATAATTTAAATGATATGTGTTGGTGCAACAATGCCCCAAGCATTTATATGTTTTGATGTTTGGATAATCACCTAAGTTAGACAATAACTTGTGATCTAATTGTGAACATGTTTAAGTGATAGGAAAATCCAAGTATGAAGGCTTGGTAAAGGCAAAGGCCAAGTGTGATCTTGGCAAAGGAAGTCCAAAGGCAAGTCTTGACAGCATAAGTCCAAGCATGTAGTCTTGGCGGCGTAAAGTCCAAGCACGCTTTGTCAAAGGGAAACCCAAGACATGACAAAACCGAAGGAAGCTTTTGGAAGCAGGCGCAAAGGGTGAATAAGTCGTGGACTCGGAGGGATCCTGAAGGCGCAAGGCTTAAGGAAGAGCTAGAAGGTTGAGTCTAGGTCTAGGGAGTCAATTCAAGTATGAATTATTCATACTTGACGAGTATCGATCATCGTTAAGATGCTCAACCGAGTCGATGAAAGTCGATGAATGACGATCTAGTAGTGGCAGCTGATCGGTGATGTCTCCATCACGCCAAACAAAGGGCGATCGATCAAGTTAAACACGGGCACAAAATGGAGTCTCACTCGACTGCGCTCTATGATCACTCGACTGATCACTCAATTAGTCGACTGATGGATGGATTAGTCGACTGATGAGAGTGCCGTTAGAGGATAACGATTACGAATTCCGTGAATCCGGTTATTCAGAAGTCGTTAACCACGGCGATAGTCGACTGATGCTATACATCAATCGACTAATCGTGCTCCAACGGAAAAATCAGCCCTCTCTCTATAAAAAGAGGGCTTGTGGTGGTTTTGAGGGTCAATGCTTACTTTCTAATCATCCTCTCAAGCCTCCACGAATTTTCTAAGCTTTCTAGTGTTTTTAATTCCCCTCCTCCTCTCTCTAAACTTCATCTTCATCCTTTGTAAGAAGAGGAGGGTTGTTGTAAAAGCAAGCTTCTTAGTGACATTGATTAGGGTTGATCCACCTTAAGGATCGCCGTGGAGTAGGAGCGTTATCTCCGAACCATGTAAAGGATTTGTGTTAGCATTGTGTTTTTCATTTCCTTTACTATTGTTTTTTGTTGTGCTTCCGCTAATCATTCTTGTAGAAATGAAAACAAGCTATTCACCCCCCTCTAGCTTCCAAGGATCCTCTACAAATTGTATCAGAGCTCGGTTCACATCGGAAGATTTAACAATCAACCGGAGCACGATGACTTTCCAAGAGGGGTATAGCACGGCGAGGCCTCCTTTCTTTGACGGCAACGATTTCGGCTACTGGAAAGGTAGGATGGAGTACTACCTTATGAATGATATTGAAAATTGGTTTAGCATTGTAGACGGATTCGAGAAGCCGGTCGATGAACACGGAGCACCCATACCGACCAAGGATTAGACGAGGGACATGACAAAGAAGGCTCAAGCCAACGCCAAAGCAACAACCACACTTCAATGTGGGTTGTCAAAAGAGCAACTAAGCAAGGTGGGGCCTTTTGAATCGGTGAAGGAGCTTTGGGAGAAGCTAATTGAGCTCAACGAGGGATCCAAAGAAACAAGAAGAGTCAAGAGAGATCTCTTAATAGGCCAACTCCAAAGCTTCGCCATGAAGACCAACGAAACCATGAGTCAAATGCACAGTCACTTCAAGAAAGTAGTCAACGGACTACATGTGATAGGTGAGAAGGTCGACAACCGAGACCTTGTGAGGTATGTGCTCTAAGCCTTCCCTAGAATAAACTTATGGGCTTCAATGGTAGATGCCTATAAGGTCTCTAGGGATCTTTCTTTGGTTAAATTAGATGAGCTCTTTTGTGAATTTGAGTTGCACGAGCAAGCTAATACTTCATCAAAAGAGAAAGGTATAACTCTCTTTATAGGGAAGAAGGACAAAAAGAAGAAGGAGAAGAAAGAAGTATCTTCCTCATCCGAATCTGAGGATGAATCATCAAGTAGCGACGACGAGCTATCGGCTAGCGAGGTAGCTCACAATGTGAAGAAGTTTGGTGGGAGGTCAAGGAAACTCACCAAGAATGATGTAAGGAGGATGTTCTAATCCTCCAAAGGTAAAACCTCAACTAGTTCAATTTCTACATTTAACATAACTTGTTATGGTTGCAACAAGAAAGGGCATATCAAGCCAAATTGCCCGGAACTAAAGAAGAAGGAGGAAAAGGAAAAGAAAAAGAAGGAAAAGAAGGAGAAGAAGAAGGAGGTGGCAATGGTGGCACAAACGTGGGACACACTAAGCTTGGAGGACTCTTCCGATGATGAAGAAGTGTGTCATGCCACCCGGAACCTAGCTCTCATGGCCTTAGAGGAGGAAGCCGAAAGCTCAAGTGAGGAGTCTTCATCTTCTTCCTCAAACGACGAATCATCTGTTGGGTTTCCGGCACCGCGGCATGTGTGTGTTCGATCATGTTTCGTAAATATGAGCACAGCGGAAGCAATTAAAAATAATAAATCTATATTTATTACAACACACACAACACACGCATGCTATTACAACAAGTGTAGACATAACCGTAAATTAAAATTTGCAATAAAAGGAAATTAAACTACGTTATACCTTCCGTATGACGTGTAGCGGGAACGGCATCAACCGGAACGATCCTCGTAAGAATCGTCTCTATCCGTATCCATGCCGAGCTCCTCGGGATGACTTCGCTAAGTCACGAGCTTCGTCTTCGTACGGGTTACTAGCCTCGTGTTGAAGACGACGTGATCGAGAGATGATCACGATCCGAATCCAAATTCGGATCCTAAAATGAGTTCTCAAAACTCGCTTCTCCGGAGAGGTATTCGTCAACCGTTTGACGAATCCTTCGTCCTCCACCTCAGAGGATTACCGGAGATCAAATCCCCGGTAAGTTAGCCGCTGTCGGAGCACTAACCGTCGTCCAAACGACGCTCCGACGAGAGGAGAACAAGCTGTCCAGAAAACTGGACAGCTTTGGTGGAGACCTTGCGCCGGCCAAATAAGGAAAGCGACTTGCTCACCTTGTCGCCGGAGCCAAGGAAGATCACCGGAGCTCCTCCGGCAGCAGCTCGTCATCGGCAAGAGGAGGAAACGGCAGCAGCTGGTCGCCGGTTGGAAGAGATGGTTGGCGGCAATAGAGTTGGCGCCAACAAGAGGAGGAGGGTGGGCGGCCAAATTAGGTTTGCCTCTTCATTAGGGCTTAACAAACCCTAATGCCCTCTTTTATAGAGAACTAATTCTCTTAATGGTTAATGGATCATATCCATAAAGCCCGTTAACCCGCTCCATTAAGATAAGTTAAAATAAACCAAACCATGATGGTTTATTTTAAGTTAAAAACGAAGAACCAACCTTTGGTTCATTCGTTTAATATAAACCAAACCCTTTGGTTTATTCTCATCCATTGGATTAGAACCAAACCATTTTGGTCCATCCATTATGTCTTCATAAGACACGGCCCATCCACGCTTCCATTGCGAATGAAACAATTTCATGCTCGCTTTATGTTTGGTCCAACCAAACATAGTTTCTCTCGGTCTGAGAATCCCATTCTCAAGCTCGTTTTAAATCCTTTGGATTACACTCGTTGTCGTGTGACCAAATAGGTTCTCGGTTTATGTTGGCCGTCTATAATTAACCATTAATTATAGAGCGATCATGAGTGGCACCTAGTAGTACATCATGATCCCCAATTAACCGAAAAGATCAACGGTTGATCGAACTATTTACGAAACCCTTCGATGGCTCGAATGAATCGTGCCCCATTCCCTTCACTCATCTTATACCCACTTGGTTCAGGACATGGTCTATTGTGTCGTCCCACTAGGTCGACTCGTCACACCTAGCCCAAGTATCATTTCCTCGTCCTACGGATTCTAGTTACTCCACATGTATCGAAGAGTACCTTACTCTAAACATGTAATGCTTTGGCCAAAGACTTTAGTAACAATCCGACGAGAGGCCATGGGTATACATCTCCTCGCAAGGAGTGGTGAATCCTTTATAGGCTATTCAAACACCTTCGATCACTTCGACTTATACCCAATCATCCCGGGTCCACATCTCCTTAGAGATGCTTGCTTAAGATGTCAAAGCATAAGTCTCCATGATCAAGATGACTTGAATACCGCAAGTCAAAGGAACATCGCACTTAAGCTACAGTGAGAACTTCATTGACATATCTATATATGCAGAGAACCATATGAAGTCTTACAGATGGTCACTCCAATGAACTAGTTACCATAACTAGCATCCACGATTAACTCCGGACATCACTATGTCTCCAGCCAGTGAGAATCAGCTGCTTGGATACACCAAGGAGTATACCTCGTGCTAGTCTCAGCGAATTGATGGTGTCAAATCCATCAATTCATCGACTAGGATAATTCGATACATCACAATTACACATGTAGAGATACTCACTAGTTGTGATCCAATCACAAATTCTCTCATCTTGTGAATCGTATCATGGACATTGATAAATGAGTTTAAGATCCAATCAAATACATAAAACATGTATACTCAAATAGTGAATCTTCATTTATCATATAAATGGTTCATACATAAGGCGATTGCCTTAGGACATCTCTCATATATTACTAACAGACTCCCACTTGGCCTAATGCCAATCGCTACGGTATCCAATACCATAAGCACCAACATGACCCTCAAACTTACTTTGAGGTAATGCTTTAGTCAAAGGATCCGCTAAGTTCCTTTCAGTGGAAATTTTCTCGATTTGTATTTCGTTCCTACTGATGATCTCTCTGATAAGATGATAGCGGCGAAGCACATGTTTGGATCGTTGATGAGACCTTGGCTCTTTCGCCTGTGCAATTGCTCCATTGTTGTCGCAGTAGACCGGTATTGCTTCAACAATGGCCGGAATCACACCAAGTTCATGAACGAACTTCTTGATCCAAACCGCTTCCTTTGCTGCTTCCGAAGCTGCAATATATTCTGCCTCAGTGGTAGAATCCGCTACAGTCTCTTGTTTGGAACTTTTCCAACTCACTGCGCCCCCATTCAAGGTGAACACGTATCCAGACTGGAATCATCCTTGTATGCTCGGGTAACATCTGTATACCCGCGTATCACCATGTCCCCTTCTCCATATATTAGGAACACATCCTTAGTTCTTCTCAAGTACTTAAGGATCGTCTTAACAGCCGCCCAATGATCCATTCCTGGATCAGACTGGTATCTGCTCGTGACACTCAGAGCATACGATACATCGGGCCTCGTACATAACATAGCATACATGATAGATCCTATTGCGGATGCATAGGGACTCTTACTCATGCAAATCCTCTCGTCTTCTGTGCGCGGACACATAGACTTCGAAAGGTGTACCCCATGCCTGATTGGCAGATAACCTTTCTTGGATTCCGACATGCTAAACCTCTTTAGCACTCGGTCTATATATGTAGACTGCGAAAGACCAAGCAACCGTTTCGATCTATCTCTATAGATCTTAATCCCAAGGATGTAGGTTGCTTCTCCCAGGTCTTTCATGGAGAATGTCTTGGATAACCAAACCTTAACTGACTGTAAGTTTGACACATCGTTTCCTATAAGTAATATGTCATCGACATACAATACTAGGAACACGACTGCACTCCCACTAACCTTCTTGTACACACAAGGTTCGTCTGGATTTTGTGAGAAATCAAACTTTTTGATCGTCTCATCAAAACGGATATTCCAGCTCCTGGATGCTTGCTTCAATCCATAAATGGATCGTCGCAACTTGCATACCTTGGTTTTATCAACCGATGTGAAACCCTCAGGCTGTATCATATACACGTCCTCGAGCAAGTTTCCATTAAGGAAAGCTACATCCATCTGCCATATCTCATAATCATAATGAGCCGCTATGGCCAGGAGCATCCGAATGGATTTAAGCATAGCTACAGGCGAATAGGTTTCGTCATAATCAACACCTTGCTTTTGACGATATCCTTTCGCCACCAATCTAGCCTTATAGGTAATCACATTACCATCCATGTCGGTTTTCTTCTTGAAAACCCACTTGCACCCTATAGGCTTTATGCCTTGGTGGGTCAACCAAGTTCAAACTTGGTTTTTTTACATGGAATCCATTTCCGACTTCATGGCACCAAGCCACTTATCCCTTCTCAACTTGTCACTTCTTCATAACTGGTAGGCTCCTCATCATCAATGAGTAACACGTCGTCGATTCGATTACTAGAAATCCATATCTCTCGGGAATATTGCGTGTTCTACCGGATCTACGAAGATGTGGTTTTACAATAGGTTCAGATTGCTCATCACTATGAGTTGTTTGACATTGTGCTTCACCGGTATCTCATTAATGTCTATTTGAGTCTCTCGAGCCTCCTCAAGCTCAGCGGACCTCCCCTGTTTTCTTGCAAGAGAAACTCTTTCTCTAGAAACCGCATGCCTTGAAACAAACACCTTTTGTTCCACAGATGATAGAATTAGTAACCCCTTGTTTCCTTAGGGTATCCAATAAATAGACATTTATCGGACTTAGCATCCAATTTATGCGATACTGATCCGCTTCACATAAGCGAGACAACCCCATATCTTCAAGTAAGATACATGAGGTTTCTTACCATTCCATATCTCATATGGAGTAGTTGAGACTACCTTGGTAGGCATTCTGTTTAACAAGTAAACAGCTGTCTGAAGTGCATAACCCCAAAAGGACTTGGAAAGAGTTGCATGATTCATCATTGACCTGACCATGTCCAACAAGGTCCGATAACGCCTCTCAGATACACCATTATCTTTGTATGGTGTATAGAGTAGACAATATGCCATTGTCTCTTAGATAATCAAGAAACTCTTGACTTAAGTATTCACCACCTCGATCCGATCAAGTATTTTAATACTCTTGTCATGTTGTTTCTCTACTTCATTTCTGAATTCTTTGAACCTTTCAAAGGCTTCAGACTTGTGTTTCATCAAGAACACATACCCAAACCGTGAGTGATCATCGGTGAAGGTAATGAAGTAGCTATAGCCTTCTAATGCTTGAGTTGACATAGGTCCACATACATCAGTATGTACTAAACCTAGTAACTCTCCCACTCGTTCACCTTTTCCAGTAAAAGGTAACTTAGTCATCTTGCCTTTTAAGCATGATTCGCATGTATCGTATGAATCCAATTCAAACGATTCCAGAATTCCACATCGGTGTAATTCGGACATGCGTTTCTTGCTTATATGGCCAAGACGACAATGCCACATATAGGAGTCTATGTGATTATCCTTTCGAGCACACGTGTTGCTCGCTTCGATATTGAAAATGTCACTGGATACGTCCAACGTATAAATGCCATTACTCAAAGTTCCAGTTCCATAAAGTACGCCATTCAAAGTTATATAACAACAATTGTTACTAAACGTTAAATGGAAACCATTTCTATTTAAGCAGGAAATAGAAACAATGTTCTTTATTAGAGAAGGAACATAATAGCAATTGTCCAGTTCCAAGACTAGTCCACTAGGGAGCTTCAGCAAATAAGTTCCGATGGCGGCGTGACCTTTGCTCCATTGCCAACTCGCAAATTTGACTCCTCGACAAGTCTTCTTCTATTCCTTAGCCCTGTATGTCATTACATATATGTGAGCTACACCCGTATCCAATACCCAAGTGTCTAAGGAAATAGAATGACAATCAATAACGAAGATACGAAGAGGATGGGGCATCGGATGCCTTCTTCTTCTTCATGGACTCAAGATAAATCTTGCAGTTCTTCGCCGATGGCCTTCCTTGCCCAGTGATGGCAAGTGCCCTTTTATTGGTTCCGCCTTCTTTGCCTTTTCTTTCCTTTCTTCTTTCTTTTGCCTTCCTCTTAGAACCTTTCTTTGAGGAATCAACTAACAGAACCGCCTTCTCCTCATGCTTCACAGAAGGCTCCACAGTCTTCAGCATATTGAGGAGCTCGGGAATGGTGGATTCCAATTTGTTCATCCGATAGTTCATCACAAATTGCAAGAAACTCTTGGGCAAACAATGCAGAATTAAGTCAATACTTAACTCATGATCCATCACAAAACCGAGGGTAGCTAGCCGCTCGATGTACCCGTTCATCTTTAGCACAAACTGCACTACAGACGAACCTTCTTGCATCTTCGTGGTGAAGAGGAGCCTAGAGACCTCGAACCTTTCGGATCTCGCTTGCTCATCGAACAACTCATGAAGATGGAAGACCATAGTGTTAGCATCCATATGCTCATGCTGCTTCTGCAGCTCAGGTACCATCGTCGCTAGCATGATGCAACTCGCCAGCTCAGAATCTGCCACATGCTTCTGATAGACCAACATTTGGTCTGGAGTTGCATCGTCCTTAGGACGGTCAGGAAGAGGCTCTTCAAGGACATATGCAAGCTTTTCCGCCTTGAGAACAATTCTCAGGTTTCTAAGCCAGTCCAGGAAGTTAGGCCCAGTCAGTTTGTTCGAATCCAAAATAGTGCGCAAATTCAAAGACGTCATGATCAATTTATTGACCTAGAAATACAAAACGAGCATATATGAGAAAATAATTTTAAAATGCATCAATATACATTTATAAATCCCATTCATTTTTCGAATTTCAAAAACCCCAAAATCACTTCGGGAGATTGTAGGTCCATCTCCGAATGGGCTGATATCCATCATAGTTATGAACAACCTTGGAGAGAGTCCAACAAGCCATTCATAACTACGACGGTAGGTATCATCTATACCGATTGCACATCCCGTATATGCAACTATCACAATGTGCTATCAACTAATTGAATGTTCACACATACATCGGGTTGTTAACACATTAACAAGTATGCATCATATGCATAGCACCCAACTTCACCTCCCTTTACATTGACCTTGGAGAGAGTCCAACAAACCGATGCTCCAGGTTAAAGCCAACCCATTAATCAGGACATAGTTTTAATATGGTTAGAGCGCATTCAACCAATTAGCCCAGCTTGGAGAGTCCAACAACCAAAGCTAACGATTGACCTCTGACTCTTACCATATTAGTATTAAACTATTCCATGGTTTGAACATATTCAGGTTCGAGCCGGGCTTGGAGAGAGTCCAACAACCCAAACAAGAAACAGAACTCTGGTTCTAACCATATTAATGGAAGGTGTAGGCTTTAATATTGATTAAGGGTTTTTATGTCTCATCCTCTTTGCATGCAAATAACTATTATCTACATGGCATGGCATACATCTACATGTCACGACACGCATGGCATAATGTTATGCATCTAATGCAATTACATGGCATACAATTATGTCATGTATATAATTTCCTTATATGTCATAACTATTTATGGAAATAAAATATGTTTAAGATTTGATTCTCCAAATCAAATCATAATTAAATTAGGAAACAAATTTCCAAATCTAATCACATATTTTATTCATGGAATTATTTGATTAAGGAAAATCTATTTAGGAAACCAATTTCCTAAATCTTTAAAACTACTTATGAAAATTAAATATTTTAAGATTTGATTTCCCAAATCAAATCATGATTAAATTAGGAAACAAATTTCCAGAATCTAATCAAATATTTTATTTATGGAAAATATAAATTTCCATAAAATACTTCCAACTTTCCAAAAGTGGAAGATTTCCATAAATACTTCTAGACTTTCCAAAATTGAAAAATTTCCATAAATACTTCTAAATTTCCAAAATTTAGAAAACTTCCAGAAATACATTATGACTATCGCAAAACCATTTTTACGATTATGTGAAACACAACACTGGGCTGATACCCTTTGTTGGGTTTCATGGCGTGTGTGTGTTCGATCATGTTTCGTAAACATGAGCACAATTAAGCAATTAAAAATAATAAATCTATATTTATTACAACACACACAACACATGCTATTACAACAAGTGTAGACATAACCGTAAATTAAAATTTGCAATAAAGGAAATTAAACTACGTTATACCTTCCGTATGGCGTGTAGCGGGAACGGCATCAACCGGGCGATCCTCGTAAGAATCGTCTCTATCCGTATCCACGCCGAGCTCCTCGGGATGACTTCGCTAAGTCACGAGCTTCGTCTTCGTACGGGTTACTAGCCTCGTGTTGAAGACGACGTGATCGAGAGATGATCACGATCCGAATCCAAATTCGGATCCTAAAACGAGTTCTCAAAACTCGCTTCTCCGGAGAGGTATTCGTCAACCGTTTGAAGAATCCTTCGTCCTCCACCTCAGAGGATTACCGGAGATCAAATCCCCGGTAAGTTAGCCGCTGTCGGAGCACTAACCGTCGTCCAAACGACGCTCCGACGAGAGGAGAACAAGCTGTCCAGAAAACTGGACAGCTTTGGTGGAGACCTTGCGCCGGCCAAATAAGGAAAGCGACTTGCTCACCTTGTCGCCGGAGCCAAGGAAGATCACCGGAGCTCCTCCGGCAGCAGCTCGTCGCCGGCACGAGGAGGAAACGGCCGCAGCTGGTGCGCCGTTGAAGAGATGGTTGGCGGCAATAGAGTTGGCGCCAACAAGAGGAGGAGGCGGCCAAATTAGGTTTGCCTCTTCATTAGCCTTTAACAAACCCTAATGCCCTCTTTTATAGAGAACTAATTCTCTTAATGGTTAATGGATCATATCCATAAAGCCCATTAACCCGCTCCATTAAGATAAGTTAAAATAAACCAAACCATGATGGTTTATTTTAAGTTAAAACGAACCGAACCAACCTTTGGTTCATTCGTTTAATATAAACCAAACCCTTTGGTTTATTCTCATCCATTGGATTAGAACCAAACCATTTTGGTCCATCCATTATGTCTTCATAAGACACTGCCCATCCACGCTTCCATTGCGACTGAAACAATTTCATGCTCGCTTTATGTTTGGTCCAACCAAACATAGTTTCTCTCGGTCTGAGAATCTCCTTCTCAAGCTCGTTTTAAATCCTTTGGATTACACTCGTTGTGCGTGTGACCAAATAGGTTCTCGGTTTATGTTGGCCGTCTATAATTAACCATTAATTATAGAACGATCATGAGTGGCACCTAGTAGTACATCATGAGCCCCAATTAACCGAAAAGATCAGCATTGATCGAACTATTTACGAAACCCTTGGCTACTCGAATGAATCGTGCCCCATTCCCTTCACTCATCTTATACCCACTTGGTTCAGGACATGGTCTATTGTGTCATCCCACTAGGTGACTCGTCACACCTAGCCCAAGTATCATTTCCTCGTCCTCACAGTTCTAGTTACTCCACATGTATCGAAGAGTACCTTACTCTAAACATGTAATGCTTTGGCCAAAGACTTTAGTAACAATCCGACGAGAGGCCATGGGTATACATCTCCTCGCAAGGAGTGGTGAATCCTTTATAGGCTATTCAAACACCTTCGATCACTTCGACTTATACCCAATCATCCCGGGTCCACATCTCCTTAGAGATGTTTGCTTAAGATGTCAAAGCATAAGTCTCCATGATCAAGATGACTTGAATACCGCAAGTCAAAGGAACATCGCACTTAAGCCACAGTGAGAACTTCATTGACATATCTATATATGCAGAGAACCATATGAAGTCTTACGGCTGGTCACTCCAATGAACTAGTTACCATAACTAGCATCCACGATTAACTCCGGACATCACTATGTCTCCAGCCAGTGAGAATCAGCTGCTTGGATACACCAAGGAGTATACCTCGTGCTAGTCTCAACAGAATTGATGGTGTCCAAATCCATCAATTCATCGACTAGGGATAATTCCGATACATCACAATTACACATGTAGAGATACTCACTAGTTGTGATCCAATCACAAATTCTCTCATGCTGTGAATCGTATCATGGACATTCAGTAAATGAGTTTAAGATCCAATCAAATACATAAAACATGTATACTCAAATAGTGAATCTTCATTTATCATATAAATGGTTCATACATAAGGCGATTGCCTTAGGACATCTCTCATATATTACTAACATCATCACCAAGTGATGATGAGATAAGCAACTCCCCTAGGGTAGATTTACTTTATAAAACCATTGCATGCCTTCAAAATGTCTTGAATAGATCAAAAACTAGGATTAAAGACTTAAAAGTATAAATTAAATCACTTAAAAATGTAGAACCATCTTGTGATGATATATGTACACTTAGAGATGAAAATGATGAATTGAGAAAAGAAATAGATGAACTAAGAGCATGCTTAGAAAAATTTACAAATGGCTCTAAATACCTAGATATGATAATTAAGGATTAAAGTGCTATTTACAACAAGGCCGGAATAGGATATAGGCCTAAGGAAAAGGATGTAGCATTTACATCTCTTGTTAGTAGAAAATCCACCATTAGGAGCAAGGTTAGAAAGGTTTGGGTCCCTAAGAAGTTTTTAATTGATGCTAGTGGTCCTAAAATTTGGGTACCTAAGGATTGTATTTTTCATGTTGTATAGGTAGAAGAACCAAGCTTATGGATTGTTGATAGTGGATGCTCAAAACACATGACCAGTGATGAGAGAAAATTTTCTACTATCAACCACACTAGCAAGGGGAAGGTGTCTTTTGGAAATAGTGGTAAACTCAAGATTATAGGAAAATGCACAATTGAGGTATCCCTCAACCTTGCCATTCATAAAGTGTTATTAGTTAAAAATATGAAATTTAATTTACTTAGTGTAAGCCAACTATGTGATGCAAATTTTGATGTTCAATTTGACTCTTCAAAATGTTTTATAAGATACAAAACTTTAAATGATTGCATGCTAGTAGGTTTTAAGAAATCAAATATATATTATGTTGATTTATCCTATGCTACTAATGCTTCTACTAAGTGTCTTATTGCAAAAGAAGAAGAGAGTTGGCTTTGGCATAGGAGGCTAGGGCACATAAACATGAAGAACATTGCCAAAATAGCCAAAATGAAGTTAGTCAAAGGGTTGCCAAAAGTCAAGTATCTCAAGGACAAAATGTGTGATGCATGCCAAGAAGGAAAACAATCAAAAACATCACACAAAGGTAAAACTTTACTTAGTACCGCTTTACCTTTAGAGCTATTGCATATGGACTTATTTGATTGTCATAGTACTCCTTCCATGATTGGTAGTAAATATTGCTTAGTGATAGTAGATGATTTTTCTAGATTTACTTGGGTATTTTTCATGAAAAATAAGGATGAAACCCTAGGAATAATCATAGGATTTATCAAGAGAGTATAGAATGAAAGAAAACTCAAAATCAACCGAATCCGTAATGATCATGATGGAGAATTTGAGAATTCTAATTTCTCAACCTTTTGCCTAGAACAAGGGTACAAGTACGAATTTTCTTGTCCTAGAACACCCCAACAAAATGGGGTTATGGAAAGGAAGAATCGTGCCCTACAAGAAGCGGCTAGGACTATGCTTAATGCATACTCCTTACCTAGCTACTTGTGGGTGGAAGCGGTTAACACCGCTTGCTATATCCAAAATAGGGTTTTAATTCATAGGTTTTTAGGAAAAACCCCATTTGAATTATGGAATGGTACAATTCCAACAATTCACTATTTTAAGGTCTTTGGATGCAAAGTCTATATTTTAAATACCAAAGACAACCTAGGTAAATTTGAGTCCAAAGCGAATGAGGAAATCCTAGTTGGATACTCATCCACTAGTGTAGGATATAGAGTTTATAATAAAAGAACTCAAAAGATTGAGAAACCTTCAAATGTCCAATTTGATGAAACTTCTAATACATACCCTAGGAAATCTCCTATTGATGATGATATCAATAACAAAAGTCAAGAAATTACCCAACTATTTCAAGATTTTACTTTAGGGGGTAATGATCAAGGGGGAGAATTGAATAAAGGAGGAGTAAGAGGTGATTCCGATGATGAAAGAAGGGTTGAGGATAATCATGATCAAACTCAATTTAATACACCTCCTAGAACAATAAGAGTTCATCAAAATCACCCTCTAGATCAAATTGTGGGTGAATTATCTCAAGGTGTTAGGACTAGGTCATTTCATAGGGATCCTTCTAGTCATATAGCCCTAATCTCTCAAATTGAGCCCAAAACAATCAATGATGCATTGCTTGATCCGGATTGGATCTTAGCTATGCAAGATGAATTAGCTCAATTTGAAAGGAGTCAAGTATGGGAGTTAGTTCCTAGACCTAATGACAACACCATCATTACTATAAGATGAGTCTTTAGGAACAAACTAGATGACCAAGAAAATATTACTAGGAATAAGGCAAGGTTAGTTGCAAGGGGCTTTAATCAAGTTGAAGGACTTGACTATGATAAAACATATGCCCCGGTTGCTAGATTAGAGTCTATTAGGATCCTATTAGGATATGCCTCTTATATGGGTTTCAAACTCCATCAAATGGATGTTAAATCGGCATTCCTAAATGGGTTCATTAAGGAAGAGGTATATGTAGACAACCTTCCGGATTTGAGAATATGGACTATCCAAACCATGTATACAAGCTTAGGAAAGCTTTATATGGTTTGAAACAAGCTCCTCGGGCTTGGTATGAAAGATTATCATCTTTCTTAATCTCTAAGGACTTTAGGAGGGGTAATGTAGATCAAACTCTATTTATAAAGTCAACATCAAAGGACATCTTTGTAGCCCAAGTATATGTTGATGACATTATCTTTGGGTCAACAAATGATGATCTCCTTCAAGACTTTATCAAGAATATGGAAAATGAGTTTGAAATGAGTTTAGTTGGGGAACTAAATTTCTTCCTAGGATTACAAGTCAAACAAACAAGTGAAGGAATTTATATTTACCAAACCAAATATACTAAGGAAATGATTAAGAAATTTGGTTTGGAAAATGCTAAAGTAGTGTCAACCCCTATGGCAACTAATACAAAAATAGATAATGATCATGAAGGAAAACAAATTGATCTTACACTCTATAGGAGTATGATTGGTAGTCTTTTGTATCTAACCGCTAGTAGATCCGATATATTATTTGCGGTTGGTATGTGTGCTAGGTACCAATCATGTGCCCAAGAATCTCATTTAGTTGTCATTAAGAGAATCCTAAGATATATTAAAGACACACTAAATATAGGACTATGGTACCCTAGGACTAGGTCTTTTGATTTGGTTGGGTACACCGATTCTGAATATGCCGATTGCAAATTGGATCAGAAGAGTACTAGTAGTGGATGTCAATTCCTTGGGTCTTCCTTAGTTAGTTGGAGTAGTCGGAAGCAACCTTGTGTTGCCCTATCCATCACCGAGGTCGAGTATGTGACTATGGGTGATTGTGTAGCTCAACTACTATGGATGAAACATACTTTAGAGGACTATGAGCTATCTTACTCCAACATAAAAGTATTTTGTGATAATGTGAGCACCATAAATTTGACCAAAAATCTGGTGCATCACTCTAGGACCAAACACATTGAAGTGAAACATCACTTCATTAGGGATCATGTGGCTAAGGGGGACATTGAGCTCAATTACATTGAATCTAAGTCCAACCTAGCTGACATCTTTACCAAGCCTCTGCCCGAAGTAGAATTTTCATCACTTAGGAGAGAACTTGGGATGTGTTTAGTTGAAAAAAGGTGTAGGTTTGCATGATTCTATAGAAATTCTAGGAGTTATACCTTTAAGCATCTCACAAAACACCTAAGAAATCATGATTTTTGTATTAAGCCACTTAGACAACATGTGAGATGTTAGAAAGATGCACTTGGTTCATCATGCTTGTTATGATGCATTACTATAAACCAAAATGCCATCTAGAGACATTAATCCTTCATTGGACCAATCATTAGAAAGGCTTATGCACAATTAATGTGCATATAGCTCCAAGAATATGATTGGAAATGCCAAATAAAATATAATTTAAACTATGTTTATCAAACTTTGAAAAACAGTTTTCAAGTGAAATATAAAAGTGATACAAAGTTTGTAAAATACTTAGAGTTCGAAATTGTATCATTTTCGAAATCTGGAAAACATATAATTTTTAAATTATTTTTCCTTGATAGAAAATGATTTCAGAAATATGTACATAAAATTTTGTGATATTTCGATGTTTCTAGAATTTTTGACGCATTTCTAAAGTTGGGCTGAAAAATTAGAAAAATGGAATTGAGGCATGTGATCATTGCATCGAAACGGTCATTGTGATCTGAGTTCTGAAAAATAGCTCCATTTCCTGGTATTTAGTGTACCTTTGATGTCCTAAATCTATGGCATGATAATCTTCATTATAGAAAAGTTTTCGGACTGTTTGATGCAATATTTTAGGGGGAGTTTCCTCATATAAAATTTGTTCATCCCCTTCACTCTTATTGTTGGTGCAAAGTTAGGATTTAACCTCCAATCTTTGATTAGGCTTTGCTCCACATGTTTTTTCATTCATCATGAACTATATCTTGGATTAAGGGGGAGCTTAATGTTAGAGATCGTTTGGAAGCTAGAGGGGGGGTGAATAGCGTAGATGAAATTCGATCCCGTTCGTGTCTACAATTTCGTTAGTGCGCAGCGGAAATAGAAATAATAAAAGCAATAACGAAATGGACACAACACAAATCACAACAAGAGCATATAACGTGGTTCGGAACCGAACCGGTTCCTACTCCACGGATTGGGTTCGTACGAACCCTAGCGATGCCACAAACACCACTAACCAATAAAACTCCTTCTTGACACAAGTCAAGGGTGGAGAAACCCCTTACAAGTAATATTAAACCAATAAGATACAAATACAAGCAATTACAATAATGAATACGAAATGCAAGTAAAAAAGACACTTTACAACACTTGTTTTGATTGCTTGAATGCTTGGTTGCTTGCTTGCACTTGGAGACTTGATTTGCACCAAAAAATCGCCCCAATAGCCCTCAAGAACCGATCACAAAATCCTCCATCACGAGCTCCTTATAAAGCTTCAACTGTGGAAAGGTCTATCGATCGGTGATCGGGACCATCGACGATCGATGCCACCTGTCGTGAGACAACGGCTAGATCCACGCCGATAAGTCCAACGGAACATCATCGATCGGCGATCATGACCATCGGTCGGTGATGGAGCCTTCACTCGACCATCAGTCTCGACTCCATTCTGCACCCGAAATACGAGCATCGGGCCGATCGGTGATCACACGATCACGATCGGTTGAGCTCATCGATCGGCTTGCCACCTACTGGCATCGCTACATAACCCGCAAACATGAGGTTTTAGCCCAAGTATGGTTCCCCCATACTTGCTAGACTACCCTTAGCCTAGACCTAAGCCTTCTAGCCACCTCCATCAGCCTCACGCCTCTCGGATCCCTCAAAGTCATCCATGACTTGTTCATCCATTGCGCTAGCCTTCAGGTGCTTCCATCGGCTATGTCATGCTAACGGTGTCTACACCGCCAAGGCACATTGGACTTACGCCGCCAAGACTCCGCTTGGACTTTACGCCAACTATTGGACTTATCTTTGCCAAGACTATCGCTTGGACTTTACGCCGCCAATATCAATCCCCTTGGACTTCAAATGTCAACCCATGTTGGACTTCTCAAATTCCAAGACCATACTTGGACTTTCCTTGCCAACCCATGTTGGACTTCTCAAATGCCAAGACCATGCTTGGACTTTCCCTTGCCAACTCATGTTGGACTTTTACATTGCCAAGACCATGCTTGGACTTTCCAGTCCAAGAACTCAAGACTTGGACTTACCATGACAATTACATTGTCATATGTTTTTGTCAAAACATCAAAACACATCAAGACATCACTCGAGCCAAACTCGAGTCACAGTCATCGTGACTGGGCGATTGCACCAACAATCTCCCTTTTGATGTTTGACAAAACCAACAAATTATTGAGTTAGAACACTAACTCAAATCCCTTACCAATTTTCCCAAATTGATAAATACTCTCCAAATATTCTCCCCAAACATTCTCCCCTTTTTTTGACTAACACAAAAGGTTGTCTCCCCAAGAGGGTCAATGTCTCATGTCCCAATGAGATCTTACAATCTCCCCCTTGGTCCAAAAATACTTAGGATGCCTACCATCTTCCTAGTGATAAGTCCCATATCACTCAAGAGAGGCAATCCTATTCACTCTCCCAATTTCCAAATTGGGTATCAAGAATCCCATTTTCCTCCTCATGAGGAAAAAAATACCATCCATCATCCAATGATGGATACCTCCCCCTAAAGGCTTGCTCCCCCTTGACCATTGCACCAACAATGTCCTTGGGAATTCCCTAAGCCAATAGGAATTCTAAGCCATCAAAATTAAGGTTAGAAATTCAATATTGAACTTTCCAGCACCTTAAAATTGATACAAACCCTAAACACCTCTCCTAATCCATATCCAATGGATTTTCACCCTTTATCATGCTTCCCAAAGCATATCATAGGGTTAAGAGTGGTTAGGGACCTTAACCGCAGCTGAAATCGGGTTAAACAACTTTGGTTACCCCGAAATCAGGCTATCAGTCGACTCTGTCAGCTACGGTCGGTGATGTGTCCATCGATCGTAGCACGGCAACAGTAAAGTGATCTGATTCTGATCGAGTCGAATCGCCATCGATCATTTGCCTTTGTAGAAGCGATCGTGATAGATTTTCAAAAATCGGACAGTAATTCTACGTAAATCAAAAAATCACGAAACTTGATACGTATATTACTTAACACACATACAATCAGTGAAAAATTTTGGAAAAATATTTTTACCATTGAAATAGGAGATTGGTACAAAGTTCAAAACTATTAAAAACTTTAAAGTTTTTGATCTACTTTGTATCAACTTCTACAATGATGATGACTATCAAAAGATTGATTTCACCAAGGTTTTCTAAATTGATTTTAAGATGTTTTTTGAAAACCTATTTTGAACCATAATTTATTGGCTAAATATACATAGCTTGTATATTAGCTTTTCTTATGATTCTTGGTGATAATTAAAATAAGTTTAAGTTCATCTAGATGCACTACCTATGCACCTTGAACCTAACTTATTATCCTAGCATCTCACATGTATCTAGGATGTATAAATACACATACATGTCAATGTGATGTGAGATGTGGGTTTGAGTTCACTTTATCTATGGTTTCATGCATTTCCTAGGCAACCCTACTTGATTCCCTTATAAATGGGACTTCAAGTCACGCCATAGTCCTTAAATCAATTTCAATCAAGTTAATGCATGAATGTATGATCATGGCATAAATAATAGCATTATTAAAACATGGCCAATGATCATGATGTCATGACATATGATGAAATTTAAGAACACATGACATCTAAAATAACCCTAAACAATGTCATGACATGGTATATGATAGGATGCAATTTCATGTCATAATATATCAACTTTCATAAGCAATACAATTATACAAATATTCATCCATACACACAAGATTTTTCAGAACAAAAATTTCATTTAACTTAAAACTTGTCTTTTACATTCAAAATGGAGATTGGCTATGCTCAATCTCACTACAAAAATTGACAACCACAGAACATCTAATATCCTCTAATGTCGTCCGCGAGGTGGCGGTGGAGGAGGCTGACTTCGAGGTCGAGCCGCATCATCTCTAGCATATCAAGCTGATGCTGCTCTATGCGGCTCTGGGACTCCTCCATCCTATCGAGGCGTCTGTGAAGGATGCACAGCATGCCAATATCTCTCGGCGACCTAGAGTCCACCGGCTGGCGATAGTCTGAAATCTGGACTCGGTAGGCCCGAGCGATCGATGGACCCGCCGCTGATGTGTCTGCCGGCATCTGATCATCCTCATCAGTGGCATCTGCATCCTCGTAGTCCTCTATCGCCTCTCTGGGTACCGGAGGAGGCTCTCTGCGTGCAGGGGTGGTCGGCGCCAACTCCATCATCCGGCCACATCCATCCGTAGCTTTGCTAACGAGAATTCTGGCGATATATAGTCGTACACCTCGATGGCGCTCTCGGAGAACCCTGTGGATGTTGGCGCCTCTACGAGTCTAGCCATCTTTGTGATGATATGACCAAATGGCATATGCACTTTCCCTTATGCAGGGAAGTGAAATGCCTGAATGCAATGAAACATGTTTAGTGCAAAGTTAATGTCTAACCTATGACGCATGGCGTATAAAAGAAAGAGATGGGAGGCGAATCTTGGCGGACCCAGTGGCGATGGGAAGAAAACACCCAACAATGACCTTGTAAAGGACATTGTCAGTCTGTAACTCGATGATAGGAAATAGATTACGGTGGACGAGGATAACCAAAGATATGCTCATGCATGGACTCCATAGAGATATGGTCAAAAGGCTCAGGTAAAGGAAAATCCATGGTAGGGTAAAAGATAAAAGTGTCATCTGAGGGCCTACACTCAAGAAACTCCTGCAGTATTGCAGGAGTGAACTCTAACTCGCGTTTTGCAACGCGAGTAGTGTAAGTAGGGCCGTCATCCACCTTTTTAAGGTTTTGATAAAATTCCTTAACAAGGTCATCATTAATTGGATGCGTGCATAAGACGATTTTTATTAGATTGAAGTATGCAATTAATTCCATGACATCACTACAATGTCGATTGAAAAAATCCCTATCGATGTACCTAACCAACATAGGTTGGTACAATCGAGACTCACCCTCGGGTGGATCATTCCTACGGGCTCTCCTATTATGAATGCAATGTAATGATATGACATGCAATGACAATAATACATGATTAGATAAACCTAAATTGTAATGGAAATGAAATTTAGGGCTCGGGAAAAAAATCGTTACTTAGGCGCCATTTGAAGATGTGGCCGGAGGGAAGACTCAAATGTTGCTGGGGGTCGCCGGAAAAGTCACCGAAGAACTTCAGACGCCGGAACCCTAATCGGAACAAGGAACAATAAGCCCTAAATCGCATGAACTAGGGCTCGAAATAGGTGAAAAATGGAAGAGGAGAGACTTGTCTATCAAACCTAACACTTGGGAGGTTGGCACGGCCGGAAGAGTCGGTCGGAGAGGGAGACGGCGATCGGAGAAGGAAGGGAGAAGAAAGGCTCATCGCGTGAAGACGCTGAACCTAGCGGTTGGCGTTATAAATGCGATTGATCGTGATGGATCATCGATCGTGCGTTTATTACGGGTTTACCGAGCGGTGAGTCGTCGATCCGGCAATCGATCGAACCTTGTAAGCGTGCTACAATAGCATCGGATCGATGTTGTTCATCTCGATCGATGATGTGCACATCACTCGATTTCGTCGAGCACTCGTGATGACCCTCGGCCTCGGTGAGCGTACCATGATCGGTGATGGACCTCATCGATCGATGTTCAATCGGATCGAGTCATGAAGCTAGCACTTTCGGTGATGGTATGTATCGTATCGCGCCTCGATGTTATCGATCGTAATCAAGTATCGATCGGTGATCTGATTTCCAGTTCTGAAAATCAGAAGATCTCGATTTCATCATCTTAATTATTCCATTTTATCACGTTAGATCTTGTATATCGAATGTATTGATGTTATACTTTTATTCATGTATTCGTTAATGTATTTTAAAGTTTTATTTCATTTTTGCAAACATTAACATTCAATGATTTCTAAAACCTAACATCTCACCCTTTCTAAGTGTTAAAATACACAATCAAGGTGAAAGACTTATTTTGTGAGATGCAATCTATCCTAGACATTCCTTCCATGCAAACATATGGTAAAACATATGAAGCATGGTGAGTACAAGACATCAAGTTGTGTGGCACTTGAGTATCACTCTAGATGTTACTTTTAACATCTTAAACACACATCTCTTGATACATGAACTTCTAAAATGTGCCAACAATCAAAGTTACACACTATGACATCTAAATCTAGATCGTGTCAATTTTATTGATTTTCATGTTTTCAAGATATATATTGACACATCCTAAAATTCTTTGAAATTAAGGCTGAAAGATATTTCCAAGATAACCATAACCTTGAAAGTAACCTAAGGTGCCACCTTTATCATGGTTGAGTTAACTACCCATCCAATCAAGGTTGGCACACCCTAAACCCATTTAGCGTGAATCAATCACGCTCTTAGGAACCCAAAACCGATTTGAGCTCCTAGGGTTAATTAGGTATTCCTTAGGGATAACCTCCCTAGATACCTTCCTAATGACCCTCCTAGGCTTATTAGCCTTGGTCATTTTGGTCTTGCCTAGGTTAACCTTAGGGATTGCCTCCCTAACAACCTTCTTAGTGGCCATCCTAGGTTTCTTCGAAACCTTGGCCATTAGGCACAAATCTTGGTCAACTCTAGGAATGACTTTCCCATTGACCTTGGTCTTCCTAGACCTAGTTAGTGTCCCATAGTCGAATGGAACACTATGGTAAGTCACCTTGGACTTAGGTTTGTGACCCAAACCATTCTTTCCCTTGGTTGACTTTTGACTCTTAGGTCCTAGATGTTGACTTTGACTTCTTGATCTAGGAGATTGATCATTAGACCCTTTAAATTGATTTTGCATAATATTAAGGGTCTTCTCAAGTTTTTCAAGCCTTGACCTCAAGACTTGATTTTCCTTTTCTAATTGCCCAATTTTAGAGTTTTGATTTAAATCTTGGGCATTGGATTTCCTAGGCATATGCCTAGTCCATTTGGGGTTAAGACCTAGGTGTTTTCCTATTTTCTTGATTGATTCCCTAGGTAGAATATTTTTAGGGACATTAGTCCCAAATTTCTCCATATTCTTAAGGTGAATATACTTAGCTCCTAAACAAATATGTTTGTTATTTCTAGCATGCTCTTTATGATTAAATTAGGAGCATTATTTAAATGTACCTTAGGGTTTGCCTTAGTGGCTCCCCCTACTTGTGATGCTCCCCTTTGCCCCTTATTCTTCTTCTTTGGGCATTGACTCCGGTAATGACCCGGTAGTCGGCATTTGAAGCAAATGACATGCTCCTTGCTCTTTTGACTTGGAGAACCGGCGTCCGTTGACTTTTGTTGACTTTTAGGCGCCGGAGGAGCTTTCTTGATCCTCTTTGGGCATTTTCTCTTGTAATGCCCATACTCCCTACACTCAAAGCACATAATATGATTTTTATTTGAAAGTAAAGTGTTTGAGTTACCTAAGGTGGTGGTAGGTGCACTGAATTTTGAGCTTCCTCATCTTGATCGGATGTTGAAGGCTCTTCTTGAGGTTGCTCGGTGTAGAAAATGGTCTCTCCTCCTCAATCCTAGAGGTAGATGCTTCTTCCACCTCTTCTACTTCTTCTTTCTCCGATTCGAAGTTGACTCCATCTCAACTTCCGATTCCTCACTCACTTGAGGATGAACTCTCCTCATGGAATCTTGCCAATTTTCTCCATAGCTCCTTGGCATACATGTAATCCCTAGCTTGCACAAAACATCATTAGGGATTAAATCTTCCAAAAGTTTCGTTACCTTAACCCGGTCTTGAGCTTTTGGCGTTGCTCTTGGGTCCACTTTTTCAATTTTAGGACATTCCCCTTCTTATCCCTAGGGGGTTCAAAGCCTTCAACGAGGATGAACCAATCCTCTATGTTCATCATCAAGAATGTTTCCATTCTTGCTCTCCATGCCGGAAAATCTTCTGGATCATATGGAGGTGGAGTGTTGATTTCCCATCCAAGCTTGTCTTGGAATTCCATCTTCACCCTCTAGCCTTTTGCCTTAGCTCCCGGTTGTTAATCCGTAGAAGAGCCCCGGGCTCTGATACCACTTGTTAGAGATCGTTTGGAAGCTAGAGGGGGGGTGAATAGCGTAGATGAAATTCGATCCCGTTCGTGTCTACAATTTCGTTAGTGCACAGCGGAAATAGAAATAATAAAAGCAATAACGAAATGGACACAACACAAATCACAACAAGAGCATATAACGTGGTTCGGAACCGAACCGGTTCCTACTCCACGGATTGGGTTCGTACGAACCCTAGCGATGCCACAAACACCACTAACCAATAAAACTCCTTCTTGACACAAGTCAAGGGTGGAGAAACCCCTTACAAGTAATATTAAACCAATAAGATACAAATACAAGCAATTACAATAATGAATACGAAATGCAAGTAAAAAAGACACTTTACAACACTTGTTTTGATTGCTTGAATGCTTGGTTGCTTGCTTGCACTTGGAGACTTGATTTGCACCAAAAAATTGCCCCAATAGCCCTCAAGAACCGATCACAAAATCCTCCATCACGAGCTCCTTATAAAGCTTCAACCTGTTCTGGAAAAGGTCTATCAGTCGACTGATCGGGACCATCAGTCGACTGATGCCACTGTTGTCGTGAGACAACGGGTAGATCCACACTGGATAAGTCCAACGGAACCTTCATCAGTCGACTGATCATGACCATCAGTCGACTGATGGAGCCTTCACTTGACCAGTCGAGTCTCGACTCCATTCTGTGCCCGAAATACCAAGCACCAGTCGACTGATCACACGATCGATCATTGCTCAGCTCATCGATCGGCCCACCTCTCGGCGATCATTGCTAGGCCATAACCCGCAGTCAAACCCTAGTTGACTCGGTCCAGTCGACTGCCACATGACACCAGTCGACTGGCACACCTCAAACATGAGGTTTTAGCCCAAGTATGGTTCCCCCATACTTGCTAGACTACCCTTAGCCTAGACCTAAGCCTTCTAGCCACCTCCATCAGTCTCACGCCTCTCGGATCCCTCCAAGTCATCCATGACTTGTTCATCCATTGCGCTAGCCTTCAGGTGCTTCCATCGGCTATGTCATGCTAACGGTGTCTACACCGCCAAGGCACAGTGGACTTACGCCGCCAAGACTCTGCTTGGACTTTACGCCGCCAACTATTGGACTTATGCTGCCAAGACTACCGCTTGGACTTTACGCCGCTAATATCAATCCCCTTGGACTTCAAATGCCAACCCATGTTGGACTTCTCAAATGCCAAGACCATACTTGGACTTTCCTTGCCAACCCATGTTGGACTTCTCAAATGCCAAGACCATGCTTGGACTTTCCCTTGCCAACTCATGTTGGACTTTTACATTGCCAAGACCATGCTTGGACTTTCCAGTCCAAGAACTCAAGACTTGGACTTACCATGACAATTACATTGTCATATGTTTTTGTCAAAACATCAAAACACATCAAGACATCACTCGAGCCAAACTCGAGTCCTGGTCAATCGTGACCTGGGCCGATTGCACCAACACTTAATTTCAATTTTATACCTTAGTTCAAGATACAACAAATTTCACTCTTCCATGTAAATTTATGTATTTTTCTCTTTTTGATGTATGTCAAAGGGGGAGAAGGAATGTTTAAGTTAAAATTCATATTGGAAATATGATGGAATTATGATTATGTGCATGAATGTTTAAGATAGAATTCATATTGGAAATATGATTATGTGCATGTTTTAAAGACCTAACTTAAATGATTGTCAAATATCAAAAAGGGAGAGATTGTTGGTGCAACAATGCCCCAAGCATTTATATGTTTGGATAATCATCTAAGTTAGGCAATAACTTGTGATCTAATTGTGAATATGTTTAAGTGACAGGAAAATCCAAGTATGAAGACTTGGTAAAGGCAAAGGCCAAGTGTGATCTTGGCAAAGGAAGTCCAAAGGCAAGTCTTGGTAGCATAAGTCCAAGCATGTTGTCTTGGCGGCGTAAAGTCCAAGCATGCTTTGGCAAAGGGAAACCCAAGACATGACAAAACTGAAGGAAGCTCTTGGAAGCAAGCACAAAGGATGAACAAGTCGTGGACTCGGAGGGATCCTGGAGGCGCAAGACTTAAGAAAGAGCTAGAAGGTTGAGTCTAGATCTAGGGAGTCAATTCAAGTATGAATTATTCATACTTGACGAGTATCAGTCGACTAATACGATGTATCAGTCGACTGTTAAGATGCTCGATTGAGTCAGGCTGAATAGTTGATAAACAGTTGATTGCCTAGTAGTGGCAGTCGACTGATGTCTCCATCAGTCGACTGCCAAACATTGTCAGTCGACTGATCAAGTTAAACACGGGCACAGAATGGAGTCTCACTCGACTGCGCTCCGTGATCACTCGATTGATCACTCAATCAGTCGATTGATGGATGGAGCAGTCGACTGATGAGAGTGTCGTTGGAGGATAACGATTATGAATTCTGCGAATTCGGCTATTCAGAAGTCGTTAACCGCGGCGGTAGTCGAATGATGTTGTACATCAGTCGACTGATCATGCTCCAATGGGAAAATCAACTCTCTCTCTATAAAAAGAGGGCTTGTGGTGGTTTTGAGGGTCAATGCTTACTTTCTGATCATCCTCTCAAGCCTCCATGAATTTTCCAAGCTTTCTAGTGTTTTTAATTCCCCTCCTCCTCTCTCTAAACTTCATCTTCATCCTTTGTAAGAAGAGGAGGGTTGTTGTAAAAGCAAGCTTTTTAGTGACATTGATTAGGGTTGATCCACCTTAAGGATCGCCGTGGAGTAGGAGCGTTATCTCCGAACCACATAAAGGATTTGTGTCAGCATTGTGTTTTTCATTTCCTTTACTATTGTTTTTGTTGTGCTTCCGTTAATCATTCTTGTATAAATGAAAACAAGCTATTCACCCCCCCCCCCTCTAGCTTCCAAGGATCCTCTACAATATGTTCATTTAATAATATCATGTTAAGATGGGATGTATGTAATGTAATGCCCGTAAAATTTCTAGCAATTTTACGAGAGTTTTTGGCTTTACAATAATGGGCTTGATGTGGGCTTTTTTCGAAAAATAAAAGAAAATAGCCAAAAAGAGATGCAAGGCCTAGGAATTGAACCCCAAACCTCTAGAGATAGCCAAGCCCTATAGATGCACCCACTAACCAAAAGCCCAATAGGATTATATCATTAGAAGAAGAGGGGAAATTGTAGATAAGTGTGATGAGGGTAAATGAAGGGGCATGGAAAAGAGAAGAGAAACTTCTCTTCCTCCCTTTATAAAGAAGAAGGAAGTTTCCACTTGGCCACTTCTTCTTCCCTTCTTCTTCCTCACCGAAAACCCTCTCTCCCCCTCTCCATCTTCATCCTTTGGCCGAAACCCCCATTCAAGCAAGGAGAAAGCTAGGTGGCTTCCATTAGGTCATCTCCCAAGCAAAGCGAAGGAAGTAAGATTCCCTCACCTGCAGTATATTAGTTTTGTAGGATAGGTTACATGAAAGAAATATGAAGTTGTAGCCCTCTATGTTTCGGCTAACTAAGTTTATGGGCTAGGATTCATGAAAATGCTACTAGGGAAAATTTTTATGGGTTGTATACTTCAAGAAGGAATCTTTAGGTGTCAAAAGTCCAAGGGTTTTAGCCCTTACATGTTTCGGCCAACCCAAGCTTTTGGGGTTAGGGTGGCATGAACTTGATTCTAAGGTTGTGTTCATAAATGGTATGCTTCAAGTAGGAATCTTTAGGTGTCAAAAGTCCAAGGATTTTAGCCTTACATGTTTCGGCCAACCCAAGCTTTTGGGGTTAGGGTTGCATGAACTTGATTCTAAGGTTATGTTCATAGAGTGTAGGCTTCAAGTAGGAATGTTTAGGTAATAAAAACCCAAGCTTGAGCCCTTACATGTTTCGGCCAACCAAGATATTTAGGGCTAGGGTTGCATGAAAAGGCTTCTAAGGGAAGTAGGAGATGTTATATGCTTCATGTAGAAGTTTTAAGTGACAAAAAAAAAAAATATACAAGGTTTGATACCTTACATGTTTCGGCCAACATTGGTTCTAGGGTTAGGGTTTCATGAAACCACCCCCCCCTTATGAAGTTATGTTATGTGTATGAGTTTAATATGTTAGGAAATGAAAATATGCCTATGAAATATGCTTAGGGTTCATGATGTAATATGCTATGAAATATGCTTAGGTGATGAACATGTTTTATGATTTAATATGCCATGAATATGCCTAGGAAATATGCTCATGTGATGAACATGTTTATGATATAATATGCCATGAAATATGCCTATGTGATGAACATGTTTTATGATTTAACATGCCATGAATATGCCTATGAAATATGCTTAGGTGATGAACATGTTTGTGATGTAATATGCCATGAATATGCCTATGAAATATGCTTAGGGTTCATGATGTAATATGCTATGAAATATGCTTAGGTGATGAACATGTTTTATGATTTAATATGCCATGAATATGCCTAGGAAATATGCTCATGTGATGAACATGTTTATGATATAATATGCCATGAAATATGCCTATGTGATGAACATGTTTTATGATTTAACATGCCATGAATATGCCTATGAAATATGCTTGTGTGATGAACATGTTTGTGCTTTAAGACCCCTTTATGTTATGAATGCATGTATGCTATGAAATGTCTAAGATGGAGATGCTTCCCTTTCAAGTAGGGATTAAGAGCTCTCCTTATGATAAGATAAGATGTAGATGCTTCCCTTTCAAGTAGGGATTAAGAGCTCTCCTTATGATAAGATAAAATGGAGATGCTTCCCTTTCAAGTAGGGATTAAGAGCTCTCCTTATGATAAGACAAGAAAGAAAGGAATTAAGTATTTTACTTTGTAAGAGGTTAAATACCTGACCCGTCAGGTGGTCGTTAATCAAATCCATAGGGACATAAGAAGACGTAAGAGGTCTTGCCCTGGTAAGACGTAAGAGGTCTTGCTCTAGTAGGTCTGGTGGCTCGCTACTGACCTATTAGGGAGCAGCATTATGTGGTACTTAACACAGGGCCCCATGCAAGTTATGATTATGTTGAAGTATCTATATGTATATGTTTTGAAAAGAAAGGACTTTTATGAAATTATGAATGCTTATGGTTAAAGTTTATGAATGCTTATGAACTTGTCCTTTATGCATGTTTAGATTTCATGATGCCATGAATGCTTATAGTTAAGTTTAAGAATATTTGTGACTATGGACTTTATGCATGTTTAGATTTCATGATGCCATGAATGCTTATAGTTAAGTTTAAGAATATTTGTGACTATGGACTTTATGCATGTTTCAGATTTATGATGTTACGGATACTTATGTTATGAATGCTTATGGTTAAAGTTTATGAATGCTTATGAACTTGTCCTTTATGCATGTTTAGATTTCATGATGCCATGAATGCTTATAGTTAAGTTTAAGAATATTTGTGACTATGGACTTTATGCATGTTTAGATTTCATGATGCCATGAATGCTTATAGTTAAGTTTAAGAATATTTGTGACTATGGACTTTATGCATGTTTCAGATTTATGATGTTATGGATACTTATGTTATGAATGCTTATGGTTAAGTTTATGAATGCTTATGAACTTGTCCTTTATGCATGTTTAGATTTTATGATGCCATGAATGCTTATAGTTAAGTTTAAGAATAGTTGTGACTATGTACTTTATGCATGTTTCAGATTTATGATGTTACGGATACGTATGTTAGGAATGCTTATGGTTAAGTTTATGAATGCTTATGAATTTGTCCTTTATGCATGTTAGATTTTATGAAGTTATGATGCTTATAGTTGAGTAAGAATAATTGTGATTATGTACTTTATGCATGTCTAAGATTTATAATGTTATGGATTGCTGATGTCATGAATGCTTATGTTAAATTATGCCCTGCTTAGGTTTAATTATGCTTAGCATGCGGATGTAAACTCTATGCCATGCTTAGGTTTTATTACGTGGGTATGTTGATAATTAGTGTTGCTATCAAACACTTAGGCTATTTATGCTAGTATGCTCATGTTTCTAATTGCTTGATGAAGTTTGTGGCTTTTGTGAGTAGGCAAGAATCTTACTAAGCTATATGCTTATAGTTTATGTTGTCCATATACTGCAGATAAAGGAAACCTGAACTAGCAGGAAGGGCCGAGTGTGTGTGATAGTGGCATGGTGGAGAAAGACCCTGTTACTATCTGCTTATATTACATGCACAATGAACCACTTAAGACTTTGCTTCCGCTTATAAGACTTATGAATCATTAGTATCATGTTGGATGATGCTTATTTATGTTACTGTTCAAGTACTTAAGAACTCATGAATGACTCTTTATGTTATGCATGTTAGAAATGAGACAAGATATGTTAACATGCTGATTATGAATATGATATGTGACGCATGTGCAAAAGAAGGTTTAAGTTATGATAACATGTTTAAAAAAAAAATGTAAAGTAGCGCCGCCCTGAGAGCAGATAAGGGCGGGCGTTACATGTAATATAATTGATCAAAGTCGATTGGATTAGAACCTATAAATGATGAGTGAGAATTTAATTGTCACTTGATTTTGTAAACCAAATCGAATTTACATTGAGTCAATTTATAGATTACATACATAAAGGCATACACTGAATTACTAAATAATATATTTATTTATGTTAGGTTATGACAACCAAAAACATCATAGCTGAACTCAATAAGGGTGAGAAACTCAATGGGGATAACTACAAGATATGACACCTCAGGATACAGTATGTCCTAGAGGAACAAGAAATTCTTGAGGTTGTAAATCAGGTTTTGATAGAACCTGTAGATGGTCCCACTACACAAAACATGCAAGATCTTGATAGCTATAAGGCATGGAAGAAAAAGGACTCCACTGCTAAGTGCATTTTGATAAGTTCAATGGTGGAAGACCTGACATTTGAGTATGAGACTTATTCTTCGGCTCATGCTGTTTGGGTAGCCCTTAAGGATAAATACAGTGGAGTTAGTCTGAGCAAGCTTCGACAGCTGACGATCAAGTTCGACAGCTATAAGAAGTGCCCGAATGTTACGATGGCTCAACATCTCAGGGAGATGTCGAACATAATTCAGGAGCTTAAAACTGTAAGTCATGAGTTGACTAACGAACAACAGGTTCAGGCAGTTATTCGATCCCTTCCAGATTCTTGGGAGACCATGAAGCAGACCCTTACTCATAGTGGGAGTATTAAGATTTTCGATGATGTCTCACACCATATTGAACTAGAGGCGGAGAGAGTAGAATCCGCAAGGATTTTTGGCCAAACCTATTTGGCTGCCGGTTCTGCTGGATCATCTGGATCCAAAAAAAAGAGATGGTTCAAGAAGGGGAAGGCAAAGAAGAAAGAAACTACTGCTGCAGGTGGGACAAACCCAATCAAGAAGAAGAAGAACAAGAAGACAGAGAAGAAACCTAAAAGTAAGGTGACTTGCTTTAATTGTGACAAAAAGGGTCACTACGCTCGGGAGTGTACTGAGCCAAGAAAGGTAACTTCTAGTCTGTCTTCTGAGCATTTTGTTGCTAGTTTTGTGTTATTGGCTGATTCTTATCCTTTGTGGATTATAGATTCGGGAGCAACCAACCATGTAGCTCAGGAGAAAGTTACAAATATGGAGTACCGCAGGGTACCAGCTGGCAACAAATGGATATATGTAGGAATGCAAGAGTCGAAGTCAAAGGAGTAGACACTTGCAAAATTAACATTCGGGGTGGAAGAACTTTGTTTCTACATGATGTCTTGTATGCTCTTGAGATTCGTAGGAATCTTGTTTCTGTTACTTGTCTTCTTGATTTAGGATATTGTATAAACTTTTACAGTCGGTGTGTTAAACTCAAGATTGACTCAGTGTCAATCGGTTATGGTTTTTTAACAAATGATTTTATGGTTCTTGATATGGAACCAAATGTCAATTGTGCGATTGATAATTATTTTTCAAACATTGCTCTTACTAGTGATGCAGAAATAACTAATGATATTTAGCATGCTAGATTAGGACATATAAGACAAGATCGCATGAATCGGTTAGCTAAAGAGGGCTTATTGGGCTCTCGAGCTAAGATTAACTTGTCTGTATGTGAACATTGCTTTGCTGGAAAAGCAATTAGAAAACCATTTGGCAAGGCTATTAGGGCAAAGTCACCGTTGCAATTGATTCATTCGGATATTTGTAGTTCAATGAATGTGAAGGCTAGACATGAAGCTTCCTATTTCATTACATTTATTGATGATTTCTCTCATTTTGGTCATGTGTATTTGATTTCTCACAAATATGAAGCATTGAATTGCTTCATTCGTTATATTAACGAAGTTGAGAATCAAACGGAACGTAAGGTTAAAACTTTACGCACTGATAGTGGAAGAGAATATTTGTCTGATATGTTTAAACCAATATGTAATGATAAGGGGATTATTAGATAGCTGAAAATCCATGGAACTCCACAGCAAAATGGAGTTGCTAAGAGAAGAAATAGGACTCTTCTTAAAATGGTTAGGTCTATGATGGCGCAGACTAATTTGTCGATCTCCTATTGGGGAGATGCATTACTATTACAGCCTATATACTTAACAAAGTGTCTTCAAAGTCATTTCCATCTACCCCATATGAATGTTGGACAGGCAAAAAACCAGATTTGGGAAATCTACGACCCTGGGGGTCGACTACATATGTTCATGATAGTTCTCATAAGTATGGAAAACTGGGACCTAGAGATAAGAAGTGTATCTTTATAAGATATTCTGATACCTCCAAAGGTTACGTTTTCATAGGTGAGTAACAAGATGGAAGAATCTCCGAATTGGATTCGAGGGATGCTATTTTTCTCGAAACTGAGTTCCCAACTAGAGGTGAAGTTGATAAGATAGTTCCTCTATTTGAGGAGGAAGAGTCGTTGTCAACTAGATAGGTGTCTAATAGGATACGTGGAACTAGTCAACCCAGTGGGAGTACTTTGCCTAGTCACGGGGTGACTTCTCATCAGCCCAACTTACGGAAAAGTGTTCGTAAGATCAAACCTAAGAAGAGGTTTGATATTGAGAATGAGGCAATGATGACACTCCCTGTTGACGATGAAGAACCTCAATCAGTTAAGGAAGCTCTGGGCTCTAGAGATGGAGAAAAGTGGAAAGTTACAATGGTTGAAAAAATAGAGTCAATGATTAAGAATCATGTTTGGGAGTTAGTCGATCTTCCTTCTGGCCGAAGGGCTATTGGGAATAAATGGATTCTCAAAATCAAGAGGAAAGCTGATGGATCGATTAATTGATACAAAGCTCGTTTGGTTGCGAAAGGATTTACCTAATTAGAGGGTATTGACTTTGAGGAGACATTTTCTCCCATAGTGAAGTTTGTGTCAATCCGAGTTATTTTAGCTTTAGTGGTGCATTATGACTTAGAGTTACATCAGATGGATGTAAAAACTACTTTCCTTAACGGTGAGCTTGATGAGGAAATCTATATGGTTCAATCAGAAGATTTCGTTGCTGAAGGCCAAGAAGATAAAGTATGTAGATTAAAGAAATCTATATATGGGCTAAAGCAAGCATCAAGACAGTGAAACATAAGATTTAATGAAGTGATTTTATCTTATGGTTTCGAAATGATCAATGAGGATCATTGCGTTTTCCTGAAGAAGGACAAAGGAAAGTATGTCATTTTATCATTGTATGTTGATGATATGTTGATTGCAGGAAATGACATAGGTTTTGTGATAGAAGCCAAAAAGTGACTTTCATCACAATTTGACACAATAGATATGAGAGAAGCTGAATATATCTTAGGAGTAAAGATCATCAGGGATCGATCTAAGAGACTTTTGGGTTTGTCTCAAGAGTCTTATATAAATAAGATGTTACAACACTTCAGTATATCTAATTGTAACAGTGAACAGACACCTATTGTGAAAGGTACTATTCTGAGCAAGAGTATGAGTCCCAAAAATCCTAATGAAATAGCCGAGATGAATAAAAAACCATATGCCAATGTTGTTGCTAGTTTAATGTATACTATGATGTGTACTCGCTCCGATATCAGCTATGTTGTTGGCTTAGTCAGCCGGTTCCAGTCAAACCCAGGACCGAAACACTGAAAGACAGTGAAAAGGATATTCAGATATCTGAAAGTGACGACAGGTTACAGTCTCTGTTATCAAGGATCGGATATAAGCCTGAAGGGCTATTCAGATGCAGATTGGGTTGGAGACCTGGATGATAGAAAATCCACATCAGGCTATGCGTTCTTGTTGAATGGTGGCGCCATCTCCTGGAACAGCAAGAAACAGACATGTGTGGCCTTATCAACCATGGAAGCAATATGTGACATGTTCAGCAGCTGTACAAGAAGCGATCTGGTTAAGGAGGTTCCTGAAGCATCTGAAGATTGTTGAAGACAATAAGAGTCCAGTGACTGTCTACTGTGACAGTCAAGCTGCTATAGCTTTTTCCAAGGATCCCAAATATCACATCAAGGGCAAGCATATTGCTATAAAGTATAACTTTATCAGGGATATTATTGCTAAGAAGAAGGTGATTCTTGAGTATATCTCTACTTGAGCTATGCTTGTAGATCCTTTTACTAAGCCAATGACTAGAGAGTCATTTAATGAGCATGTAAAGTCTATGGGACTTCGTAGAATGTAATAGTTTTGTAATGACAATCGGATATTAGAATTTGATTATTTTTTTTAATGTAAGTCATAATTCATTCAGTGTATGTGATGTTACATTCTAATAAGATCTCGATGAGCATGTTGACAGGTAGTGATTGGTCCTCTCACATGAACAATCATCTCTGTTTGTTATGTACGAATAGGGGTAAGACTATTGTTTATAGGATAGCTTTGGAAGCTATATGTATGTGATACATACCTATAAGTTGGGGTCGTCTTAATATGTGTGTCAAGATAAGATCATTTAAGAAAAGTGATCGAAGTAAATGTTCCCACCATTTACTATACCTGTTTATGAGCCAAATTAGAATTCATATGTTGAATTCAGGATTAGACATTTGGAATGCCTGGATCAAAATCTGTACGATGTTGAGGAAAATATGCGCTCTTCATATTGATGAAGAGAATAACATTGTAGCATGTGATTCATACCACGTGTGCTAAGGCGACAATAAGGATAGTAGGAGAATGAATCCCTACTTCTCTACTATGTGAGCCCTTTGAGATTATATGTTAATCTCAGTATTTTCCCTTTGTGACTATTTAGGTGTCTGCTTGAAGTTTTAATCAGGGGCTGCTACTTTAGCATGTAAACCTATTGACTATGGATGATTCGGTCTATGGAACATGACTAGGAAAGCGACTGATTAAAATGAATGGATTCACACTAAAAAGGAAGATTAAATATGTTTACATCCTTTGAGAATTATTCACTGGTCGATCCATTTTTGTTATTGATACTATTATTACCTCTTTCCTATGAACTGGGTAAGAATGCTCACGTGTAAGACACTATCCGAACCAAGTAATTGGTTCGGCAAGGGAAGCGAGGTAGAATGGTTCGAACACGGCCATCTGGGGCAAATGAAATGGGGGGGACAGTTTGAGGTAGTTGGCACTGTGGGGCGATTGCGAAGCTCATTCTGGTACGAGGCGAATAAGAATCAGCTCGGTTCAATAGGCCTAGAAATGGTTTAGTACGAGAAAAAGAGGAATTGGTTCAGGTTACAAGGAAGAGTCTAATGGCTACGCTACACGTGAGTCATAGGTTTAGGTTGGTTTCGTCGAAGGCAAATGGTTGAAAGGGACAGGCTAGCATATTTCCCAAAATGTAGATAAGAAGTTGTTACACAACAAAAGGGAGCCCCCACATAATATTCCGGGGAGCCTTCACTCCTTGTGTCTGTAACAAAATGATTCTCCAAATGGACAGGGTGGCCACGTGTACGACAAGGAAGGTTTGCGATGCAACAACTGGCCAGAGGAAGAGAATAAAAGGGAGAAGGAGGGCAGAAGAAAGGAGATCCGCATTATTCCGACCAACAAGAGACAAGGGCACATTCTAAAGGAGAGAGCAACCACATTCGCCGGAGAAGGAGCTAAGGAAGAGTAGTGAGCTCCATCTTTTTTACACGGTTTTCTTGTGTATTAACCTGATTGTAAGAGGTTTTCTCCTCCACCTCTAGAAGTTCTTTCCGCGAAGGAGGAAGTTCATAGTGAAAGTGCTTTGGCACAGTAGCCGGTGGGAGAGCTCACCCCCATGGAGTAGGAATCTTTATTCCGAACCACGTTACATCTTGTGTCTTTGTTTGTTGCTTGTGGTTGGCTTGCGTTTCTCTGCTTCATGTTTTATTTTACTGTTGCGGCCGGAGAAAACCCCCTAAGCTTCCTTCACGCCCCACCGTATTGAAAGGAAGTCAGCAGATCTTCTTTTTCGTCACCACATCAGTTAGCGTCGTCTGTGGGAATACTTGAGCAAGACGTAGAGATGCAGCTGGAAGAGATACAACACCCAATAGCCTCCACTGCGGAGGAAAACTCCATCACGATACTACCGTCACAACTGAGAGTCATGGTGGACAACGCTATGGCTGAGACCTTTGCCAGAGAAAGAAGAAGGACGGGTTACCTTTATCCTCATTCTGGAGAACCTTCCTCTCGTGGACCGCCACCAGAGATGCCCCCTCCACCTCGTACAACCACTAACATTGAAGCATTGCCTGGAGAGGGGCTAGGGGGGCGAGTACATCATACCACTTTGCCATTAACCCAGAATCGCCGAGAGAAGCAGGGCAAAAGTCGGTCAGCTAGGGCTCTAGAGATTTACGAGCCCAGCCCTTTCACCATGGACATCCTTTCCGAAGTCCCGCCATCATACTTCAGGAATCCCCAAGTAGACAAGTACAACGGCACAACAGATTCAGAAGAACACCTATCACAATTTGCTGGAGCGGCCTCGCTCCACTGCTATACCGACGCCCTCAAGTGTCGGGTCTTCCGGACCACCTTAACCGGCTCGACACAAAAATGGTTTAACACCCTGCCCTTGGGGTCTATTACTTGTTTTGCCAATTTTCAAGGGATGTTCCGCCAAGAGTTCGCCAACTACAAGGCGTACAAGCACGATGCTTCCATCCTGTTGCACATTACGTAGTGGCCCTCAAAATCGCTCAGAGGGTATCTTCATCGGTTCACTTCCACCGCCAGAAGCATCCTTTCAGCAAGGTCGGATGCTTTGAGAGTGGTCATTCCGCACTGGTTGAGGGAGGGACCCTTCCTCAACTCACTTTTGAGGAAGCCCGTGAACAGCTACGAGGAGTTGTTAAGCCGTGCGGAGAAATATATCAATGAGGAAGAAGGGCTGAAAGTGCGGAGAGCTAAACGAGCCTCTGCAATGGTCCCTGCCGAAAGAAATCGCCCCACAGCCCCTCGAGCACCTCCCAGACGGGAATATGCATGACCTTTTCTACCGGAGGCTCCCAGCCCCCGATTATTGCTACAGGGCACTCGCCCCACACAACCGTTGCAGATCATGGCTGCCGATGTAGTCCCTCCCCCGAGGACTTAGAAGGAGTGGGAGATGGAATTCTACGATCAGCAATGTCTTTTATAGCAGCCCACGGGGTACAGGGGAGTGTCTCGCAACCCTCCCACCCCGTTCTTTTGCCAATACCATATGGAATATGACCACGCCAGTGGCCGATGTTTCAAATTATAGGAGGAACTGGAATACTTCCGAGCCGCTTATCCACAGCTGTGGCCTCAGACTGGAGGACCAGCACGGCGAGGCCAACGACCCAATATGGCTCATCCGGGGTCGTATAACCAACGGTCGCAAGTTACTTTTCCTCCGGACCCCCAGACTCCGGCCTAGGAGGGTATCTGACAAGGGGGCCCATCAGGTGAGGGCCCATCATCTGATATGAATAACGCCCCCACACGGGGGGTTATTCACGTTATTTCAGGAGGACCCACTAATGGGGACTCCAATCGAGCGCGGAAATCATACACCCGTCTCATGGAGAGCTTGGATATAATCACTAATCAAGCTGTCCAGACCACACCGCCGATTTTGTTCGGGCCGGAAGATCTCCGAGGCATTCTGCTGCCTCACACGGATGCTTTAGTGATCCGTATTTCCCTGGCCAACTATGAAGTGGCCAGGGTACTAGTTGATTCGGGGAGTTATGTCAACATCCTCTTCTAAGAGGCCTTCAGACAGATGCAACTAGGAAATACCCAGCTAGAAGACGTGGTCACACCCCTCTTCGGGTTTGCGGGACATGTGGTCCACCCCACAGGGCAGATTTCATTGCCCCTGACTCTGGGCACAAAGCCCAGCCAAAAAACCAATATAGTTCCTTTTCTCATTGTGGACGCTCCGTCCACCTATAATGCAATTCTGGGTTGCCCCTTCCTTTCCATTTTTCAGGGGTGGCTTCTCCGTATCACCAAAAGGTGAAATTTTCAATCGGGCAGCTGATTGGAGAGGTCAGAGGCGAGCAGAAGGCTACAAGGAGCTGCTACATACAAATGGTCAGGGATGACCAAAAGAAGGCCCGAACCGATGACCTCAAAGGGAAAGTCATCTTAATTTCAGACGTCTGTGTTCTGGAAGAATCTCCCCCCAAGGCGGACAAAATAGAGGAAGGAGAGCTGGTGGAGATAGCTCCCGGAAAGGCCACTCGAGTGGCACAACAGCTAGAGGCTAAGGAGGAGTTGGTGGCATGTCTAAAGAAGAATGAAGACATCTTTGCTGGAGATGTGCATGACCTTACGGGAATCGACCCTCACGTTGCTGAACATCACCTCAACATTACCAGAGGAGTCCGACCCGTCCAACAGAAGCGGCGACATTTTGGACCCGAGAAGGACAAGGTGATAGCTGAAGAAGTAGAAAAATTGTTAAAAGTGGGTCATGTGAAAGAAATTTAATTCCTTGAGTGGGTCTCCAATGTAGTCCTGGTCCCCAAGCCTTCTGGGCAGTGGAGGATGTGTATTGACTTCCATGATTTAAATAAAGTGTGCCCTAAAGACTGCTACCCCTTGCCTCGCATTGATCAGTTGGTGGACTCTACGGTAGGATATGAGGTGGTGTCCTTAATGGATGCTTACCAGGGATACCATCAAATACCACTGGCCAAAGAAGATCATAAGAGGGTTAGTTTTGTAACGTCAGAAGAGTTATATGCTTATGTAGTAATGCCCTTCGGCCTAAAAAATGCGGGTGCTACATACCAACGTCTCATGGATAAAATCTTTGCGGAACAAAAAGGGAAAAATGTGAAAATTTATGTGGACAACATCCTGATCAAATCGAAAACCACTCGGGATTTGGTTAAGGATCTAGACGAAACTTTCGCTACCTTAAGGCGATATAACATGAAGCTGAACCCTAAAAAATGTCTGTTCGGGATGAAGAGCGGGAAGTTTTTAGGATATATAGTGACTGAGAGGGGACTGCAGGCTAATTCGGAGAAGGTGCAGGCATTGTGCAACATGAAGTCACTCACCAATCTGCGAGAGACTCAAAAGCTAGTGGGGAGAATTGTTTCCCTATCCCGATTTATAGCCAGATCAACGGACAAGGGGCTACCTTTCTTCAGGATTTTATGTAAGACTACTAAATTTTAATGGGATGATCAATGCGAGCAGGCTTTCCAAGAGCTAAAGAAGTATTTAGCTGGACTTCCGCTGTTAGCCAAGCCAGTGGCAGGAGAGCCATTGTGGATGTATTTAGCTGTCTCAGAAGGAGCCATTAGTTCAGTCTTGTTGAAGCAAGAAGGTTCTCATCAACAACCTATCTATTATACCAGTCATATCCTGAAAGGGGCTGAATCTCGTTACACTAAGCTGGAGAAGCTAGCATATATTCTAGTCTTGACAGCCTGCAAGTTGAGGCCATACTTTCTAGCTCATCCTATTAATGTGTTGACTCACAGTGAATTAGGCAAGGTGGTTATTAAGCCCAATTTTTCTGGGAGATTGGCTAAATGGGTGGTGGAACTAAGTGAATATGACATTCACTACCAACCCTGAACTGTTATCAAGGCTCAGGCTCTCACTGATTTTCTAGCTGAGGTACCTGTTGGTTCAGAGAACAGCTCGTCGGCAAAAGAAGGGGGATCGGAGGCATGAAATGTATTTATGGATAGTTCTTCTGGATCTGCAGGTAGCGGGGTAGGAGTCCTGTTAATATCCTCTGAGAAAGAAGAAACTCACATAGTCGTGCGCCTGGGATATCGAGCGTCTAATAATAAAGTAGAATATGAAGCTATTTTAGCAGGGTTACAAGCCGCCAAAGTTGTAGGAGCAACCTTCATTATAATCCACTCTGACTCCTAATTGGCGGTATCACAACTTCAAGGATCTTTCACGGTTCTGGAAGAAAGATTGCAAAAATACTTGAAGGCTTTCAAAAAAGAAAATGTTCATTTTCACCAAGTCCTCTTAAAGTAGATTCCAAGGGAGAACAATGGGAAGGCGAACGAGTTGACTCGGTTGGCTAGCACGATGGAAGGGGTGGAGCAACTTGAAATGGTTTGTGTGGAAGTCCCTACTTCTCTGGTGATATACAACGTGGAGGAGACCGTACCCGAACAAGATCCAATCCTTGATTGAAGGACTGACATTATAACGTATCTACAGCAAGGAAAAGTCTCAGAAGAAAGAGGGGCGACATCTATTTTAATGAACATAGCCAAACAATTCACCATCCTAAACGGAGACTTATACAAGACATCTTTTGGACGACCCCTGCTGAAGTGTTTGGGAAAGGAAGATGTTGAATGGGTACTCCGGGAAATCCACGAAGGTTGTTACAGCAGGATACTTTTGGCCCACCCTCCAACAAGATGCAGCTCATATAGTGCAAACCTACTCAGCTTGTCAAAAGCATAGCAACCGGTCTGAAAGACCAGCTGAATTAATGAAAGTTGTTATTGCTTCATGCTCTTTCGATCAGTGGGGGATGGATATAGTGGGTCCCATGCCTGTGGCGCCATTCCAAAAAAAATTCTTATTGGTGGTTGTGGATTACTTCTCCAAGTGGGTGGAAGCAGAGCCCCTTGCCAAAATTACTGAGAATGTTGTGATACAATTCCTATGGAAGAATATTGTCTGTCGGTACGGTATTCCCCGAAGGTTAGTTAGTGATAATGGGCGGCAGTTCCAAGGCAAGAAGATCAAGGAATGGTGTCAAAGTCTTAATATCCAGTAGACATTTACATCGGTAGCCCATCCTCAAGCTAACGAGCAGGTCGAAGTCACTAATAGAATCCTTATCCAAGGACTGAAGACTAAATTGGAGGCTCAGAAAGGAAATTGGGTGGAAGAGTTGCCCGGGATCTTGTGGGCCTACCGAACCATGCTAAAAACTGCAACAGGTGAAACTCCTTTTAGCCTGGTATACGGAACAGAGGCTGTTATTCCGGTGGAGGCCCTTTTAAGTAGTGCCCGCGTGGAAGTTTATGAGCCAGAGCATAACCAAATTATTCGGAGCACTGAGTTGGACTTGGTGGAAGAAAAAAGAGAACTGGCACGGAGGCGAGCGGAATTTTATAAACGGAGGGTACAATAAGCTTTTAACAAAAGAGTAAGGCCCCGAAGATTTCAAGAAGGAGATTTGGTTCTGCGCAAAGTTAATCCCGCTGGAGATCCTGAAAAGTTAGCTCCAAACTGGGATGGACCCTATGAAGTGATGCGCTGCATAGCAGGATCAGCGTATTATCTGAAAGATGAGCAGGGCAAGGAATTTCCTCGACCCTGGAACGCTGTACACTTGAAACATTTTTATACTGTGTAAGGGGTGATGGATGAAAAAAGGAATTGAGAGGTTTCCGGGGAAATGTATTTGACAATTTGCTATATTGATTAGATGTGTGGAAAATCCAAATCTGATTGATGAATCATTTACATTAATATTATATTCTCTTTGGCGGGCTATGAAAAGAAAAGAAGATAAAGAGGGAGCCATTTCCCGAAGCAATACATCAAGTTATAATCTAAAATGATCTGGAGGATAGCATCGGAAGCCAGTTTCCCAGTGTAAGGAAAGAGCAGGATGGTTCACAGGGGGTAGTCCTTGGTCAGCATACTGCCGAACTATCTCATTAAATCCGTCCTGGAAGGTGACACACATCAGGATTATTAACCGCTCTCGTCAGTTCGGATTGTCAGGACTTCGATTTTGATGAAGCCTGTGGCAATTATCTTGATGCTCCTGGAGGGTTTGACGCATTTCACTATAACGCCGGGATATTTCCATAATAGCGTCCGCCATGATCGAAATGTCGTCCGCTCGGGAAGTTTGGTCCTGCTGAAGAAGCCTTGTCATGTCCATCATATTTTGGCATATTGAAGCCGAGATTCCCTCTACCGCCTCTGTGTGGGATCTAGTGCGAACAAGCTCACTGCTCAGCCTCTGGAGGGATGTTTCTTGCCTGCGGATACGGGCATGATCATGCGCCCTAGAGGTTATTAAGGAGGAGTTTTCTTGTACCTCCTTACACAGGCGGGTGCGGAGATCCCCTATTTTGTCCTTCGCTCTCTAGTGTTGAACCTGCAGGTTCGCGATGATATCAGAGTCCCTTTGTTTCTCCCGATGGAGTTCCACTACCTGCTCTCGAAGGCCTGTTAGTTCTTGAAGAGGGGGAGTCTCTTTGTCAGACTGTTCTGGCTGAACGTCCTGCCGAACAGGTAGCGATTCTGTATGAGCCCGCTATTGTGCTTGTAATGTCACTATAGTTTCGGCATCTTTCTGGTGTTGGCAATGAGCCTCTATCAGTTGCTCCTGGCATTGTTTCAATTGTTATGACAAGAAATGCTCTCAGTTTTAGGCAGTTGTCTGATCCTCAAGCCGGTGTTGCTCCCATTTTAGAGACAGAGCTTGATATTGCTGGAAGGAGCGGTCCAATTCTTGATAATTAGTGAAGGCCTAGAGGTCATTCATCAAAAAGAAGTCATCAAGCGAAGAAAGTCAAAGAAGTCAGTTTGAGGAACATACAAATTCCAGAGTGTGGCGCAGGCCTTCCATCCGGGGGATTAGTTCTTCTAAGTTTAAGATTCGAAGACCCCGGGGAGAAGAAGAAGAAGGGATGGATGATGCCAGAGGTGAAGGTTCACTTATGATGAGGGGAGGAAAGATGAGAGCCAGGGGTTGTGTCAGGGGTTCAGAAGGAAGAGAAAAAAGAGCTCTCGTTAAGAGGCTCAAAGAGATAGGGCCCGAGAGAGAAGAAGCAGAAGTGTGGGGTGGAAGATTCAACATGGTTGGCTATGAAATGGGCACGGAAGAATCTGCAGAAGGGGATTGGTTTGGTGAGGAGTCTGGTGAGGAAGATATAGAGAGCACTGGGATAGAAAATTCTCCGCTCGGGAGTGGAAAAGTAGAAGGGTCTCGGTTTGTATCCAAGGGAGGGGAAAGGCCTCCCAAGTTATGGGCATCGGGGGAAATTGACAGGGGAGGAATCTCGACTACCATAGGTTCAGGTGCGAGAGAATGTGTTGGGGAAAGAGAAGGGGGAGACGCAGGGATGTCTGCTTTCAACAGACGTTGACGCACCGCATCTCGGCATTCAACCTCAGGTCGTAATAAGGGAGGGGGGGATTTGCAGATACCCAAGGTGGAAGGGGAAAGGATGAGAGAGTTAGGGTTTACAGGCGGCATTGGAGACGAGGATAAATCGGCTACCCTAGTCTCATTTGGAGCGGTAGAGACAAGGGTTTCAGAAGAATGAGGAGGAGAAGGGAGAGATGGGGCAGGCGTGGTGGTGATGGACGAAGGTAATGGAGAAGGTGAAGGCGAAGGTGCTCTTGGCTGTTGGCCCTCATCCTGTCTGGATTCTAGGTAGCGGCTTGCTATTTCCTGTTGGAAAAAGGAATACATCTTGCCTGCCGGAGAAAAAAGAGAAGCACTGGAGTTAATGGCTGGAACGCCAAAGGATGGCGGTGGAAAGAAAAAAAAAAGATAAAGAAGAAGGATAAGACGAAAAGGCAGAGGGAGAAGACGGCAATGGAGAAGAGAAAAGATGAGGGGTCTCATATAAAAAGAGAGTGGAATGGGCTTATAATGTCAATTGGGCTACTAAGCTGTAAAAGGGGCCCCAAGAAAAAGGGAAATGATGATTTATTCCTCTGATGACCCGCTATCTGCTAAAACCCTTGTTTTTATATGATGAGGTGAATGAGGGTATTCAACTTCAAGATGAATGAAAGTGCACATGGAATACAATCAAGCAGGATGTCACAACAGCGGTTATGGAATTCTTTGAGAATGGTCAGCTCCTAAAATCCTGGAACCACACTTTAATCAGCTTAATCTCGAAGTCAACACATGCTAGCAAGGTTCAGGATTTTCGATCGATCTCCTGCTGCACAGTCTTTTACAAGATAATTTCCAAGATCCTAGCAAGCAGAATGGCAGAGATCGCAGATCGTTTGCTCCATCCAGCGCAGACTGCTTTTGTACAAGGGCGCAGTATCACTGATAACATACATCTGGCACAAGAGCTCTTCCGCAGCTATACAAGGAAATGTGTATTACCAAGAAGTATACTTAAAGTTGATTTGCAGAAAGCATTCGATTCAGTCCACTGGAGCTTCCTGTAGGAGGTCCTCATAGCACTAAAATTTCTCGAAACTTGCATCATATGGATCAAAGAATGTGTCACCCCAACATACTCAATAGTCATCAATGGCAACATTCATGGGTTTTTCAAAGGTGGCAGAGGGCTTCGACAGGGAGATCCTTTATCCCCATATCTATTGGGGCTATGTATGGAATACCTCTCTTGATTGCTTGCAAAGAGAACTAGCAGGTTAGACTTTCACTTTCATCCAAAATGTGAACATTAAAGAATATCCCATGTGGTATATGCGGATGATTTGCTGCTCCTAAGCAGAGGGGATGGGAAATCAGTGCAAGTGCTAATGGACTGCTTGTCGCAGTTTGCAAATATGGTGGGGCTCACAGCTAACATGGGAAAATCCAATATATATATGGCAGGAGTTAAACAAAGGGATCGGGAAAGATTATTATCCATCACAGGTTTCAACGAAGGAGAGATGTCATTTCGATATTTAGGCATCCCTATTGCATCATAGAAGCTGAAGATTGCGGACTACATCCCACTAATGGAGGCCATCATGAAATGAATCAACTCCTGGCCTAAGGATACACTATCATATGCGGGTAAGAGCCAACTCATATCCTCGATTCTGCAGGGGGTCGAATGCTACTGGATGTCGGTCTTGCCCCTTCCAGCCGCTGTCATAGATAGGATATATAGCTTCTGTCGCGCATTCATGTGGCTTGTGAAAAACCCACCAGTAGCTTGGTCTGATATATGCAAACCTAAAGAAGAAGGTGGGTTGGGATTAAGGGATCTAAAAGCATGGAACATGGCGCTGTTGGCAAAAGTATTATGGAGGATACAACAAAAACAGGACAACTTATGGATCCGCTGGGTGCATCACACATATATGCAGCGACAAGGAGTTTGGGAATGGCAGAGCAAGCATAAGGACTCCCCACTAATAAAGAAGTTGACACACATCAAAGATAGCATCCTGACATCAGCGGGCTCTTCAGAAAAGGCAGAAGAACTCCTAGATGCATGGTTTAGCCAAAGTAAAGGTGGAGTCAAGAAGGCATATGACCATTTCAAAACTGCAGGACCTAAGAAAACCTGGGCGCCGACGGTATGGCAGAAAGATATCCAACCAAGTCACCGGTTCACGCTGTGGATGCTAGCTCAAGGGAGGCTACCAGTGCGTGCTGGGAAAGAATATCTAGAGGATCAAAGATGTGTTTTCTGCAGTCAAGAAGAGGAGATATTAGATCATGTTTTTTTCAAATGTGAACAGATCCAATAGCTTTGGGATAGAGTAAGACGATGGCTAATGATGAGACCAAGTATGCAAACATACCGTCAGATGTTGCTCACATTCAGAATGCAATACAAGGAAGGCAGCAACACAAACAGGGCCCGTCATATAGCCATGGCAGCACTGATTCATCATGTATGGCGATCAAGAAACTCCATGAGATTCAAAGGAATCAGATTTGAAGGTGACATGATCTTCCAGAAGATTCAAATTCACATATATAGGGCTTTGGAGAACCACACTCCTCAGCTCCCCATAGGCATCACATGAAGGTGATAAAGGGCTCTGGAGAATTGCAACCTCAAGGCCGAGCAGTTTCTCCTCATCTCTCACTCTCTCTTGCTTTTTTGCTTTATTCCAACACTGTGTCCACATCCTACCTTCCCTCATTCCCTAACCTATCCAAGGATGATACCCTGTCACAGACCAATTTGTCATATTCTTCCTCATTCCAGAGAAGTTCCCTTACTTGCAGGGCACTTTCCCTCTAGACAGGGTACTTCTCCTGTCTAGGGCACACGCCCCCTTTGCCCCACCATCCTGGCACTTCACTACCAAGGCAATCCCAAGGGATTTCCCCTTACTTTCTCTCCTACTACCTCCCTTCCAACGCACTTCCCCCTCGTCCCCTCTCCTACTACTTTCTTTCCAGGGCACCACTCCCTGGACAGGGTACTTCTCCTATCCCGAGCGCATGCCCCTTGGCCCCACCAACCCGGCCACTACACCCCCAGGGCACTTTTCCCTTATTCTCACTTTGGCCCTCTTTCTAGGGCACTTTCCCCTTTTTTTTCTCTCTTTCTCCCTGCATTCCAGAACACTTCCCCTTCACTCTCTCTCCTTCTGCCTACATTCCAGGGCACTTTGCCCTGGACAGGGTACTTCTCCTGTCCAGGGCACACGCCCCCCGGTCCAGGGCACTTTCCTATCTCCGTTGGACAGGACACCTTCCTTGTTCCCCTTGGATAGGGTACTTCCCCCCCCCCTCTCTCTCTTCGCTAGAGCACTTCCCCTTTCCCCCTTGGCCAGGGCACTCTCTCCCGTGGCCAGGGCATGCCCCCTTTTCCCTCTTGGCCAAGGCACTTTCTCCCTAGGCCAGGGCACTTTTGGACAGGGCACATTTTCCTTTGGACAGGGCACCTTCTCCCTTGGCCAGGGCACTCTCCCTTTTCATCTTGGTCAGGGCACTTTCTGTTAGGAATATTTGTAACGGCTAGAGGAGGGGGGTGAATAGCACTTTGCTCGTTCGTAGATGAAATTTGATTGTGTGTTCATCTCTACAATTTCGTTAGTACGCAGTGGAATAGAAATGAAAGTAATAACGATAACGAAATGAACAACACGCTAACACAAGGATATAACGTGGTTCGGAACCGAATGGTTCCTACTCCACGGATCGGGTTCGTACGAACCCTAGCGATGCCAATCACACACCACTATAATAAACACTCCTTCTCGGAACAATCCGGAGGTGGAGAAACCTCGTACAAGATGATTACAACAATAATCAAAAGCTACAAGCAAATACAATGAAATACAAAGCAAAACTAGTAAAGAAAAACACTTTACAAATGCTCTTGAATGCTTGATCGCTAGGTTGATCGAGTAGCACTTGGAGACCCTGAATTGCAGCAGCAACTCGCCCCAAATCGCCTCAAAGAACCATGCCATTTTCCTCCATCACGAGCTCCTTATAAAGCTTCAACTGCGGCCGGAAAGTTGATCAATGATCGGGACCATCAGTCGACTGATGCCACTGTTGTCGTGAGACAACGGCTAGATCCACGCTGGATAAGTCCAACGGATCTACTATCAGTCGACTGATCATACACATCAGTCGACTGATGGAGTCCTCACTCGACCAGTCGAGTCTCGACTCCATTCTGTGGCCGATTTCTCGAGCACCACCGACCGATCATGCGATCACCGATCGCTGAGCCATCACCGACCGCCCACTTCGCAATGATCGCTAGGCCACTTCTCGCAGTCAAACCCTAGTTGACTTGGTCCAGTCGACTGCCACATGGCACCAATCGACTGGCACACCTCAAACATGAGGTTTTAGCCCAAGTATGGTGCCCCCATACTTGCTAGACCACCCTTAGCCTAGACCTAAGCCTTCTAGCCACCTCCATCAGCCTCGCGCCTCTCGGATCCCTCCAAGTCATCCATGACTTGTTCATCCATCGCGCTAGCCTTCAGATGCTTCCATCGGCTATGTCATGCTAACGGTGTCTACACCGCCAAGGCTCATTGGACTTATGCCGCCAAGACTCCGCTTGGACTTTATGCCGCCAACCATTGGACTTATGCTGCCAAGACTCCCGCTTGGACTTTACGCCGCCAAGACCAATCCCCTTGGACTTTCTCTTGCTAACCCATGTTGGACTTTCCATGCCAAGACCATGCTTGGACTTTCCTTGCCAACCCATGTTGGACTTTCCATGCCAAGTACTCAAGACTTGGACTTTACCTTGCTAAGACCCATGCTTGGACTTTCCCAAATGCCAAGTGTCCCACTTGGACTTTCCATGCCAAGTACTCAAGACTTGAACTTCCCTATGACAATTACATTGTCATATGTTTTTGTCAAATATCAAAACATCACTCGAGTCAAACTCGAGTCCTGGTCAATCGTGACCTGGGCCGATTGCACCAACAATCTCCCCCTTTTTGATGTTTGACAAAAACCAAACAAATTATTGAGTTAGAACACTAACTCAAATCCCTTACCAATTATCCCAAATTGGTAAACACTCACAAAATGTTCTCCCCCAAATATTCTCCCCCTTTTTGACTAACATCAAAAAGGTTTCCTCTCCAAGGAAGTCAATGTCTCATGTCCCAATGAGATCTTACAATCTCCCCCTTGGTCCAACAATACTTAGGATGTCTACCATCTTCCTAGTGATAAGTCCAATATCACTCAAGAGAGGCAATCCCATTTACTCTCCCAATTTCCAAATTGGGTCTCTCAAAAGTCCCATCAATTTCCCAATTGATGTCATATTCTCCCAATAACTTCTCCTCTTCAAGGAGAAAAAACACATCCATCATCCCAAGATGGATACCTCCCCCTAAAGGTTTGCTCTCCCTTGACCATTGCACCAACAATGTCCTTGGGAAGTCCCTAAGCCAATAGGAACTCTAAACCATCAAAATTAAGGATAGAAATTCAGCATTGAACTTTCCAACACCTTAAAATTGATACAAACCCTAAATACTTCTCCTAATCCATATCCAATGGATTTTCACCCTTTATAATGCTTCCCAAAGCATATCCTAGGGTTAGGAGTGATTAGAAATGGGGTTAAACAACCTTGTTTTCCCCGAAACCAATGAGTGATTCGTAAATCAATGATCGGCACTTCCATCACCGATCGACCAATCGATAACCGATCGATAATCAAATTTCCGAATTTCAGTTATCAGAGTTGAATTTCAAAAAATCATAAATAATTATACGTATATCGAAAAATCATGAAATTTGATACGTATAATACCTATGACCAATACAATGGGTGAAAAATGTTTGAAAAAATATTTTACCCATAAAATAGAGAAATTGATACAAAATCCAAAAATGACTAAAAACTTTAAAGTTTAAGCTCACTTTGTATCAATCTCATCAATGGTGATTGCTATCAAAAGATAGACTTCACCAAGGTTTTTCAAAATGATTTTAAAATGTTTTCAAAACCTTATTTTGGATCATATTCCTTGGGCTCAATGTACATGACTTGTACACAAGCTTTCCCAATGATCCACAAATGAAACTAGATGAGTTTTAGTTCATCTAGATGCAAAAACTATGCACCTTGAACTTAACTCATATCCTAGCATCTCACATGTATCTAAGGTGTATAGATACATATACATGTTAATTTAATGTGAGATGTGGGTTTTGTTCATCCTAATCTAGGGTTTCATGCATTTCCTAGGCAACCCTACTTGATTCCCTTATAAATGGGACTTCAAGTCATGCCATAGTCCTTAATTCAATTTCAACCAAATTGTCTTAAATGCATGAATGATTATGGCATTAGAAATGTTATAAATAAGCATATACTTATAATCATGATGTCATGGCATAAGATGAAATCTAAAAACACATGATATTTGAAACCTTAATCCTAAACATAAACATGACATATAAAATCATAGAACTAGGCATGATGTCATGACATGACATATGACAATCAAAGCATGGCATATAAAATATATAGGTATAGTAATACCTAAATTTTAATATTAATTGTCATTTGATATGGTTAGATATATTTTGTCATATTATCATTAATCTCCCTAGTGTGCCAACAACCCAAAATGGCACACTAACACTCTAAACCCTAATTGTGTCAATTTAATCATTTTATCAAACTTCATAACTAATATTGGCACATCCTAAAATCTTTTAGGATTATAATTCAATCCTATTTCCAAGGTATCCATAACCTTGAAAATAACCTAAAATGCCACCTTTATCATGGTTGAGTTAACTACCCATCCACTCAAGGTTGGCACATCCTAAGCCCACCTAGCATGAATCAATCACGCTCTTAGGAACCCAAAACCGATTTGAGCTCCTAGGGTTAATTAGGTATTCCTTAGGGATAACCTCCCTAGATACCTTCCTAATGACCCTCCTAGGCTTATTAGCCTTGGTCATTTGGGTCTTACCTAGGTTGACTCTAGGGGTAACTCCCCTTGCAACCTTCTTAGTGGCCACCCTAGGTTTCATAGAAACCCTAGCCACTAGGCACAACCTTTGGTCAACCTTAGGGATGACTTCCCTATTGACCTTGGTCTTCCTAGACCTAGTTTGTGTTCCATAGTCAAATGGAACACTATGATAAGCCACTTTAGGCTTAGGTTTGTGACCCAAACCTTGCTTGCCCTTGGTTGACTTTTGACTCTTAAGTCCTTGGTATTGACTTTGACTTTTGGACCTTTGACTTTGACCATTAGACCCTTTAAATTGATTTTGTATCTTATTTAGGGTCTTTTCAAGTTTTTCAAGCCTTGACCTCAAGACTTGATTTTCCTTTTCTAATTGCCCAATTTTAGAATTTTGATTTAAATCTTGGGCATTGGACTTCCTAGGCATATGCCTAGTCCATTTAGGGTTTAGACTTAGGTGCTCTTGCACCTTTCTAATTGTCTTCCTAGGTAAAATTGATCTTGAGTTATTTGACCTAGGTTTGTCCTTAAATAAGTTGTTTTTAGGGACATTAGTCCCAAATTTCTCCCTATTTCCTACATGGACTCTCTTAGCTCATAAGCAAAAATATTTATTCCTATTAGCATGCTTTTCATAAATTGCAAGAGAATTAAAGTTCCTAGCATGCTTTTTAGCATTTAAATTAGAAGATGCATTACTAAAATGTACCTTAAGGTTAGCCTTAGCTCTCCCTACTTGTGATGCTTCTTCTTGGGTCTTTTTGCTCCCCCTAGGGCATTGATTCCTATAATGTCCTTTTGAATTGTACTTGAAGCATATGATGTGCTCCTTGCCTTTAGGTGTTGGGGAACCGGCATCCTTTGACTTTTGTTGACTTTTGGGCACCGGAGAAGCTTTCCTAACCTTCTTTGGGCATTTGCTCTTGTAGTGCCCATACTCCCTACACTCAAAGCACATTATATGATTTTTATTTGAAAATAAGGTGTTTGAGTTACCTAGGGTGGTGGTAGGTGCCGGAGTTGAATTTTGAGCTTCCTCATCTTGATCGGATGTTGAAGGCTCTTCTTGAGGTTGCTCCGGTGTAGAGGATGGTCTCTCCTCCTCAATCCTAGAAGTAGATGCTTCTTCCACCTCTTCTACTTCTTCTTTCTCCGATCCGGAAGTTGACTCCATCTCAACTTCTGATTCCTCACTTTCACTTGAGGATGAACTCTCCTCATGGAATCTTGCCAATTTTCTCCATAGCTCCTTGGCATACATGTAATCCCCTAGCTTGCACAAAACATCATTAGGGATTAAATCTTCCAAAAGTTTCGTTACCTTAACTTCGGTCTTGAGCTTTTGACGTTGCTCTTGGGTCCACTTTTTCAATTTTAGGACATTCCCTTTCTTATCCCTAGGGGGTTCAAGGCCTTCAACGAGGATGAACCAATCATCTATGTTCATCATCAAGAATGTTTCCATTCTTGCTCTCCACGCCGGAAAATCTTCTGGATCATATGGAGGTGGAGTATTGATATCCCATCCAAGCTTGTCTTGGAATTCCATCTTCACCCTCTAGCCTTTTGTCTTAGCTCCGGGCGGTTAGTCCGTAGAAGAGCCCCGGGCTCTGATACCACTTGTTAGGAATATTTGTAACGACTAGAGGGGGGTGAATAGCGCTTTGCTCGTTCGTAGATGAAATTTGATTGGGTGTTCGTCTCTACAATTTCGTTAGTACGCAGCGGAATAGAAATGAAAGTAATAACGATAACGAAATGAACAACACGCTAACACAAGGATATAACGTGGTTCGGAACCGAATGGTTCCTACTCCACGGATCGGGTTCGTACGAACCCTAGCGATGCCAATCACACACCACTATAATAAACACTCCTTCTCGGAACAATCCGGAGGCGGAGAAACCTCGTACAAGATGATTACAACAATAATCAAAAGCTACAAGTAAATACAATAAAATACAAAGCAAAACTAGTGAAGAAAAACACTTTACAAATGCTCTTGAATGCTTGATCGCTAGGTTGATCGAGTAGCACTTGGAGACCCTGAATTGCAGTAGCAACTCGCCCCAAATCGCCTCAAAGAACCATGCCATTTTCCTCCATCACGAGCTCCTTATAAAGCTTCAACCTGTCGAAAAAGTCGATCGATCTGATCGGGACCATCACCGATCGATGCCATCGCTGTCGTGAGACAACCGGCTAGATCCACACCGATAAGTCCAACGGATCTACTATCGACCGATAATACATCGATCGGCGAATGATGGAGTCCTCACTCGATCGATCAGTCTCTCGATCCATTCGCGGGCCGATTCGAGCACCCCGACCGATCATGCGATCGGGCCGATCGCTGAGCCATCACCGATCGCCCACTTCCGGCATGATCGCTAGGCCACTTCCCGCAGTCAAACCCTAGTTGACTTGGTCCAGTCGACTGCCACATGGCACCAGTCGACTGACACACCTCAAACATGAGGTTTTAGCCCAAGTATGGTGCCCCCATACTTGCTAGACCACCCTTAGCCTAGACCTAAGCCTTCTAGCCACCTCCATCAGCCTCGCGCCTCTCGGATCCCTCCAAGTCATCCATGACTTGTTCATCCATCGCGCTAGCCTTCAGATGCTTCCATCGGCTATGTCATGCTAACGGTGTCTACACCGCCAAGGCTCATTGGACTTACGCCGCCAAGACTCCGCTTGGACTTTATGCCGCCAACCATTGGACTTATGTTGCCAAGACTCCCGCTTGGACTTTACGCCGCCAAGACCAATCCCCTTGGACTTTCTCTTGCCAACCCATGTTGGACTTTCCATGCCAAGACCATGCTTGGACTTTCCTTGCCAACCCATGTTGGACTTTCCATGCCAAGACCATGCTTGGACTTTCCTTGCCAACCCATGTTGGACTTTCCATGCCAAGTACTCAAGACTTGGACTTTACCTTGCCAAGACCCATGCTTGGACTTTCCCAAATGCCAAGTGTCCCACTTGGACTTTCTATGCCAAGTACTCAAGACTTGGACTTCCCTATGACAATTACATTGTCATATGTTTTTGTCGAACATCAAAACATCACTCGAGTCAAACTCGAGTCCTGGTCAATCGTGACCTGGGCCAATTGCACCAACACTTTCTCCCATGGCCAAGGAACTTTCTCCCTTGGCCAGGGCACTTCTGACCAAGGCACTCTCCCTTGGACAGGGCACTTCTGACCATGGCACCCCCTTGGCCAGGGCACTTTCTTTCTTGGCCAGTGCACTTCTGACCAAGGCACTCTCCCTTGGACAGGGCACTTTCCCCTTGGACAGGGCACTTTGTATCTGGCCAGGGCACTTTGTAGCCGAAAAAAAAACCAGGGCAATTTGCTCCCAAGTCCAGGGCGGTTTTGCGCAAGGAGTGGGTTGCCAGGGCAGTTTGCTCCCAAGCCCAGGGTTGTTTTGCACAAAGAGCACGACTCTCTCAAATCCAGGGTGGTTTGCCTCAGACCAGTCTTCCTAAGTGCAGGCCAGCCAGGACAGTTCGCGAAGACTCAGGGCGGTTTAGGCTTGCGTAAGGGCATTTCTCAAGCAAGGCCGGTTCAGCGGGGTTTAGAGATCTCTAGACCAGAGCAGTTCCAGCTCAAGAGGTGTCACCAGAATAGCTTTGTTCAGAGTGGTTTCCGTCTCCAAGGCTCCAAGGCACCAGAGCAGTTTGTCAAGACAGAGCGGTTTTCAACTCCAGGGCAATTTTGCATCACAACAAGGCAGTCCCAGCTCTAGCTCCAGTGCTGTGGGATCAGGGCGGTTTTGTCCCCAAGCCACCAGAGCAATTGCTGCCGCACGATTTTCAACTCCAGGTAGTTTTTACAAAGATATCGGGAGGTTGGAATCAGGGTGATTTTGTCTCCAAGCCACCGAAGCATCTTATCAAGCCAGGGTGGTTTTGTCATCAGGGAAGCGGTTCAGCAACAGGGCGGTTCAGTAGAAAGGTTACAGGGTACTGTAAAAAAAAAATTGTTGTTTTGGGTGAATAGGACCACCCATAATGGCCTATCTAGTCCGTAGCAAACGGCTACGGTAAAGACACTCTAAATCCATTTATGGCTGAGGCTTGGCCAATAAGCCTAGTATAGGTGAATAGGCCCACCTGAATGGCCTATCTAGTCCGTAGTAAATGACTATGGTAAAGACAAGGCAAATCCGTTGACGGCTGATCACTTGCCAAAAGTGACGAACGTTGGATGATTACCACACAAGTTTGACGGAGAAGATGGACACGGATGGACAGTGCGAGGAGGTACACATGGAGCGATGGACGCAGAGGGACAATATGCATGGGCAAAGGAAACACAGAAGATACACTCGCACTATCCAAGTGCGGGATATGTATGCATGTATGAGTTTATGTACCCATGAGAGAGTTAGTATGCATGAGAGTTTGAGGTACCCATGAGAGCACATGTACACCCCCCTGGATGCATCTCAGATCTGACACATCGTCAGACATGACATGAGTGTGCATTCCAAGATTTTGTATGATCGTGCTTTTCTTGATGATATATATTTACCTTTCATCAAAAAAAAAAGAAACGATAGTGGTATGAAGGCAGAACTTGAAGTCAAGTTAGCGCATTTTATATGCAGAAAGGCGTTGGTCGCCATCATTTTTATCTCCGTGCGGTGGTTGAACGGAAGAACTGAGCATTTCTCAATTATATATTATTTTATCCCCGTGTGGTAGCGGAACGGAAGAGTTGAGTTTATTCCTCAACTGTATATTATTTTATCTCCGTGCGGTGGTGGAACGGAAGAACAGAGTAACCTCAGTTATATATATTATTTTATCCCCGTGTGATGGCGGAACGGAAGAGTTGAGTTTATTCCTCAACTGTATATTATTTTATTCCCGTGCGGTGCTGGAACGGAAGAACTAAGCATTTCTCAGTTATGTATTATTTTATCTTTGTGTGATGGCGGAACAGAAGAGTTGAGTTTATTCCTCAACTGTATATTATTTTACCCCCGTGCGGTGGTGGAATGGAAGAACTGAGCGCTCCTCAATTATATATTATTTTATCCCTGTGCGGTGGTGGAACGAAAGAACTGAGTGCTCATCAGTTATATATTATTTTATCCCCGTGTGGTGGCGGAACAGAAGAGTTGAGTTTATGTTGGGATTCTGGCACCGCAGCGAGTGTGTGTTCGAACATGTTTCGTAAACATGTGCACAACGGAAGGAATAAAAATAATAAATCTAATTTATTACAGCACACACACCACACACATACATAGTACAACATGTGTAGACATAACCGTGAATTCAAATTTTGCAATAAAAGGAAATTTATACTACGTATACCCGACGTATCACGTGTAGCGGGAACGACATCAACCGGAACGATCCTCGCTAGAATCGTCTCTATCCGTATCCATGCCGAGTATCTTCGGGATGACTTCACAAAGTCACAAGCCTCGCTTTCGTAAAGGTTACTAGCCTCGTGTTGAAGACGATGTGATCGAGAGATGATCATGATCCGAATCAAAATTTGGATCCAAAACGAGTCCTCAAAAACTCGCTTCTCCGGAGAGGTATTCGTCAACCGTTTGACGAATCCTTCGTCCTCCACCTATGAGGATTACCGGAGATCGAATCCTCGGCAAGGCTACCGCTGTCGGAGCTCCAAACGTCGTCCAAATGATGCTCCGACAAGAAGGAAATAAGCTGTCCAAAAAATTGGACAGCTTTGGTGGAGGAATAAGGGCCGGCCAAATAAGGAAGGTTGAGGCTCACCTTATCGCCGGACCCAAAGGAGATCACCATAGCTCCTCCGGCAGAAGCTCGACGTTGGCGAGAGGAGAGGACGACAGCTGCTTGGACGCCGACAAGGGAGCTTGGGTGGCAGCAAGAGATTGGCATCGACCACTTGGAGAAGAGGGAGAGGTTGGGCGACAACAATTAGATTAGGGCTTAACAAAAACCCTTAATCCCTATTTTATAGAGAACAAATTCTCTTAATGGTTATTTAATCATAACCAAAAGCCAATTAACCGAACCAACTTTGGTTCATTCGTTTAAGACAAACCAAACCCCTTTGGTTTATTCTCCTCCATTGGATTAGAACCAAACCAATTTGGTTCATCCATTATGTCTTCATAAGACACGGCCCATCCACGCTTCCATTGCGACTGAAACGATTTCATGCTCGCTTCATGTTTGGTCCAACCAAACCTAGTTTCTCTCGGTCTGAGAATCTCATTCTCAAGCTCGTTTTAAATCCTTCAGATTACGCTCGTTGTGCGTGTGACCAAATAGGTTCTCGGTTTATGTTGGATGTCTATAATTAACCATTAATTATAGAACGATCATGAGTGGCACCTAGTAGTACATCATGATCCCCAATTAATCGAAAAGATCAACGGTTGATCCAGAACTATTTCTGAAACCCTTCAGCAGCTCGAATGAATCATGCCCCATTCCCTTCACTCATCTTATACCCACTTGGTTCGGGACATGGTCTATAGTGTCAGTCCCCACTAGGTTGACTACGTCACACCTAGCCCAAGTATCATTTCCTCGTCCTACGGATTCTAGTTACTACACATGTATCGAAGAGTACCTTACTCTAAACATGTAATGCTTTGGCCAAAGACTTTAGTAACAATCCGACGAGAGGTCATGGGTATACATCTCCTCGCAAGGAGTGGTGAATCCTTTATAGGCTATTCAAACACCTTCGATCACTTCAACTTATACCCAATCATCCCGGGTCCACATCTCCTCAGAGATGCTTGCTTAAGATGTCAAAGCATAAGTCTTCATGATCAAGATGACTTGAACACCGCAAGTCAAAGGAACATCGCACTTAAGCTGCAGTAAGAACTTCATTGACATATCTATATATGCAGAGAACCATATGAAGTCTTACGGCTGGTCACTCCAATGAACTAGTTACCATAACTAGCATCCACGATTAACTCCAGACATCACAATGTCTCCAGTCAATGAGAATCAGCTGCTTGGATACACCAAGGAGTATACCTCGTGCTAGTCTCGACAGAATTAATGGTGTCCAAATCCATCAATTCATCGACTAGGGATAATTCCGATACATCACAATTATACATGTAGAGATACTCACTAGTTGTGATCCAATCACAAATTCTCTCATGCTGTGAAACGTATCTTGGACATCCAGTAAATGAGTTTAAGATATAATCAAATACATGAGAACATGTATACTCAAATAGTGAATCTTCATTTATCATATAAATGGTTCAAACATAAGGTAATTGCCTTAGGACATCTCTCACATATTACTAACAAACTCCCACTTGGCCTAATGTCAATCGCTACGGTATCCAATACCATAAGCTTTAACATGACCCTCAAACTTACTTTGAGGTAATGCTTTAGTCAAAGGATCCGCTAAGTTCGTTTCAGTGGAGATTTTCTCGATTTGTATTTCCTTCCTACTAATGATCTCTCTGATCAGATGATAGAGGCGAAGCACATGTTTGGATCGTTGATGAGACCTTGGCTCTTTCTCCTGTGCAATTGCTCCATTGTTGTTGCAGTAGATTGGTATTGCTTCAACAATGGCTGGAACCACACCAAGTTCATAAATGAACTTCTTGATCCAAACCGCTTCCTTTGCTGCTTCCGAAGCTGCAATGTATTCTGCCTCAGTGGTAGAATCCGCTACAGTGTCTTGTTTGGAACTTTTCCAACTCACTGCGCCCCCATTCAAGGTGAACACGTATCCAGACTAAGACCTAGAATCATCCTTGTCTGTCTGGAAGCTGGCATCAGTATACCCGCATATTACCATGTCCCCTTCTCCATATATTAGGAACACATCGTTAGTTCTTCTTAAGTACTTAAAGATTATCTTAACAGCCACCCAATGATCCATTCCTGGATCAGACTGGTATCTACTCGTGACACTCAGAGCATACTATACATCGGGCCTCGTACATAACATAGCATACATGATAGATCCTATAGCGGATGCATAGGGAATCTTACTCATGCAAATCCTCTCGTCTTCTGTACGCGGACACATAGATTTCGAAAGGTGTATCTCATGCCTGATGGGTAGGAAACCTTTCTTGGATTCTGACATGCTAAACCTCTTTAGCACTCGGTCTATATATGTAGACTGCGAAAGACCAAGCAACCGTTTCAATCTATCTCTATAGATCTTATTCCCGAGGATGTAGGTTGCTTCTCCCAGGTCTTTCATGGAGAATGTCTTGGATAACCAAATCTTAATCGATCAGAAGATCAAACATCATTTCCTATAAGTAATATGTCATCGACATACAATACTAGGAACACGACTGTACTCCCACTAACCTTCTTGTACACACAAGGTTCGTCTGGATTTTGTGAGAAATCAAACTTTTTGATTGTCTCATTAAAACGGATATTCCAGCTCCTGGATGTTTGCTTCAATCCATATATGGACCGTCGCAATTTGCATACCTTGGTTTTATCAACCGATGTGAAACCCTCAGGTTGTATCATATACACGTCCTCGAGCAGGTTTCCATTAAGGAAAGCTGTTTTCATATCCATTTTCCATATCTCATAATCATAATGAGCCGCTATGGCCAGGAGCATCCGAATGGATTTAAGCATAGCTATAGGCGAATAGGTTTCGTCATAATCAACACCTTGCTTTTGACGATATCCTTTTGCCACCAATCTAGCCTTATAGGTAATCACATTACCATCCATGTCGGTTTTCTTCTTGAAAACCCACTTGCACCCTATAGGTTTTATGCCTTCAGGTGGGTTAACCAAGTTCCAAACTTGGTTTTCATACATGGAATCCATTTCCGACTTCATGGCTTCAAGCCACTTATCCCTTTCTGAACTTGTCAGAACTTCTTCATAACTGGTAGGCTCCTCATCATCAATGAGTAACACGTCGTTCGATTCACTTACGAGAAATCCATATCTCTCGGGAATATTGCATGCTCTACCAGATCTACAGAGATGTGGTGTCTCAATAGGTCCAGCCGATTGCTCATCACTATGAGTTATCGGCTGTTGTGCTTCACCAGGTATCTCATCAATGTCTATTTGAGTCTCTCGAGCCTCCTCAAGCTCGACGACACTCCCACTGTTTTCTTGCAAGAGAAACTCTTTCTCTAGAAACACAGCGTGCCTTAAAACAAACACCTTTTGTTCCGCAGGATGATAGAATTGGTAACCCCTTGTTTCCTTAGGGTATCCAATAAATAGACATTTATCAGACTTAGCATCCAATTTGTCTGATACAGTCCACTTCACATAAGCAGGACAACCCCATATCTTCAAGTAAGATACATGAGGTTTCTTACTATTCCATATCTCATATAGAGTAGTAGAGACTACCTTGGTCGGCATTCTGTTTAACAAGTAAACAGCTGTCTGAAGTGCATAGCCCCAAAAGGACTTGGGAAGATTTGCATGATTCATCATTGATCTGACCATGTCCAACAAGGTCCGGTTACGCCTCTCAGATACACCATTATATTGTGGTGTATATGGCGGAGCCCATTGAGACAATATACCATTGTCTCTTAGATAATCAAGAAACTCTTGACTTAAGTATTCACCACCTCGATCCGATCGAAGTATTTTAATACTCTTAGCATGTTGTTTCTCTACTTCATTTCTGAATTCTTTGAACCTTTCAAAGGCTTCAGACTTGTGTTTCATCAAGAACACATACCCAAATTGTGAGTGATCATCGGTGAAGGTAATGAAGTAGCTGTTGGTGCAATCGACCCAGGTCATGATTGACCAAACTCGAGTGGAACTCGAGTAGAGTTTTGATGTTTGACAATAGTTCACAATGTGGTTTGACCACATAACTAGTGGATACTATGGGACATCCAAGGTCATATGAGGAAGACTATTGGAGAAGTCCAAGTTTGGTGACTTGGCAAGGAGAAGTCCAAGTATGGATACTTGGCAAGAGAAAATCCAAGTTGGTCAAGGGAGACCGGACACTTGGCGATGGGAAGACCAATGGGGAGTTGGCGAGAAAGTCAGCAGTGCAGGAGACCGTGCTTGCGCAAATAAAGTCCTGACGGGAGTCTTGGCAATGAAGTCCCGGGCGTGACCTTTTGGTGAAGTCCCGGACGAGAGTCTTGGCGATGAAGTCTCGAGGCGTGGCCTCTTAGCTGAAGTCCCTGACGAGAGTCTTGGCAAGGAAGACCCCATCAGGGAGATCGAGCTTGGCAAAAAGGAAGTCCCGGAGGCGAGGTCTCTTGGCAAAAGTAGACCCGAGAGCATGACAATAGCCGATGGAAGCACTTGAAGGCAAGAGCAAGGATGAAGAGTCGCGGACTCGAGGGATCCGGGAGGCGTGAGGCTGATGGAAGTGGGTTGAAGGCTTAGGTCTAGGCTTAGGGTGAGTATCAAGTATGAAGGGATCATACTTGGTGTGTTAAACCTCAGTATAGAGGTATAACAGTCGAGTAGGCTTCGTTTGCAGGCAAACAGAAGCAAGCTGGGCTCGACCAGCGCCTCGACTGGAGTATCAGTCGAGGCGGCGCCTCGACTGGAGGACGCGACTGGCGCCTCGACTCATTTCAGGACAGGTATGAAGACGGAGGCACAGAGGCAAGGTGGCTCGACTGGCATCCCGGGTTCACATCTCCTCAGAGATGCTTGCTTAAGATGTCAAAGCATAAGTCTTCATGATCAAGATGACTTGAACACCGTAAGTCAAAGGAACATCGCACTTAAGCTGCAGTAAGAACTTCATTGACATATCTATATATGCAGAGAACCATATGAAGTCTTACGGCTGGTCACTCTAATGAACTAGTTACCATAACTAGCATCCACGATTAACTCCGGACATCACAATGTCTCCAGCCAGTGAGAATCAGCTGCTTGGATACACCAAGGAGTATACTGTTGGGTTTATGGCACCGCTGCGAGTGTGTGTTCGAACATGTTTCGTAAACATGTGCACAGCGGAAGGAATAAAAATAATAAATCTAATTTATTACAACACACACACCACACGCATGCATAGTACAACATGTGTAGACATAATCGTAAATTCAAATTTTGCAATAAAAGGAAATGTATGCTACGTATACCTGATGTATCACGTGTAGCGGGTACGGCATCAACCGGAACGATCCTCGCTAGAATCGTCTCTATCCATATCCACGCCGAGTATCTTCGGGATGACTTCACAATGTCACGAGCCTCGTCTTCGTACGGGTTACTAGCCTCGTGTTGAAGACGATGTGATCGAGAGAAGATCACGATCCGAATCAAAATTCGGGTCCAAAACGAGTCCTCAAAAACTCGCTTCTCCGGAGAGGTATTCGTCAACCGTTTGACGAATCTTTCGTCCTCCACCTATGAGGATTACCGGAGATCGAATCTCCGGCAAGGCTACCGCTGTCGGATCTCCAAACGTCGTCCAAATGACACTCCGACAAGAGGGAAACAAGCTGTCCAAAAATCTGGACAGCTTTGGTGGAGGAGTTTGCGCCGGCCAAATAAGGAAAGTTGAAGCTCACCTTATTGCCGAACCCAAGGGAGATCACCGGAGCTCCTCCGGCAGCAGCTCGACGCCGGCAAGAGGGAAGGACAGCACCTTCTGGACGCCGGCAAGGGAGCTTGGTGGTGGACGGCGTCAAAGGGGCTGTTGGCGCCGACTTCACCAAGGAGAGGAGGGGCGGCAACTATTAGGGTTGCAAGGCTTTAGATTAGGGTTTAACAAAAACCCTTAAGGCCTATTTTATAGAGAACAAATTCTCTTAATGGTTATCGGATCATAACCAAAGGCCCGTTAACCTGCTCCATTAATTTAAGTTAAAATAAACCAAACCATGATGGTTTATTTTAAGTTAAAATGAACCGAACCAACTTTGGTTCATTCGTTTAAAAACAAACCAAACCCTTTGGTTTATTCTCCTCCATTGGATTAGAACCAAATCAATTTAGTTCATCCATCATGTCTTCATAAGACACGACTCATCCATGCTTCCATTGCGACTGAAACGATTTCATGCTCGCTCCGTGTTTGGTCCAACCAAACGTGGTTTCTCTCGGTCTGAGAATCTCATTCTCAAGCTCGTTTTAAATCCTTCAGATTACGCTCATTGTGTGTGTGACCAAATAGGTTCTCGGTTTATGTTGGCCGTCTATAATTAACTATTAATTATAGAACGATCATGAGTGGCACCTAGTAGTACATCATGATCCCCAATTAACTGAAAAGATCAACGGTTGATCCAGAACTATTTCTGAAAACCTTCAGCAGCTCGAATGAATTGTGCCTCATTCCCTTCACTCATCTTATACCCACTTGGTTCAGGACATGGTCTATAGTGTCAGTCCCCACTAGGTTGACTACGTCACACCTAGCCCAAGTATCATTTCCTCGTCCTACAGATTCTAGTTACTGCACAAGTATCGAAGAGTACCTTACTCTAAACATGTAATGCTTTGGCCAAAGACTTTAGTAACAATCCGACGAGAGGTCATGGGTATACATCTCCTCGCAAGGAGTGGTGAATCCTTTATAGGCTATTCAAACACCTTCGATCACTTCGACTTATACCCAATCATCCCGGGTCCACATCTCCTTAGAGATGCTTGCTTAAGATGTCAAAGCATAAGTCTTCATGATCAAGATGACTTGAACACCGCAAGTCAAAGGAACATCGCACTTAAGCTGCAGTAAGAATTTCATTGACATATCTATATATGCAGAGAACCATATGAAGTCTTACGGTTGGTCACTCCAATGAACTAGTTACCATAACTAGCATCCACGATTAACTCCGGACATCACAATGTCTCCAGTCAGTGAGAATCAGCTGCTTGGATACACCAAGGAGTATACCTCGTGCAAGTCTCGACAGAATTAATGGTGTCCAAATCCATCAATTCATTGACTAGGGATAATTCCGATACATCACAATTACACATGTAGAGATACTCACTAGTTGTGATCCAATCACAAATTCTCTCATGCTGTGAATCGTATCGTGGACATTCAGTAAATGAGTTTAATATCCAATCAAATACATGAAAACATGTATACTCAAATAGTGAATCTTCATCTATCATATAAATGGTTCAAACATAAGGCGATTGCCTTAGGAAATCTCTCATATATTACTAATAAACTCCCACTTGGCCTAATGCCAATCGCTACGGTATCCAATACCATAAGCTCTAACATGACCTCAAACTTACTTTGAGGTAATGCTTTAGTCAAAGGATCCGCTAAGTTCCTTTCAGTGGGGATTTTCTCGATTTGTATTTCCTTCCTACTAATGATCTCTCTGATCAGATGATAGCGGCGAAGCACATGTTTGGATCGTTGATGAGACCTTGGCTCTTTCGCCTGTGCAATTGCTCCATTGTTGTCGTAGTAGACCGGTATTGCTTCAACAATGGCTGGAACCACACCAAGTTCTTAAATGAACTTCTTGATCCAAACCGCTTCCTTTGCTGCTTCTGAAGCTGCAATGTATTCTGCCTCAGTGGTAGAATCTGCTAGTGTCTTGTTTGGAACTTTTCTAACACACTGTGCCCCCATTCAAGGTGAACACGTATCCAGAATGAGACCTGGAATCATCCTTGTCTGTCTGGAAGCTGGCATCAGTATACCCGCGTATCACCATGTCCCCTTCTCCATATATTAGGAACACATCCTTAGTTCTTCTTAAGTACTTAAGGATTGTCTTAACAGCCACCCAATGATCCATTCCTGGATCAGACTGGTATCTACTCGTGACACTCAGAGGATACGATACATCGAGCCTCGTACATAACATAGCATACATGATAGATCCTATAGCGGATGCATAGGGAATCTTACTCATGCAAATCCTCTCGTCTTCTGTACGCGGACACATAGACTTCGAAAGGTGTATCCCATGCATGATGGGTAGGAAACCTTTCTTGGATTCCGACATGCTAAACCTCTCTAGCACTCGGTCTATATATGTAGACTGCGAAAGACCAAGCAACCGTTTCTATCTATCTCTATAGATCTTAATCCCGAGGATGTAGGTTGCTTCTCTCAGGTCTTTCATGGAGAATGTCTTGGATAACCAAATCTTAACTGACTGTAAGACTGAAACATTATTTCCTATAAGTAATATGTCATCGACATACAATACTAGGAACACGACTGTACTCCCACTAATCTTCTTGTACACACAAGGTTCGTCTGGATTTTGTGAGAAATCAAACTTTTTGATTGTCTCATCAAAACGGATATTCCAACTCCTGGATGCTTGCTTCAATCCATATATGGGCCGTCGCAATTTGCATACCTTGGTTTTATCAACCGATGTGAAACCCTTAGGTTGTATCATATACACGTCCTCGAGCAGGTTTCCATTAAGGAAAGCTATTTTCACATCCATTTGTCATATCTCATAATCATAATGAGCCGTTATGGCCAAGAGCATCCGAATGGATTTAAGCATAGCTACAGGCGAATAGGTTTCGTCATAATCAACACCTTGCTTTTGACGATATCCTTTTGCCACCAATCTAGCCTTATAGGTAATCACATTACCATCTATGTCGGTTTTCTTCTTGAAAACCCACTTGCACCCTATAGGTTTTATGCCTTCAGGTGGGTCAACCAAGTTCCAAACTTGGTTTTCATACATGGAATCCATTTCCGACTTCATGGCTTCAAGCCACTTATCCCTTTCTGAACTTGTCAGAACTTCTTCATAACTGGTAGGCTCCTTATCATCAATGAGTAACACGTCGTTCGATTCACTTACGAGAAATTCATATCTCTCGGGAATATTGCATACTCTACCAGATCTATGAAGATGTGGTGTCTCAATAGGTCCAGCCGATTGCTCATCACTATGAGTTATCGGCTGTTGTGCTTCACCAGGTATCTCATCAATGTCTATTTGAGTCTCTCGAGCCTCCTCAAGCTCGACGACACTCCCACTATTTTCTTGCAAGAGAAACTCTTTCTCTAGAAACACAGCGTGCCTTGAAACAAACACCTTTTGTTCCACCGGATGATAGAATTGGTAACCCATTGTTTCCTTAGGGTATCCAATAAATAGACATTTATCAGACTTAGCATCCAATTTGTCTGATACAGTCCGCTTCACATAAGCAGGACAATCTCATATCTTCAAGTAAGATACATGAGGTTTCTTACTATTCCATATCTCATATAGAGTAGTAGAGACTACCTTGGTCGGCATTCTGTTTAACAAGTAAGCAGTTGTCTGAAGTGCATAGCCCCAAAAGGACTTGGGAAGATTCGCATGATTCATCATTGACCTGACCATGTCCAACAAGGTCCGGTTATGCCTCTCAGATACACCATTATGCTGTGGTGTATATGGCGGAGTCCATTGAGACAATATACCATTTTCTCTTAGATAATCAAGAAACTCTTGACTTAAGTATTCACCACCTCGATCCGATCGAAATATTTTAATACTCTTGGCATGTTGTTTCTCTACTTCATTTCTGAATTCTTTGAACCTTTCAAAGGCTTCAGACTTGTGTTTCATCAAGAACACATACCCAAACCGTGAGTGATCATCGGTGAAGGTAATGAAGTAGCTATAGCCTCCTAATGCTTGAGTTAACATAGATCCACATACATCAGTATGTATTAGACCTAGCAACTCTCTCACTCGTTCACCTTTTCCTGTAGAAAGTAACTTAGTCATCTTGCCTTTTAAGCATGATTCGCATGTATCGTATGAATCCAATTCAAACGATTCCAGAATTCCACATCGGTGTAATTCGGACATGCGTTTCTTGCTTACATGGCCAAGATGACAATGCCACATGTAGGAGTCTAATTGATTATCCTTTCGAGCACGCTTGTTGATCGCTTCGATATTGAAAATGTCACTGGATACGTCCAACGTATAAATGTCATTGCTCAAAGTTCCAGTTCCATAAAGTACGCCATTCAAAGTTATATAACAACAATTGTTACTAAACGTCAAATGGTAACCATTTCTATTTAAACAAGAAATAGAAATGATATTCTTTGTCAACAAAGGAACATAAAAGTAATTGTCCAGTTCTAAGACAAGTCCTGCAGGGAGTTTCAACAAATACGTTCCGATGGCGAGTGCAGCAACCTTTGCTCCGTTCCTAACACGTAAATTTGACTCTCCCTTGACGAGTCTTCTTCGATTCCTTAGCCCATGTATGTTATTACATATATGTGAGCCACACCTAGTATCCAATACCCAAGTGTTTGAGGAAATAGAATGACAATCAATAACGAAGATATCTGAAGAAGATGGGGCATCCGATGCCTTATTCTTCTTCACGAACTCAAGATAAATCTTGCAATTTCTTCGCCAATGGCCCTCCTTGCCATAATGATGGCAAGTGCCCTTTTGAGCTGGTTCTGCCTTTTTAGCCTTTTTTTCTTCCCCTTCTGCTATTTTTTTGACTTCCTCTTAGAACCTTTCTTCGAGGAATCAACTAACAGCACCATCCCCTGCTCATGCTTCTCAGAAGGCTCCACAGCCTTCAATATGTTGAGCAGTACCACAGATGAACCTTCTTGCATCTCAGAGGTGAAGAGGAGCATGGAGACTTCGAACCTTTCGAATCTCACTTGCTCATCAACCAGCTCATAAAGATGAAAGACTATAGTATGAGCATCCATATGCTCATGCTGCTTCCGCAGCTCAGGTACCATTGTGGCTAGCATGATGCAACTCGCCATTTCAGAATCAGTCACATGTTTCTGATAGGCCAACAATTGGTCCAGAGTTGCATTGTCACTAGGACGGGCGGGAAGAGGCGCTTCAAGGACATTTGCAAGCTTTTCAACCTTGAGAACAATTCTCAAATGGAATGCAAATTCAAAGACATCATGATCAATAGATTAACTTAGAAATGCAAAACGAGCATATATGAGAAAATGATTTAAAATGCATCGATATACATTCATAAATCTCATTCATTTTTCGAATTTCAAAAACCCCAAAATCACTTCGGGAGATCGTAGGTCCATCTCCGAATGGGCTGATATCCAACATAGATATGAACAACCTTGGAGAGAGTCCAACAAGTCATTCATAGCTACGATGGTAGGTATCAAATATACTAATTGCATATCACATATATGCAACTATCACAATGTGCTATCAACTAATTGAATGTTCACACATACATTGGGTTGTTAACACATTAACAAGTACGCATCATATGCATAGCACCCAACTTCACCTCCCTTCACATCGACCTTGGAGAGAGTCCAACAAGTCGATGCTCCAGGTTAAAGCCAACCCATTAATCGAGAAATAGTTTTAATATGGTTAGAGCACATTCAACCAATTAGCCCGGCTTGGAGAGAGTCCAACAACCAAAGCTAACAATTGACCTCTGACTCTTACCATATTAGTATTAAACTATTCCATGGTTTGAACATGTTCGGGTTCGAGCTGGGCTTGGAGAGAGTCCAACAACCCAAACAAGAAACGGAACTCTGGTTCTAACCATATTAATGGAAGGTGTAGACTTTAATATTGAGCAAGGGTTTTTATGTCTCATCCTCTTTGCATGCAAATAACTATTATCTACATGACATGACATGCATGGCATACATCTACATGTCACAACACGCATGGCATAATGATATGCATCTAATGCAATTACATGCATACAATTATGTCATGTATAAAATTTCATTATATGTCATAACTATTTATGGAAATAAAATATGTTTAAGATTTGATTCTCCAAATCAAATCATGATTAAATTATAAAATAAATTTCTAAATCTAATCACATATTTTATTTGTGGAAAGAGTTGATTAAGGAAAGTCAATTTAGGAAACCAATTTCCTAAATCATCAAAACTACTTATGGAAATAAAATATTTTAAGATTTGATTTCCCAAATCAAATCATGATTAAATTAGGAAATAAATTTCCAAATCTAATCAAATATTTTATTTATGGAAAATATCAATTTCCATAAATACTTCCAACTTTCCAAAAGTAGAAGATTTCCATAAATACTTCTAGACTTTTCGAAATTAAAAATTTCCATAAATACTTCTAACTTTCCAAAAGTAGAAAATTTCTAAAAATATCATTATGACTATCGCAAAACAATTTTATGATTATGTCGAAACACAACCTGGGCTCTGATACTACTGCTGGGATTCGGGCACCGCGGCGAGTGTGTGTTCGAACATGTTTCGTAAATATGTGTACAACGGAAGGAATAAAAATAATAAATCTAATTTATTACAACACACACACCACACGCATGCATAGTACAACATGTGTAGACATAACCGTGAATTCAAATTTTGCAATAAAAGAAAATTTATACTACGTATACCTGACGTATCACGTGTAGCGGGAACGACATCAACTGGAACGATCCTCGCTATAATCATCTCTATCCGTATCCACGCCGAGTATCTTCGGGATGACTTCACAAAGTCACGAGCCTTGCCTTCGTACGGGTTACTAGCCTCGTATTGAAGACGATGTGATCGAGAGATGATCACGATCCGAATCAAAATTCGGATCCAAAACGAGTCCTCAAAAACTCACTTCTCCGGAGAAGTATTCGTCAACCATTTGACGAATCCTTCGTCCTCCACCTATGAGGATTACCGGAGATCGAATCCCTGATAAGGTTACCACTGTCAGACCTCCAAACGTCATCCAAACGACGCTCTGACAAGAAAGAAACAAGCTTTCCAGAAAACTGGACAGCTTTGGTGGAGGAATAAGGGTCGGCCAAATAAGGAAGGTTGAGGCTCACCTTATCGCCGGACCCAAAGGAGATCACCAGAGCTCCTCCGGCAGTAGCTCGACGTCGGCGAGAGGAGAGGACGACAGCTGCTTGGACGCCGGCAAGGGAGCTTGGGCGGTGGTGGGCGGCGGCAAGAGATTGGCGCCGACCACTTGGAGAAGAGGGAGAGGTTGGTCGGCAACAATTAGATTAGGGCTTAACAAAAACCCTTAAGCCCTATTTTATAGAGAACAAATTCTCTTAATGGTTATTTAATCATAATCAAAAGCCCGTTAACCCGCTCCATTAATTTAAGTTAAAATAAACCAAACCATGATGGTCTATTTTAAGTTAAAACGAACCGAACCAACTTTGGTTCATTCATTTAAAACAAACCAAACCCCTTTGGTTTATTCTCCTCCATTGGATTAGAACCAAACCAATTTGGTTCATCCATTATGTCTTCATAAGACACGGCCCATCCACGCTTCCATTGCGACTGAAACGTTTTCATGCTCGCTTCATGTTTGGTCCAACCAAACCTAGTTTCTCTCGGTCTGAGAATCTCATTCTCAAGCTCGTTTAAATCCTTCAGATTATGCTCATTGTGCGTGTGACCAAATAGGCTCTCGGTTTATGTTGGATGTCTATAATTAACCATTAATTATAGAACGATCATGAGTGGCACCTAGTAGTACATCATGATCCCCAATTAACTGAAAAGATCAACGGTTGATCCAGAACTATTTCTGAAACCCTTCAGCATCTCGAATGAATCGTGCCTCATTCCCTTCACTCATCTTATACCCACTTGGTTCAGGACATGGTCTACAGTGTCAGTCCCCACTAGGTTGACTACGTCACACCTAGCCCAAGTATCATTTTCTCATCCTACGGATTCTAGTTACTACACATGTATCGAAGAGTACCTTACTCTAAACATGTAATGCTTTGGCCAAAGACTTTAGTAACAATCCGACGAGAGGCCATGGGTATACATCTCCTCGCAAGGAGTGGTGAATCCTTTATAGGCTATTCAAACACCTTCGATCACTTCAACTTATACCCAATCATCCCGGGTCCACATCTCCTCATAGATGCTTGCTTAAGATGTCAAAGCATAAGTCTTCATGATCAAGATGACTTGAACACCGCATGTCAAAGGAACATCTCACTTAAGCTGCAGTAAGAACTTCATTGACATATCTATATATGCAGAGAACCATATGAAGTCTTACGGCTGGTCACTCCAATGAACTAGTTACCATAACTAGCATCCACGATTAACTCCGAACATCACAATGTCTCCAGTCAGTGAGAATCAGCTGCTTGGATACACCAAGGAGTATACCTCGTGCTAGTCTCGACAGAATTAATGGTGTCCAAATCCATCAATTCATCGACTAGGGATAATTCTGATACATCACAATTACACATGTAGAGATACTCACTAGTTGTGATCCAATCACAAATTCTCTCATGCTGTGAATCGTATCGTGGACATCCAGTAAATGAATTTAAGATTTAATCAAATACATGAGAACATGTATACTCAAATAGTGAATCTTCATTTATCATATAAATGGTTCAAACATAAGGCGATTGCCTTAGAACATCTCTCACATATTACTAACAGTTTATTCCTCAACTGTATATTATTTTATCTCCGTGTGGTGGCGGAACGGAAGAGTTGAATTTATTCTTCAACTGTATATTATTTTATCCCTATGCAGTGGTGGAACGGAATAACTGAGCATTTCTCAGTTAGGTATTATTTTATCCCCGTATGGTGGCAGAACAGAAGAGTTGAGTTTATTCCTCAACTGTATATTATTTTATCCACGTGCGATGGTGGAACGGAAGAACTGAGCGCTCCTCAGTTATATATTATTTTATCCCCATATGGTGGCGGAACGAAAGAGTTGAGTTTATTCCTCAACTGTATATTATTTTATCCCCGTGCGGTGGTGAAACGGAAGAACTGAGCATTTCTCAGTTATATATATTATTTTATCTCCGTGTGGTGGCGGAACGGAAGAGTTGAGTTTATTCCTCAACTGTATATTATTTTATCCCCGTATGGTGGTGGAATGGAAGAACTGAGCATTTCTCAGTTATGTATCATTTTATCCCCGTATGGTGGCGGAATGGAAGAGTTGAGTTTATTCCTCAACTGTATATTATTTTATCCCCGTGCGGTGGTGAAACGGAAGAACTGAGCATTTCTCAGTTATATATATTATTTTATCTCTGTGTGGTGGCGGAACGGAAGAGTTGAGTTTATTCCTCAACTGTATATTATTTTATCCCCGTATGGTGGTGGAATGGAAGAACTGAGCATTTCTCAGTTATGTATCATTTTATCCCCGTATGGTGGCAGAATGTAAGAGTTGAGTTTATTCCTCAACTGTATATTATTTTATCCCCGTGCGGTGGTGGAATGAAAGAACTGAGTATTTCTCAGTTATATATTATTTTATCCCCGTGTAATGGCGGAACGGAAGAGTTGAGTTTATTCCTCAACTGTATATTATTTTAACCCCGTGCGATGGTGGAACGGAAGAACTGAGTGCTCCTCAGTTATATATTATTTTATCCCCGTACAGTGGTGGAACGGAAGAATTGAGCATTTCTCAGTTATATATCATTTTATCCCCGTGTGGTGGTGGAACGGAAGAGTTGAATTTATTCCTCAACTATATATTATTTTATCCCCGTGTGGTAGTAGAACGGAAGAGTTGAGTTTCTTCCTCAACTATATATTATTTTATTCCCGTGCGGTGGTGGAACGAAAGAGTTGAGTATTCCCTCAGTTGTATGTTATTTTATTCTCGTGCAGGGGAAGTATATATGTGATCCCTGCGTAATGAAAGGGTGGAGAGGTTGTATGTTTATTTAATTTTCGTAGAGAAGTGTAAAATTTGACACAGCCGGAGGAATGCCAGAGGAAGAGGATAAGCGGGGAAGGATATAAGCAAAAGCTTATATGGCAGAAAGTTCATTACTTCGGAAAGGCTACATATTACAACTTCCCCCAAAAGAAGAAAATAACAAAAGAAGCCCTTATTCATAGGGTATTACAATTCTTTATTGAGAGGTACTGAAGGAGCCTCTTTGCGTGGCTTGGGTTGGCGCCATAGCTGCCGAAGGTAAGACTGTTGTATGAAGATGTGCTTGGACAAATCCTTCTGGGACACTGCTAGTTGCTGGCGTAGGAAGTAGTTGTTGGTGGAAGCCTCCCTCAAGCGTCACTGCAGATATCAAACTTGCTCTTCCAAATTAGCGATGTAGCGTTGTTCTTCAGTCTTTTCCTCGAGAGGAAAAGAGCTATTGCCCTGTTCAGAAGTTTGTTCCATGACGGGGAGAAGAAAAAGAGAAGATGAATGTTAACCGACGATAGTTGGGGGTTCTTATAGTGGCGAAGGAAGACGGTGCATTGACTCGTGGAGGAGGTAAAAGTAATAAATGCTAGTAAAGAAGAGGAAACGTAAAGACAGTAGGTGAGAGTTGTTAGCGTATTAACTTTGAGAAAGATGGTTGGAACCGGTAAGGGGAAGTATGTTCAGATATGGTTGCAGTCTTTTCTAGTGGCAGTTGCTCTACATTTATAGGAAAACGACAAGAATTAGTATCAATCCCCCTTTTCCTTTTTATTAACATATTCGATAGCAATTACATCATTCAAGCTAATCAATCTTTTTATGGTTATCCTTAGTAGGAGGATTATCAGAGGGTTCCTCCGAGGGGGAAGGCGCCAAGATGACTCTGTAGAGGTCACCTTGAGCTGGAGGTGCCGCTGGTGGAGCTTCATCAAAAGGGGGCGGATGAGTCCTTGCTGGAGGGACTGGAACGAATGTTAGGGCCGGTGGAAGCGGAGGAAGTTCAGTGGAGGCCTGAGAATCTCATACGGTGTATTCCCACGTCAGGGGAGGATTCCAGACCCGGTTACAGAATGAAGGGAAGGGAGCTCGAAAGGACCTCCCTGGATTAGGAGGGAGAGCAATGGTTGATGATGGAGTAGGAAACGAGCGGAAGGCCGAAGTTACAGTAGACTGTGTCTCAGACTCTTCGGTGTTTTTCGTTGCCCAATCGTGCAACTCAAAGGAACTAGAGTATGAGGAAATCTCGATAGGGTATTCTGCGGAAGCCGTCAAGGAGAGATGGAAAGCTGAAGACACTGGTGGCGGCAATTTATAATCGAGGAAGAAAGAACCACATTTGTCCTCGGGAAGGAGAAGAAGAGGAAAAGACTAACATCATAATAGCGTCAGCATAGGAAATCATCGGGACATCATTTTCGGAACAGTCCATTATCTTGAGAAGATCAAGAGGCAAAAGTAAGTTAATTGCCGACTGAGCCAAAATTGGTTCGGGCCAGAAAAAGGTCACTCCAGGGATATCTTGAACAGATTCCAGAGCAAAGAGTGTCATCATTTCATTTGTACAAGGCAGAAAATGGGTCGTAATTGTAAAGAGAAAGAAACATAGAACATACCCAAAATTCCAGACCCACACCAAGGCATACATGAAGAATAACGAAAAGCCATATCAATGCAAATATTCTTTAACAGTGAAGCAGCGGTCATTACAAGAAGCAGATATGATAAATTACAATTCAAAGAGTTATGGGGGGCATCTAGATAAAGCGGCTGAAGGGTTCAAATAGCTGGTGTCTGTGTCAGGAGGAGGATACCCTCGTTCGATGTTTAAAGCTGAAGACCCGTTGAAGCCCAATATGAACAAGTCTACCCCCTTTTTGACATAGCGCCCCTTCAGATCGGCCTCCTGTTCCTTCAGTTGGGACTGGCAGGCGGCAAGTTGGGCTGGTCATTCAGCTAGTTGGGCTGCTAAGGCATCTCTTTCTGTTGTTGCTGTCACGGCCAGCTGACCCTGAGCAGATAGAGCTTCGGTATATTCTTGGTGAAGCTCTTGTTGTTGTCGAGCCATAGAGGATAGGACTTTAGGGAAGGTAGTCGCCAGGGAAGAGAGCTCTCCACACTTCTCCAAGCAGGATTTTTGAGTAACCTCCCAGGTTAAACGCTCTTGCTGCAATTGCTTGATGGTGGCTGAAGAATCAGCAGCTTGAATGTACGCATCTGCAAGTTGTCTTTTATACCCGGTCAGGTCGTGGGTAAGGAGGTCCACCTGCTAGAGTTGGCTAGACTATAAGAATATTTGCTACTCGAGGTCTTCATTCTTTCGTTGGAGCTCCTCTTTCTCACTTTGGGTCAGGGCTAGCTGAGTCATGGAATCTTCACATCGGGTGATTAAATCAGATTCCTTCTGCTCATTTTTGTTCAGCCGCTGGGTGAGTTTTTTCTGATGCGCCAGGGCAGCAAAATGATGAGTCTCTACACTGGACTGGAATTGGGCCATGTGGGACATCATTTTATTATGAGTGGCCGATACTTAAAGGAAAAAGGAGGCACATATTAAGCGTTGGCACACATATACATATATATATATATATATATATATATGTTGAAGACGAAGGAAGATAACAATTACCTCGGCCAGCAGTTTGCTCATATGATCACAGGGACCCTGTACACCTGATTGGTTAAAAAATTTCACCTCTGATAGGTGACGGATCTTTAGGAGGGACCCGAGCGTAACCAATAGAGGGTTCGGGACGGAAAGATCTCCCCCTTTCGAAGGGGGAGGGGGACCTACAATTTGTGAGGGAGTGGGAGAAGGATGTGCTTCGGGAGGAACAGTTGTCGGGACGGATTCAGTCGGGGAATGTGTGGGATAGTCAAGAGGAATGGTGGATGAAACAGGAGAATGGGAGGAAGAGTTTCCTCCTTGAGGGGAAGAAGATGGGGCAGGCAATGTGGTATCCCTCATCCTTGGTTCGTAAATGACTAGGCGTTGATGTTTCTCCAAATTGGAAGGGGATGATGGAGGAGAAGAACGGGAAGAAGAGGATGCGGGCAAGAATGAAGAACTGGGAACTCCTTCCCTAACAGGACACAATCTCTTCATAGGTGAAGAGGGGGCAGCCACAGATTTACCTCGCTTCATGGAGGTCTTCTTCTTCTTAGCTGCATCCACCTCCTCGCCTTTTACCAAAGTGTCCTGCATTAGGTTATCTGCGAAATCCATTGGTAACAAAGATAAGTTGATCTGAATAATGAGCTATATCAAATGTGAACATCGTCCTACCTATGGCGGTCGGGGCCATTAGAGGAAAAGAGGATAGCCGGAAGTGATTGAGGAGAGGGGGTTTCATTAAATGGTTTGAGCAGTAGTGGGATTCTCCCAACACTTTATAAACCTCCGAGAAAGGACATTGGGTCCTCATTTTGTGAAAAGTAGGTAGCTCTAGAAGATCTAACTTCCAGGTCTCTGAGTAGGGGAGTAGTGTTGGAAGCTGAGCAAAGAAATACAATTCTTTCCATCCTTTGTGGGAAGAAGACATATTCACTAAGAATTGGTAGTCCGTGCGGCTGGAGAGGTAGAAAAGGCCCGCCTTAGAAGATTTTAATTGAAAGAAGCAGTGGAATAGTTGGGGGGATAAAGGAAGGTTTAGGTGCTTAAATACTATGGTGGTCCCTGATAAAATACGGAAGGAGTTGGGGGTAAATTTGTTGGTGCAATCGGCCCAAGTCACGATTGATCAGACTCAAGTTTGACTCTAGTGATGTTTTGATGTTTGACATGAAAGTTTGACATTGATGTTTGACATTAATGTCTGTTGATGTTTTGGAGAGATTGTTTATACAATCGACCCGGGTTATGATTAACCGGACTCGAGTTTGACTCGAGGGGATTTTCATGGTTGATTGGAGTTGACCATGTCATGGAAAGTCCAAGTCTTGAGTACTTGGCATGTAAAGTCCAAGCATGGGTCTTGGCAAGGGAAAGTCCAAGTCATGGGTACTTGGCATGGAAAGTCCAAGTGGGACACTTGGCAAGGAAAAGTCCAAGCATGGGTCTTGGCATGGAAAGTCCAACATGGGTTGGCAAGGGAAAGTCCAAGCTTAAGTCTTGGCATTTGAGAAGTCCAAGGGGTTTGATATTGGCGACATAAAGTCCAAGCGGAGTCTTGGCGGCGTAAGTCCAATGTGTCTTGGCGGTGTAGACACCGTTAGCATGACATAGTCGATGGAAGCACCTGAAAGCTAACGCAATGGATGAACAAGTCATGGATGACTTGGAGGGATCCGAGAGGCGTGAGGCTGATGGAAATGGCTAGAAGGCTTAGGTCTAGGCTAAGGGTGGTCTAGCAAGTATGGGGGCACCATACTTGGGTTAAAACCTCATATTTGAGGTCAACAGTCGACTGACACTTGGCCGGTTCGACTGTCGTGAGTTGACTAGAGTTCAACTGCCAGTTTAGAGCTAAAAATACTCTGGCAGTTGACTACTCATTGGTAACAGTCGACTGCTGGGCTGATCAATCAATTGCCATGGATAGCAATCGACTGATGGTTCGGCCGCGAGCACAGAACGCTCCGTATCCGACTGGGCAGTCGGCTACAGGTGCTGGCAGTCAACTGCCAATGTTGGCAGTCGACTACCAAGAGATCCGTTGGAGTTTTTTCAGCGTGGATCGACCCGTTGTCTCACGACAACAGTGGCATCAATCGACTGGTGCCTTATGGCAGTCGACTAATCGACGAAAATCCAGCCCGATGCAAGATATAAAGGCAACTCGGAAGGAGGGCTTTTGCAGCATTTTTCCTTGGGTGAATTGAAGGGGATAGTTAGTGCTTTCCAGTCCTTCAAGGCTAGTCCAAGGCAATCAAAGATCAAGCAACCAAAATGCTCTTGTAAAGTGTTTTTCTTTACTTGTATTGTATTTCTTATTTATATTAGCTTGTATCTTTCGTATTACTTAGTGTAATCATTTGTACGAGGTTTCTCCTCCTTCGACTTGTGTCGAGAAGGAGTTATTGTGATTAGTGATTGTGTGTGCATCACTAGAGCTCGATCTGTGGAGTAGGAACCGTTCGGTTCCGAACCACGTTATATTCTTGTGTTCGTGTTTGTCTTATTTCGTTATTGCTATTATCTATATTCCGCCGCGCATAACGAATTTTGTAGAGACGAACGCGAACGAATTTCATCGACCTATAACACGACGCTATTCACCCCCTCTAGCGTTCCAAGGATCCCCAACAAGTGGTATCATTGCCCGAGGCTCTTCAAGGTTTGACCGCTGCGAGAGCACGCTAAAGGGTGAAGATGGAAGTCCAAGAACAATTAGGATGGGACATCAACACACCGGTGCCCTACACCCTATACGGATGAGAAGGCTTCAATTCTTGGAAGAGAAGAATTGAAGATTTTTTAATGATGAGAGACCTTGAGGAATGATCCTTATTAATGGAAGGATTTGAGTATCCAAGAGGACCAAAAGGTGGTTCCCTCAAGAAGAAGAAATGGAGTGAAGATCAACTCCAAAGATTCGAGAAAAACAAGAAGGTAATCAAATTCATTTTTGATTTATTTCCTAATGACTTTTTGTGTAGCCTAGGTGAGTGCATGGATGCTAAAGAGCTTTGGAGCGATTTGGCCAAGCTCCATGAAGGTCCATCACCAGTCCAAGAGGAAGGGACCGAAGAGGCAAGCACATCTTCCTCACAAGGAAGTGAGGACTTGGAGGTTGAGAGACCATCAACATCTAAGGAGGAAGAGGAAGTAGAATTGGAGGAGACCTCCACCTCTAGGATTGAGGGGGAGGAGATTAGAGCATCCTCAACACCGGAGCAACAAGAAGAACCATCTACATTCGGTAGAGAGGAAGAGCAAGCTCAAGAGAACCTCATCGCCACCCTAGGTAACTCAAGCATGTCAATTAATAATAAAATGAATATTACATGTTTTGAGTATAGGAAAGCCGAGCACTATAAGAGTAAGTGCCCAAAGAGAGTAACAAAAGCTCCACCAGCGCCAAAAGTCAAAGATGATGGTCCCTCAACGCAAAAGAGCAAGGAGCAAGTGATTTGCTTTAAATGTCGACTACCGGGACATTACCGGAGTTAATGGCCAAGAGGGAAGAAGAAGGGTCAAGAAGGAGTTACACAAGTAGGGGGAGCTTCCAAAGCTAACCCTAAAGTATTTTTAAATAAAGCTCCTTATTCAAATAATATCAAAAAGCATGCTAGAAATAATTTTAGCAATCTTGCTATCTATCATAAAGAGCATGCTAGAAATAAGGAATTTTGTCTAAGAGCTAAGAATGTTTACCTTTCAAAGAAGGAGAAATTTGGGACTAATGTCCCTAGAAACGTCTTACCTAGGGAATCAATTAGGAAAATAGGAGACCACCTAGGTCTTAATCCCAAATGGACTAGGCATATGCCTAGAAAGTTCCATGCCCAAAAATCTAATCAAAAATCAATTGGACAATTAGAGTTTGAAAATCAAGCCTTGAGGTCAAGGTTTGAGAAATTGGAAAATGCCCTAAATAAGATACAAAATCAATTTCAAAGGTCTAATGGTCAAAGTCAAGGGTCCAAATCTCAAAGTCAATACCTAGGACCTAAAAGACAACAGTCAACCAAGGGCAAGAAAGGTTTGGGTCACAAACCTAAGCCTAAGGTGACTTATCATAGTGTTCCATTTGATTATGGAACACAAACTATGTCTAGAAAGACCAAGGTCAATAGGAAAGTCATCCCTAAGGTTGACCAAGGTAGGTGCCTAGTGGCTAGGGTTTCGAAGAAACCTAGGGTGACCACTAAGAAGGTTACTAGGGAGGCAATCCCTAAGGTTAACCTAGGCAAGACCACAATGACCAAGGCTAACAAGCCTAAAAGGGTTATTAAAAAAGTATCTAGGGAATTCATCCCTAAGGAATACCTAATTAACCCAATAAGCTCAAATAGATTTTGGATTTCTAAGGGCGTGATTAACTCACGCTAGATGGGTTAGGTCATGTCAACCTTGATTGGATGGGTAGTTAACTCAACCATAGTAAAGTTGATATTTTAGGTCATTTCCAAGGTTATGAATATCCTAGAAATTTGAATTTTGATCCTAAAAGATTTTAGGATGTGCCAATATTATTTAAGAAGTTTGATAAATTGATCAAATTGGCACAATTTAGGTTTAGAGGTCATAGTGTGTCATTTTAGGTCTTTGGGCACACTTGGGAGATTAATAGGAATATGGCAAAATCTACTGAATTATATCAAATGGCATTAATATTAAAATTTAGGTATTATTATACCTATATATTTTATATGTCATGCTTTGGTTGTCATATAACATGTCATGACATCATGCTTAGTTTTAATCATTTAATATGTCATGATTATGCTTAGGTTTAAGGTTAATGTCATGTATGCTTAGATTTATATCATATGTCATGACATCATAATCATTGGCCATGCTTTATTATGTTATCATTTATGTCATGATCATACTTCATGCATTTAATTTGATTAAAATTGATTTAAGGACTATAACATGACTTGGAGTCTCATTTTTAAAAGGGAATCAAGTAGTGTTGCCTTAGAAAATGCATGAGGCTTTAGTTTAAGATAAACCAAAACTCACATCTCACATCTAACTTGACATGTATGTGTATTTATACAGCCTAGATATATGTGAGATGTTAGGATATGAGTTAAGTTCAAGGTGCATAGTTTTTGCATCTAGATGAACTAAAACTCATCTTATCACAATTGTGGATCATTGGGAAAGCCTATGTACAAGTCATGTACATTAAGCCCAAGGAATGTGATCTAATATAGGTTTTCAAAATCATTTTAAAATCCATTTAGAAAATCTTGGTGAAGTCTATCTTTTGATAGCAATCACCATTGATGAAGTTAATACAAAGTGAGCTAAAACATTGAAGTTTTTCTTCACTTTTGAACTTTGTATCAATTTCGATATTTTATGGATAAAATATTTTTCAAACATTTTTCACCCATTGTATTGCTTATAAATAATGTACGTATGAATTTTCACGATTTTTTAAAATACGTAGAATTACTTATGCTTTTTCAAAATTCGATTCTGATAGTTGAAAATCGGGAATTTTAGTTATCAGTCGACTGCCGCCTAATGGCAGTCGACTGATGGAGGGCAGTTCGACTAATAACTGTAAGTAGTCAACTACCAAGCTGATTTCGGGAAAAAGAAGGTTGTTTAGCCCATTTTCAGCCATGGTAAAGTTCTCTAACCACTTCTAACCCTAAGATATACTTTTGGAAGCATTATAAAGGGTGAAAATCCATTGTATATAGATTAGGAGAGGTGTTAGGATGATGTATCAAATTTAAGGTGTGGAGAGTTCATGTTTGAACTTTGAACCTTATTTTTGATGGTTTAGAGTTCCTATTGGCTTAGGGACTTCCCAAGGACATTGTTGGTGCAATGGTCAAGGGGAAGCAAGCCTTTAGGGGGAGGTATCCATCATGGGATAATGGATGGTATTTTTCCTCTTGAGAGGGAAAATGGGATTTTGAGATACCCAATTTGGAAATTTAGAGAGTGTATAGGATTGCCTCTCTTGAGTGATATGAGACTTATCACTAGGAAGATGGTAGGCATCTTAGGTATTTTTGGACCAAGGGGGAGATTGTAAGATCTCATTGGATATGAGACATTGACCTCCTTGGAGAGTAAACCTTTTTGATGTTAGTCAAAAAGGGGGAGAGTGTTTGGGGGAGAATGATATGGAGAATGTTATCAATTACCAATTCGGAGAATTGGGGAGAAAGGTAAGATTACTAATTTGGGAAATTGGTAAGGGAATTTGAGTTAGAGGTCTAACTCAAGGTTGTTTTTGTCAAACATCAAAAAGGGGGAGATTGTTGGTGCAATCAGCCCAGGTCACGATTGACCAGACTCGAGTTTGACTCGAGTGATGTTTTGATGTTTGACATGGAGGTTTGACATTAATGTCTGTTGATGTTTTGAGGAGATTGTTTATACAATCGACCTGGGTTATGATTAACCGGACTCGAGTTTGACTCGAGGGGATTTTCATGGTTAACTGGAGTTGACCATGTCATGGAAAGTCCAAGTCTTGAGTACTTGGCATGTAAAGTCCAAGCATGGGTCTTGGCAAGGGAAAGTCCAAGCATGGGTCTTGGCAAGGGAAAGTCTAAGTCATGGGTACTTGGCATGGAAAGTCCAAGTGGGACACTTGGCAAGGAAAAGTCCAAGCATGGGTCTTGGCATGGAAAGTCCAATATGGGTTGGCAAGGAAAAGTCCAAGCTTGAGTCTTAGCATTTGAGAAGTCCAAGGGGTTTGATATTGGCGGCGTAAAGTCCAAGCGAAGTCTTGGCGGCGTAAGTCCAATGTGCCTTGGCGGTGTAGACACCGTTAGCATGATATAGCTGATGGAAGCACCTGAAGGCTAACGCAATGGATGAACAAGGCATGGATGACTTGGAGGGATCCGAGAGGCGTGAGGCTGATGGAAATGGCTAGAAGGCTTAGGTCTAGGCTAAGGGTGGTCTAGCAAGTATGGGGGCACCATACTTGGGTTAAAACCTCATGTTTGAGGTTGGCAGTCGACTGGAACTTGGCCGGTTCGACTGCCATGAGTCGACTAGAGTTTGACTGCTGGTTTGGGGCTGAAAATGCTCTAGCGATCATTTGCTCATTAGTTCGATCATTTGCGGCTGATTAATCGGCGCCATGGATGGCGATCGGTGATGGTTGGCTGCGACGAGCGCTCGTATCCGATTGAGTGAGTCGGCTCTGGTCTTGGCGATTGACTACCAATGTTGGCAGTCGACTGCCAAGAGATCCGTTGGAGTTTTTCCAACGTAAATCGACCCGTTGTCTCATGACAACAGTGGCATCAGTCGACTGGTGCCTTATGGCAGTCGACTGATCGGTGGAAATCCAGCCCGACACAGGATATAAAGGCAGCTCGGAAGGAGGGCTTTTGCAGCGTTTTTCCTTGGGCGAATTGAAGGGGATAGTTGGTGCTTTCCAATCCTTCAAGGCTAGTCCAAGGCAATCAAAGATATAGCAACCAAAGTGCTCTTGTAAAGTGTTTTTCTTTACTTGCATTGTATTTCTTATTTGTATTAGCTTGTATCTTTCGTATTACTTAGTGTAATCATTTGTACGAGGTTTCTCCACCTCCGACTTGTGTCGAGAAGGAGTTATTGTGATTAGTGATTGTGTGTGCATCACTAGAGCTCTTTAGAGCACGATCCGTGGAGTATGAACCGTTCGGTTCTGAACCACGTTATATTCTTGTATTCGTATTTGTCTTATTTCGTTATTGCTATTATCTATATTCTGCTGCGCATAACGAGTTTTATAAAGACGAACGCGAACAGATTCTATCGACGTATAGCACGACGCTATTCACCCCCTCTAGCGTTCCAAGGATCCCCAACAAAATTGATTTAAGGGCAGCCCGTAAAAATCTAAGATTTCTAAGTAAGGAGAGGGCACGGGTAAAAACAAGCCATTATGGAATTGTTTAGAGAAAAAGCAAGTCATGCCGGGGGGAGGACGATGTGGTCGGTAAGCTTTACTATTGAAACGGCATTGTATGGAAGGGTCTATGAACTGGTTCCTAAGGTTAAAGAAGTAATGCTTGATGTCTAGTTTGTTAGGAATATTGGAACGGCTAGAGGGGGGGTGAATAGCGTAGATGAAATTCGATCCCGTTCGTGTCTACAATTTCGTTAGTGTGCAGCGGAAATAGAAATAATAAAAGCAATAACGAAATGGACACAACACAAATCACAACAAGAGCATATAACGTGGTTCGGAACCGAACCGGTTCCTACTCCACGGATTGGGTTCGTACGAACCCTAGCGATGCCACAAACACCACTAACCAATAAAACTCCTTCTTGACACAAGTCAAGGGTGGAGAAACCCCTTACAAGTAATCTTACACCAATAAGATACAAATACAAGCAATTACAATAATGAATACGAAATGCAAGTAAAGAAGACACTTTACAACACTTGTTTTGATTGCTTGAATGCTTGGTTGCTTGCTTGCACTTGGAGACCTGATTTGCACCAACAAATCGCCCCAATAGCCCTCAAGAACCGATCCCAAAATCCTCCATCACGAGCTCCTTATAAAGCTTCAACTCAGGCCGAAAAGGTCGATCACCGACCGACGGACCATCACCGATCGATGCCATCGTTGTCGTAAGACAACGGCCAGATCCACGCCGATAAGTCCAACGGAACTTTCATCACCGACCGATCATGACCATCGCCGACCGATGGAGCCTTCACTGACCACCGAAGTCTCGACTCCATTCTCGCGGCCCGAAATATCGAGCACCGGGGCCGACCGATCATCGATCATTGCTCGAGCCATCGATCGCCCACCTCGGCAATCGCTCGCTAGGCCATAACCCGCAAACCCTAGTTGACTCGGTCCGGTCGATCGCCACATGGTACCGGTCGATCGTGGCACACCTCAAACTCGAGGTTTTAACCCAAGTATGGTTCCCCATACTTGCTAGACCACCCTTAGCCTAGACCTAAGCCTTCTAGCCACCTCCATCAGCCTCACGCCTCTCGGATCCCTCCAAGTCATCCATGACTTGTTCATCCATCGCGCTAGCCTTCAGGTGCTTCCGTCGGCTATGTCATGCTAACGGTGTCTACACCGCCAAGGCACTTTGGACTTACGCCGCCAAGACTCCGCTTGGACTTTACGCCGCCAACTATTGGACTTATGCTGCCAAGACTACCGCTTGGACTTTACGCCGCCAAGATCAATCCCCTTGGACTTCAAATGCCAACCCATGTTGGACTTCTCAAATGCCAAGACCGTACTTGGACTTTCCTTGCCAACCCATGTTGGACTTCTCAAATGCCAAGACCATGCTTGGACTTTCCCTTGCCAACTCATGTTGGACTTTTACATTGCCAAGACCATGCTTGGACTTTCCAGTCCAAGAACTCAAGACTTGGACTTACCATGACAATTATATTGTCATATGTTTTTGTCGAAACATCAAAACACATCAAAACATCACTCGAGCCAAACTCGAGTCCTGGTCAATCGTGACCTGGGCCGATTGCACCAATAATCTCCCCCTTTTTGATGTTTGACAAAAACCAAACAAATTATTGAGTTAGAACACTAACTCAAATCCCTTACCAATTATCCCAAATTGGTAAATACTCTCCAAATGTTCTCCCCCAAACATTCTCCCCCTTTTTTGACTAACATCAAAAAGGTTCTCTCTCCAAGAGGGTCAATGTCTCATGTCCCAATGAGATCTTACAATCTCTCCCTTGGTCCAAAGATACTTAGGATGCCTACCATCTTCCTAGTGATAAGTCCAATATCACTCAAGAGAGGCAATCCTATACACTCTCCCAATTTCCAAATTGGGTCTCTCAAAAGTCCCATCAATTTCCCAATTGATGTCATATTCTCCCAATAACTTCTCCTCTTCAAGGAAAAAAACACCTCCATTATCCCAAGATGGATACCTCCCCCTAAAGGCTTGCTCCTCCTTGACCATTGCACCAACAATGTCCTTGGGAAGTCCCTAAGCCAATAGGAACTCTAAACCATCAAAATGAAGGTTAGAAATTCAACATTGAACTTTCTAACACCTTAAAATTGATACAAACCCTAAATACTTCTCCTAATCCATATCCAATGGATTTTCACCCTTTATAATGCTTCCCAAAGCATATCCTAGGGTTAGGAGTGATTAGGGACCATATAACCGCAAATTGAAATCAAAGTTAAACAACCATAGTTTTCGAAATCGAGATAATCGACAGTGGTTCAATACGATCGACACATCATCGATCGATCGCCACCTGTAAGCGACTGATAACTGAAAAATTCAATTTTCAGTTATCAAAAATAAGTTTTGGAAAAATATAAGTAATTCTACGTATATCGAAAAATAACGAAATTTGATACGTATATTACTTATAGTCATTACAATGGGTGAAAAATATTTGAAAATTATTTTACCCATAAAATAGTGAGTTTGATACAAAACTCAAAACCATTGAAATTTTCAATGTTTTGGCCCTATTTTGTATCAACTTCATCAATGGTGATTGTTATTAAAAGATAGACTTCACCAAGGTTTTTCAAAATGATTTTAAAATGTTTTCAAAACCTTATTTTGGATCATATTCCTTGGGCTTTATGTACATGACTTGTACACATGCTCTCCCAATGATCCACAAATAGAATTAGATGAGTTTTAGTTCATCTAGATGCAAGAACTATGCACCTTGAACTTAACTCATATCCTAGCATCTCACATGTATCTATGGTGTATAAATACACATACATGTCAATTGGATGTGAGATGTGGGTTTTGTTCTCCCTAGACTAGGGTTTCATGCATCTTCTAAAGCAACTCTACTTGATTCCCTTATAAATGGGACTTCAAGTCATGTCATAGTCCTTAAATCAATTTTAATCAAGTTAATGCATGAATGTATGATCATGGCAGAAATAATAGCATTATTAAAATATGGCCAATGATCATGATGTCATGGCATATGATAAAATTTAAAAACACATGACATTGAAAACCTTAAACCTAAGCATAATCATGACATATAAAAATGATTAAAAAAAAATATGATGTCATGGCATATGGCAATCAAGGCATGGCAAATAAAATATATAGGTATGGTAATACCTAAATTTTAATATTAATTGTCATTTGATATAATTAAGTATATTTTGCCATATTAACCTAAATTTTCCCAAATGTGCCAAAAACCCAAAATGGCACACTACGACCTCTAAACCTAAATTGTGCCAATTTGACCATTTTATCAAGCTTCTCAAATAATATTGGCACACCCTAAAATCTTTTGGGATGATAATTCAAATGTATTTTCAAAGTAACCATAACCTTGAAAATATCCTAAAGTGTCACCTTTACCATGGTTGAGTTAACTACTCATCCAATCAAGGTTGGCACACCCTAAACCCACCTAGCGTGAATCAATCACGCTCTTAGGAACCCAAAACCGATTTGAGCTCCTAGGGTTAATTAGGTATTCCTTAGGGATAACCTCCCTAGATACCTTCCTAATGACCCTCCTAGGCTTATTAGCCTTGATCATTTTGGTCTTGCCTAGGTTAACCTTAGGGATTGCCTCCCTAACAACCTTCTTAGTGGCCACCCTAGATTTCTTCGAAACCTTGGCCATTAGGCACAAACCTTGGTCAACTCTAGGGATGACTTCCCCATTGACCTTGGTCTTCCTAGACCTAGTTAGTGTCCCATAGTCAAATGGAACACTATGGTAAGTCACCTTGGACTTAGGTTTGTGACCCAAACCATTCTTGCCCTTGGTTGACTTTTGACTCTTAGGTCCTAAAGTTTGACAATTAGACCCTTGAAATTGATTTTGTATCTTGTTTAGGGTCTTTTCCAATTTCTTAAGCCTTGACCTCAAGGCTTGATTCTCTAATTCTAATTGCCCAATTTTAGAATTTTTATTTAAATCTTGGCCATTTGACTTTCTCGGCATATGCCTAGTCCATTTTGGATTAAAACCTAGATGTTCTTGTATTTTCTTAATAGATTCCCTAGGTATGGTTTTTCTAGGGACATTAGTCCCAAATTTCTCCTTATTCTTAAGGTGAACATTCTTAGCTCCTAAACAAATATGTTTGTTATTTCTAGCATGCTCTTTATGATACATAGCAAAATTGCTAAAATTAGTTCTAGCATGCTTCTTATCCCTAGAAATTGAAGGTGCATTAATAAATTTTACCTTAGGGTTTGCCTTGGAGGCTCCCCCTACTTGTGTTGCTCCTTCTTGCCCTTTCTTCTTTCCCCTTGGACATTGACTCCGATAATGTCCTTTTGCATTGCATTTGAAGCATATGATGTGCTCCTTGCTCTTGATACTTGAGGAACCAGCGCCCGTTGACTTTAGTTGACTTTTAAGCGCCGGAGGAGCTTTCTTGACTTTCTTTGGGCACTTACTCTTATAATGCCCAAATTTCCTACACTCAAAACACATAATGTTAATTTTATTTTGAATTGAGGTGTTTGAGTTACCGATGGTGGTGGAGATCGGAATTGGACTTTGGGCTTCTTCATCTTGACCGGATGTCGAAGCTTCTTCTTCTCGATGTTCCGGTATGAAGGTTCTCTCCTCCCCCTCAATCCTTGAGGTGGATGCTTCTTCCACTTCCTCCACCTCTTCCGACCCGGAAGTTGACTCCTCACTTTCTTGTGAGGAAGATGATGACTCTTCTTCGGTCTTCTCCTCTTCCAAGTCTTCTTGGACCGATTCGGGATTGTCGTGAAACTTGATCAACTTGTTCCACAACTCCTTGGCATCCCTATAGCTTCCTAATCAGGACAAAATATCGTTAGGTATCAAATCAATCAACATTTTTGTTACCTTAACGGTTGTCTTGAATTTTTCCCGTTGCTCTTCGGTCCATCTCTTCATCTTGAGGATTTTGCCATTTTCTTCTCTCGGAGCATCAAAACCTATAGTCACGGCAAACCAATTTTCTATATTCGTCATTAGAAAATATTCCATCCTACCTTTACAATACGCAAAATGTTCGCGGTTGAAGGAAGGTGGGATGTTGACGTCGTCACCCAATCTTTCTTCAAATTCCATATTCTTCCCTCTAGCTTCTTGACTCCGGGTTGTTAATCCGTAGAAGAGCCCCGGGCTCTGATACCACTTGTTAGGAATATTGGAACGGCTAGAGGGGGAGTGAATAGCGTAGATGAAATTCGATCTTCGTTAGTGCACAGTGGAAATAGAAATAATAAAAGCAATAACGAAATGGACACAACACAAATCACAACAAGAGCATATAACGTGGTTCGGAACCGAACCGATTCCTACTCCACGGATTGGGTTCGTACGAACCCTAGCGATGCCACAAACACCACTAACCAATAAAACTCCTTCTTGACACAAGTCAAGGGTGGAGAAACCCCTTACAAGTAATCTTACACCAATAAGATACAAATACAAGCAATTACAATAATGAATACGAAATGCAAGTAAAGAAGACACTTTACAACACTTGTTTTGATTGCTTGAATGCTTGGTTGCTTGCTTGCACTTGGAGACCTGATTTGCACCAACAAATCGCCCCAATAGCCCTCAAGAACCGATCCCAAAATCCTCCATCACGAGCTCCTTATAAAGCTTCAACCTGTGCTGGAAAAGGTCGATCAGTCGACTGATCGGGACCATCAGTCGACTGATGTCACTGTTGTCGTAAGACAACGGCTAGATCCACGCTGGATAAGTTCAACGGAACCTTCATCACCGATCGATCAGTGACCATCGCCGATCGATGGAGTCCTCACTCGACCCCGAGTCTCGACTCCATTCTCGCGATCGATCGAGCACCGCCGATCGATCACACGATCACGATCGCTCGAGCCATCACCGATCGCCCACCTCTGGCAATCGACTGCTAGGCCATAACCCGCAGTCAAACCCTAGTTGACTCGGTCCAGTCGACTGCCACATGGCACCAGTCGACTGGCACACCTCAAACCTGAGGTTTTAACCCAAGTATGGTTCCCCCATACTTGCTAGACCACCCTTAGCCTAGACCTAAGCCTTCTAGCCACCTCCATCAGCCTCACGCCTCTCGGATCCCTCCAAGTCATCCATGACTTGTTCATCCATCGCGCTAGCCTTCAGGTGCTTCCGTCGGCTATGTCATGCTAATGGTGTCTACACCGCCAAGGCACTTTGGACTTACGCCGCCAAGACTCCGCTTGGACTTTACGCCGCCAACTATTGGACTTATGCTGCCAAGACTACCGCTTGGACTTTACGCCGCCAAGATCAATCCCCTTGGACTTCAAATGCCAACCCATGTTGGACTTCTCAAATTCCAAGACCATACTTGGACTTTCCTTGCCAACCCATGTTGGACTTCTCAAATGCCAAGACCATGCTTGGACTTTCCCTTGCCAACTCATGTTGGACTTTTACATTGCCAAGACCATGCTTGGACTTTCCAGTCCAAGAACTCAAGACTTGGACTTACCATGACAATTATATTGTCATATGTTTTTGTCGAAACATCAAAACACATCAAAACATCACTCGAGCCAAACTCGAGTCCTGGTCAATCGTGACCTGGGCCGATTGCACCAACATAGTTGGGTGACGGTGTGTTCGTACCAAGGAGATGAGGGCAAGGTCTTAGGGGCCATAGGTATGGAACAAGGAAGAACACTTACTTGAAGATTGGAGGAGGAACATTTGCGAAAGAAGGGGCTAGGTCGCTGAAACACTGTCGGAGAAAATCGTTGGAAGGGAAAGGACTGGATTGTTAGGCACGCTAAAATATGCGTAAAAAGAAAGGGTGAAGATTTATATAGGGTTTTGTGTGACTTTTCGACTACCTAAGAGAAAAAGAGAAGCGGGGTCCATCGGCCCATTAAGCCGCTTCGAGCATATGGAGTAAGGTCATTAGAAAAGAGTGGGTTTGAATTGGCAAGCAAAGGGTGAATTAGAGGTTTCGTACATTTAGAAAGTCAAGCTTATGACTTCGCTTGACTATTTTTGGGGGTTGACTAATGATACTACTATTACCTCTTTCCTGTGAACTGGGTAAGAATGCTCGCATGTAAGACACTATCCGAACCAAGTAACCGGTTCGGCAAGGGAAGCGAGGTAGAATGGTTCGAACACGCCCATCTGGGGCAATTGGAACGGGGGACAGTTTGAGGTAGTTGGCACGGCGGGGCGAACGCGAAGATCATTTTGGTACGGGGCGGATAAGAATCGGCTCGATTTAATAGGCCCAAAAATGGTTCGGTACGGGAAAAAGAGGAATTGGTTCGGGCTACAGGGAAGAGTCTAATGGCTACGCTACACGTGAGCCGCAAGTTTAGGTTAATTTTGTAGAAGGCAAATGGTTGAAAGGGACAGGCTAGCATATTTCCCAAAATGTAGATAAGAAGTTGTTACACAACAGAAGGGGCCCCCACATAATATTTCGAGGAGCCTTCGCTCCTCGTGTCTGTAACAGAATGATTCTCCAGATGGGCAGGGTGGCCACATGTACGACGAGGAAGGTTTGCGATGCAACAACTGGCCAAAGGAAGAGAATAAAAGAGAGAAGGAGGGCAGAAAAAAGGAGATCCACATTATTCTAACTAGCAAGAGACGAGGGTACATTCTGAAGGAGAGAGCAACCACATTTGCCGGAGAAGGAACTAAGGAAGAGTAGTGAGCTCTATCTTTTTTACACGGTTTTCTTGTGTATCGACCTGATTGTAAGAGGTTTTCTCCTCCACCTCCGAAAGTTCTTTCCTCGAAAGAGGAAGTTCATAGTGAAAGTGCTTTGGTACAGTAGTCGGTAGGAGAGCTCACCCCCGTAGAGTAGAAATCTTTATTCCAAACCACGTTACATCCTGTGTCTTTGTTTGTTGTTTGTGGTTGGCTTGCGTTTCTCTGCTTCACGTTTCATTTTACTGTTGCGGCCGAAGAAAACCCCCTAAGCTTCCTTCACGCCCCACCGCGTTGAAAGGAAGTCAGCAGATCTTCTTTCTCATCACCGCATCAATTATGTATGGAAATATTTGTGAATATTGAGAATATGGAACATGCTCTTGACTTTATGGTCATTATGAGGGATTAGAGATGTTTATATTGATGTAAGTGGAGATTATTTAATCTGGGCAAATAGCAAGACATTATATCCAGAAAAATAAGTACCACTAGGAGAAAGGTTCAGTACCACCTGGCAAATGATTGTGAGCCACCTGGAGGATGACAATGGGTCATTAGGTGAATGACTATGTGTCATTCAGAGAATGGTTATGTACCATTTAAAGAGCGGCTAAGTTAGGCGTAACAACTTTTCTTAGTATTTATCGCTCTATGAGAAGCTATGTAAGATGTAACAATTTTTTTAGCATTGAATTGCTCAGTGTGTTTGATATTGCACGAGCCATTTTCCTAAGTATGAATTGATTGTTATAATGGTCTTTGTGACTATTAATCTCTATTCTATTAGTCTTTTGGGACTATGATTTCTGACATGATTCTGGTCTATGTGACTGGTTACTTCTATTAGTCATTTGGGACTAATGACTCCGACTCTATTTAGTCTATGTGACTAAATACCTCTTATTGGTCTATGTGACTAAATACCTCTTATTGGTCTATGTGACTATTTTGTCTATGTGACATGCTTTGGACGAGTGGGAGATGTAACTGTTAGTAATATATGAGAGATGTCCTAAGGCAATCGCCTTATGTATGAACCATTTATATGATAAATGAAGATTCACTATTTGAGTATACATATTTTATGTATTTGATTGGATCTTAAACTCATTTACTGAATGTCCACGATACGATTCACAGCATGAGAGAATTTGTGATTGGATCACAACTAGTGAGTATCTCTACATGTGTAATTGTGATGTATCGGAATTATCCCTAGTCGATGAATTGATGGATTTGGACACCATCAATTCCGTCGAGACTAGCACGAGGTATACTCCTTGGTGTATCCAAGCAGCTGATTCTCACTGGCTGGAGACATAGTGATGTCCGGAGTTAATCGTGGATGCTAGTTATGGTAACTAGTTCATTGGAGTGACCAGCCGTAAGACTTCATATGGTTCTCTGCATATATAGATATGTCAACGAAGTTCTTACTGTGGCTTAAGTGCGATGTTCCTTTGACTTGCGGTATTCAAGTCATCTTGATCATGGAGACTTATGCTTTGACATCTTAAGCAAACATCTCCGAGGAGATGTGGACCCGGGATGATTGGGTATAAGTCGAAGTGATCGAAGGTGTTTGAATAGCCTATAAAGGATTCACCACTCCTTGCGAGGAGATGTATACCCATGGCCTCTCGTCGGATTGTTACTAAAGTCTTTGGCCAAAGCATTACATGTTTAGAGTAAGGTACTCTTCGATACATGTGGAGTAACTAGAATCCGTAGGACGAGGAAATGATACTTGGGCTAGGTGTGACGTAGTCAGCCTAGTGGGGATTGACACAATAGACCATGTCCTGAACCAAGTGGGTATAAGATGGATGAAGGGAATGGGGCACGAATCATTCGAGCTGCAGAAGGGTTTCAGAAATAGTTCTGGATCAACCGTTGATCTTTTCGGTTAATTGGGGATCATGATGTACTACTAGGTGCCACTCATGATCGTTCTATAATTAATGATTAATTATAGACGACCAACATAAACCGAGAACCTATTTGGTCACACGCACAACGAGCGTAATCCAAAGGATTTAAAACGAGCTTGAGAATGGGATTCTCAGACCGAGAGAAACAAGGTTTGGTTGGACCAAACATGAAGCGAGCATGAAATCGTTTCAGTCGCAATGGAAGCGTGGATGGGCCGTGTCTTATGAAGACATAATAGATGGACCAAAATGGTTTGGTTTTAATCCAATGGAGGAGAATAAACCAAAGGCTTTGGTTTATTTTAAACGAATGAACCAAAAGTTGGTTCGGTTCGTTTTAACTTAAAATAAACCATCATGGTTTGGTTTATTTTAACTTATCTTAATGGAGCAGGTTAACGGGCCTAATGGTTATGATCCAATAACCATTAAGAGAATTAGTTCTCTATAAAAGAGGGCTTAAGGGATAATTAAGCCCTAATCCAAAACCCTAGCAAGGAGTTGTCGCCACCCCATCGAGGAGTTGCCGCCAACCTCCTTGCCGCCCAGCTTTTGTGCCGCCCAAGTCCTCGGCGGCCCAAGCTTCAGCCGGTGATCCTCCGGCGACCCTCCGGTGATCTTCCTAGGCTTCGGTGAAAAGGTGAGCACTTGGCTTCCTTGTTTTGGCCAGCGCCTACTCCTCCACCAAAGCTGTCCAGTTTTCTGGACAGCTTGTTCTCCTCTCGTCGGAGCGTCGTTTGGACGACGGTTTGAGCTCCGACAGCGGCTAAACTACCAGGGATTCGATCTCCGGTAATCCTCTGAGGTGGAGGACGAAGGATTCGTCAATTGGTTGACGAATACCTCTCCGAAGAAACGAGTTTTGAGAACTCGTATTAGGATCCAAATTTGGATTCGGATCGTGATCATCTCTCGATCACGTCGTCTTCAACACGAGGCTAGTAACCCGTACGAAGACGAAGCTCGTGGCTTAGCGAAGTCATCCCGAGGAACTCGGCATGGATACGGATAGAGACGATTCTAGCGAGGATCGTTCCGGTTGATGTCGTTCCCGCTACACGTCATACGAAAGGTATAACGTAGATAAATTTCCTTTTATTGTAAAATTTAAATTTACGGTTATGTCTACACATGTTGTACTATGCATGCGTGTGATGTGTGTGTTGTAATAAATGTAGATTTATTATTTTTATTTCTTCCGCTGTGCACATGTTTATTTAAACATGTTCGGCTTTTGGTACACACGTAGGCACACGGCGCAGACGACGGCCTTAATGTGCGTGCATAAGAATAAACACCCCTTTATAAGGGTGTGACCCAAGAGCAAGAAGGGATAGGAGACGCCGAAAGGTTGTGAGAAAGAGGAAGCCAGAGTGATTTGTGAGGTTTTGTCGGAGAGAACGAGAGATAGGAACACCAAGGCGCGGCTGGACCTTGGCTCGTGGAGGAGGAGGCTCTTTCCTTTGTGATCGACCCTCATACGACAAGCAGTGTCATCCCTACAGTGCAAATGCTTGCAACCACTGTAAGTTTCTTTACAGCTTCAGCATTTCATTTATTTCATTTATTTCATTTAGATTAGCTCGAAGAGATGCCTTAATCATCAACATGAACAGTGTTCGTGAACAGTATTCATGAACAATGTTCGTAAATAAACTCATTTAAAAATTATTTATGTGCTTATTTATACTCATTTATAAACAAGGATTACAATATTAAAAGTTTAAAATAAACAAATAAGCTTAACTTAAGAACTTGATAACGTTTAAATAAATCAAACTTAAACAAGTTTGAATCAAGCTTGATTCAAGCTTGATTAGAAGCTTGATACTCAATCAACAAGTCAAGTTCAATTCAAGCTCAAGCCAAGTTCAATCTCTAAAAAAATAAACCAAGTCAAACTTGAACAGGTTTTTCAATAGCTTGGTTAATTTTAGGTTTGGCTTGGTTCAGATTGATTATTTTATCAAACAAGTTTGAACATTGTAAAGTTTGGCTTGACTTGACTCGTTTACAACCCTATCTCCGAGTTGTAATCCCCTTAACTTGGCTTAACCTTCCGAGCTAAGTCCCATTTAACTCGGATATATATCCCGAGCTATAATCTTACTCATCTTATCTTACCCTTCGGATCACAACCCTTCATTCTTTTTTTTCTCTATTCTCTAAATTAGGTTATATCAATGATTATACAAATTTAGATTGAGCCACCTTAATTATCACATCGTTACCAAATCTTCCATTATTATTTCCTTTTTTTTTGTCCTAGTGTATTTTTTTTAAAATCATATTATATTCATATTTCCTATGGTTTACTCTGGCCGAATTCCATTGATCGACTGAATATAGGTCAGATATTCTTTGATGCGCATAGCTAGTTAGATTAGCCTTCTCTTACTCAAGATCATCGGATCGGTCATCGGAATGGAAAGCATACACCTCGAACCTATAAGGACTCGCACATGGGTGAAAAGGAAGAATACCTCGATGAAGCTCCTCTGACGCTTAAGTCAGAAAGAAAAAAAAATAGAAAATAGAGAGATAAAAAAATTAGAGATTACTTGATCCTCTGTGCTCCCCTCCTCTTAACTTTATATAGAAAGAGGAAAACATGACTTTTGGGTGGGAGGAGATGCGACGTGGAATCGTGACTTCCTATAGAAGATCATGGAAACGTGACTTCATGGAAAGGATCGTGAAGATTTGCTTCATAGAGAGGATTGTGGAGATGTGCTGATTTAAATGTCGAATTGAGCTTAAGTGATCACTTAGCTTAAGAAATTAAGCCAATTTAACCACCGAACTAAGCTCAGGTGGTCATCTGAGTTCAAGAGATCAAACTATCAAACTGAGCTCGCATGATCTTTGAGCTCAGGAGATCAACCCGATTTAACTATCGAATTGAGCTTGGGTACACTTCGGATGGACTCGAGTCAACTCATGCTTTATTTGATCGGGTTCAAATTTGGATTCTATCTCAGCTTAATTGTTGATATGATATTATCACTTGATGAGGAGTATTTATCACTTGATGAGGAGTATTTCTACCGTATCAGTATACATGTAAGAAATCAAACTCCAAAATATTTAATCCATTTGAAATTCGATCCTCTTTTATCATTTTTGTAAAGGTATAAATAAGCTAAGATTATGTTTAAATTTGTTTATTTAACTTATTGAGTTTATTTAAATTTATTTATTAAAAATTTTATTGAGCCCGAGTTGAACTCCAGTTTATCATAAATATGGTTTATGAATATTTTTATAAACATTAATTGTTTTTATAAATATTTTTATAAAACATTGTTTATTCATAAAATTTATGTTATTTCTTATCATAAAATTTATCCTAGATTAATTTAGAAAGAATAAAAATTATAAAATATATTAATTTAGACAATTAAATTTTATATAAATTAATAAACAAATGTATTCATAAATTGTTTTATGAATATTATTCATGAAAAATTAAAGAGTTAAATGGGTCAAATATATGTATTTTATATATTCTTTTACAAATTGAACTAATGAACATAAATGATGAGCTTAATTACATAGAATATCAAATCAAACATACTTATGGACGCATTTATAGTCCTGTGTGTTTGTTTGCAACAACTATATATTACTCTCTAGCTTATAATTTATAAATAATGAATATTAAATAATTTGAACTAGGAATTTAAATTTTTATTTAATATATTTAAGAATATTAAATATGCGAAGCGGGCATAGCAATTGATCACCGAGAGGAATATATTGTAGCTAATAGATTTTAAGCATCCTATGCCTCTCAATATTAATTGTTTGCTAAATGTAGGGAACTGAAGCATCTTTTAGAAATATTAGAGGATTCAATAAATTTTTTACTGATTTTATTAAATTATTTATAGTTGTTAAAAAATATTATTTTAGTACATGATCACGCTTCTTAAAAGATTGACTATATTAAAATGGTAATATACATTTACGCCTCAATAATTATTTTTTTTATTAGTAATTTAAATTCTAATGAGAATTAAAGTGGTTCAATTTTTAAAAATATGATTAAATCAAATTTAAAACTATTATTTAAAAATTAATTCACGCATTTTGCATAAGCATTCCAGAATGGCCGTTTGTGATATTAAGAAAAAAATTGGGCCATAGAAGTCTACAAGCGGCCCATTAAAACTTTGCTGTGAAAAATACATTGGCCCATGCAGGTTTCGAACCTGCGACCTTCGCGTTATTAGCACGACGCTCTAACCAACTGAGCTAATAGGCCAGTCTGCAAAAAGGACCGTTTTTTATTTATTATATTTAATAATTGTAGTGTTAATATTTTCCATTAAAGCGGCCCATTTATTTTAATCTAATTTACCGTTGTTTCAACGGTCAGATCTAAACAAAAGGACTCAATCGCAAAGAAGAGAAACGGAGAGGATTCGGAGGAAGCCACTGAAACCCACCCATGGCTCCCTAGCGCTGTCGCTCCAACGCTTTCTCTTCCTTAAATCCCCCGATCTACCCTCGCCGTCGATTTTGTAACGTCGTGGGAGGAGATGTTGCCCTATCCGCAGCCAAATTAGGTTACTCTTGCGCCGCCCTTCGCATGATTCTACCAAACCATGCTACTGTATCGGCGATCCACCTTAAATCGTTGCCGAGAAGCATTTCCGCGCTGGGAGTTGCCCCGCGGTATTGACACCTGAGCATTGTTTGTAAGAAGGAAGGTCAGATTCCTGCATTTGACTTTGTCTTGAGCTTCTTCGAAGAGTGTTTCCTTAGTTTCTCTTTGAGAGTGATTAGTTTGATAGGCTGCGAAATTGACATAATCTAGGGTTTGCTTCCAAAAATTTGTTTTTTCATCACTTTCATTGGTTGTTCTGTGTCCTATTTTATTTTATTTTTGATAATCTAAATGTCCGGGTGTTGCCCGTCGAGACGATAATGATGAGGTGTCCGAATAGCGAAAGTGACAAGGATCGACAACTATGAAGCGGAGAGACAAGGTGGAGGAACAATTCGGCACATCCAGAACGCGATGGATTTATCGGGTGGCCGAGCCGAATAAAGAACCTGCACAGTAGCAAGCAGTCAAGGGCGCCGAGAGGGATCTCGGCAATGCCCCTCCGACGCTCAAGGTAGAAAGTTAGATTGAAGAGGGGAGAAGAAACTGAAAGGAACGAAGTTACAAGCGTCAGAACTTACCCCCTCTTCTCAAGGAGGACCATATATATATATAGAGGAAGCTCCCCTACCAAGAGATTCTGTCAGCGGAAGCGATATGACCCCAGAGAGTCGTACATCATGATCATTGTTATCTAAACTGCACCCAGCGCGTGGGTTGCCATTAATGCACATCGTGCGGTTGATAGGAGATCAGTCTTATTAAATGCTGCAGCTAATCTTCTGAGATTTCGGCAGGGAAATCTACCCTTGTGTGTGGACTGTAATTAATACACGTCGCGTGGTTGATAGGAGACAATTCTCAATTAATGTCGCAGACATTTATTCCAGCCTTGTCAGAAGATTGCACTCTTAGTTGAGAAGAGGTGATGATGAAAAGTGTCACATCAGCTTAAGGATATGAAATAACTGTCTCCTTCTTTAAATGAGCTAGCTCATAATAAAATGGATCATATGGAAAAAACGACGCATCAGAGATGACACATCTTTGCCGAGAGATACAACGGATGAGACGAAAAGCCCTCAGCCTAAGAGAAATTCGGGCCGAGACGCGGGGTATCTGGTATGAGAGAAATTCGGGCCAAAACGCGGGGCGTCCGATATGGGAGAAATCCAAGCCGAGACGCGGGGCGTCCGGTATGGGAGAAATCCGAGCCGAGACGCGGGGCGTCCGGTATGGGAGAAATCTGAGCCGAGACGCGGGTCGTCCGGTATGGGAGAAATCCGAGCCAAGACGCGGGGCATTCGGTATGGGAGAAATCCGAGCCGAGACGCGGAGCGTTCGGTATGAGAGGAACCTGGGCCATCACTTGTCATGAGTCAGATGATGTGGCAGGTTCAATCTGTCTGTCTAGCCATAGTTTTAGTTTTACCCGGGTATCATAAGCATCCTCCTCCCGAGTCTACCAAGGATGACGAGCTGATCGACTAGATCGGGTTCGTTCGCACTATGAGTCTCCCTCCTATTCCTTTTTAATGAGGCATGGTAAAGGTTCATCGGGAACGGAGAAAATCTCGCTTTTGGACATATTCATTAATTCTCATTAAGGCGACGATTCACTTTACGATTGTCCCGTTTTTCTAGGATTTTCTTGGTCGTGCCACGTGTCTTGAGAGGAGAACCTCGGTAAAGGGATCGTCGGGGCGTTGCTATAAGTAGTCCATTGCCCCCTTCTTTTGTCATTTTCTCGCTCGCTGCTCCTCCCCTTTCTTCCCTCACCAATCTCTCGATCCTCCTCTTCTTCCCCGGCGCCGTTCTACTAGTAAGTTTCTTGTCTCACCCCTTTTTCTGCGTTTTCCGTTTATGCTCCATGGCCCCAAAGACCGATCTTTGGTATTTGAGGACCCGCAGCACCGTCGACTCGGGGATTTGCTCCGAGGCTCGGGCCGCCTTCCATATTCCTAACTCTTACCGGCTTAGAGCCCCTCAAAGAGACCAGCGCCCTCACGAACCTCCCGCCGAATTTACTACCTTTTTCCTTGACCAATTGTCGGCTGGTCTCCGGTTTCCTCTTCATCCCTTCTTCACTGAGATATCCACCTACTTTAGAATACCCCTCAACCAGTTGGCCCCTAATGCCTTCAATATCATTAATGGTTTCATCATTGTCTTTTTGTTTTACCACCTTCCCCTTCCGCCGAAGCTTTCCATTCCTGCTTCTTCCCCAAGAAGAAAGAAGCCGGTGTCTTCTTCTTCTCGGCTCAGCAAGAAGTAAAGTTCTTGTCGAACCTGATTACCTCTCACAAATATTGGAAATCCAAGTTTGTGTACGTCCGTCCTGAGTCACCTTTTCTTTGGCCCACCGGATGGCAGCTCGAGCTGCCACCCTCTCCTTCCATTCGGTCTTTCCGAAAGTCCACCACTTATCAAGAGATAGCCTCAGTCCTGCTCGGCTTGAGGTTTGATGTGAACGTCCTGCTGGAGGAAGGACTTTTACATCATTTTGACTTAAGTCCGATAGAGACCGAGCTGAGTGGCTCCTTGGGTAAAGAGAATTCTTATCTTGTCTTCCTCTCATTGTTTTACTCTTTCATTTTCTAACGTATTTTCTTGTCTCGTGACGGCGGAAGTCATGATTCGGGCCTCTATCAGCAAGAAGCTGAAGTGGAAGAGGGCCCAGATAATCCCTCCTGAGGGCACTCCTTCCGACACACCCGAGGAGGGAGGCTCAGACATCCCCCCTCCACCTCGGCCCTCCATGGTGGCCGAGGTGATAAGCTCAGGGGATTCGACAGAGCAGCAGAGGCAGCGCAAAAAGAGTCGCCTAGTACTTTCCTCTACCGAGGGGAGCTCCTCTCAACGCTCCTCTCCCCGTTCTTCCTCCTTCCCAAGTCCTCTGCACTCGGCCGGGCTGAGTGGAGAAGAACCCAGCGGTACAAGGCCAGACATCCCGGAGCCTCAGCGGGAGGAACAACCAAGGGATGCCACTCCGGCGGAGGGACCTTCTTCCCCCCATTCGCACAGTCCAAGCCCCATGCCAGAAGTATCCGGCCGGCCGCAACTAGGTCAGGGACAACCATCCCGGAGCCTTCTTCAAGAAATCCGGGATGTCGTCGGCGACTCGACCAAAGGAAAGCCCATCCCGGCCATCAGTGACGAGATGAATATTTATCTCACCAAGGTTACCTATCTCTTACTGTTCTTTTAGTTTTCTATGGCTAAGTCATATCAACTCGGCTAACCTTTCTGTTCCTTTTGCAGTTCTAGGGGTACCATTTAGAGTTAATGGCTCGGCTGCCTCCTATGACCGCCGCCTTTCAGCAAATGCGGGACAAATGGTCGGCCTGAAGACTCAGCTTCGGGATAAGAAAGCGAAGCTCGACCTAGCCCAGTCTGAGGTGACCATCTTCAAGGCTAGGGCCCTCCGATTCGAGGACGACCTCCGGTTGAAGGCACAAGAGATGGAGCTCCAGGAGGCCCGGATGGAGGCCATACAGGTAGCGGTCGCGGAGGCGGCGACATACAAAGCTCGGGCCGAAGAAGCTGAAGTCCGACTACTGCAGGCGGAGCAAATCAGAATTGCTCAAGCAAAGCACGAGGCGAAGCGTCGGGACGAGCTTTTCCGATAAAGCCGAGAAGGCCAAGGAGGAGTTGATCTCCTTCCGGGCGGGCGAGGAAGGTGGGTGGGAGAAACGGAAGAAGGTGTTCCTTGCTTCCGAAGAATTCTCCGACATCATAGGAGGTCGTACCCTAAATCTTATAGAGATAGGGTACGAGGGGGCTACTCGGCACTTTAAAGAGGTCGGATACCCTCCTGAAGGGGCCTCAACTGATTTCCTGGATCTGCAACGTCTCATTGACGAGACGCCAGATTTGGCGCTAGGGGGCCTCCTCAGTAGCTGAACTCAGTTCTCTCTCTTCTTTTTTTTTTTTTTTATTTTTTTAGGTAAGAGATTTTGTAGCCCTAGTGGCATTTTCTTGCATGAAGGGATCTATCTTCTTAGAAAGAGATATCTGTCTATTTGGTCGAAAAAATCTTCCGATACCTAATTATTTCTATAATATAACATTGAGCGCACCTCGAATGGTAAGGGATCCGATCGGCAGGCGGATCATCAGAAGGGAACGAAGGGCGGATAGGCTGCTATGAGCAATATGTGGAGAAAAAACAAACGGCAAGACTAGAGGCCGTCTGCGGCGAAAGGAAGCATAAGTGACATCCGCGGGGAATGGCTGAACGAATAAGTCAGCCGGATTGAGAGCACCGGGGGCCGACTGTGATAAGCGAGACCCGAGGAGGATAGCTGGATTGAGAATACTTGGGAGCAGCTGTGATAAGCGATACCCAAGGAAAAATACCGAATGGTTGTACTTGGGAACAGTCGTGATAAGCAATACCCATGGAGGATAGCCGAATTAAGAATACTTGGGACCAGCTGTGATTAGGGGTGTAAACGAACCGAATCGAATCGAATTTTTAAAAAAATTTAATATTCGAGTTCGATTCGAAGTTCGAATTGAGATATTCGAATTCGATTCGAAATTCGAAAATTTAATAATTTTGGGCTCGAATTCGATTCGAATCAAAGCTCGAGTTGGGATTCGATTCGAAATTTTCGAATATTAATTCGAACGGTTCGATTACTATTCGAAATTGAGGCTCGATTTAATATTCGAATAAGGCTTATTGATATTAAAATTAATATTTCGATTTGATTCGATTTTTTAAAAAATTCATAAATATTATTAAACTCGAGTTCGAAAAATATTTGTACATATTGAGTTACTAATTGAGATACCCGAACTCGAAAAAAGCCGCTGAGCTCGTTACACGGTGTGATAAGTGATAATAAGGAGAATACTTGGGACGGACGATACCAGTAGAATCTGAAATGGTGGTCAAGGGATAGCCTAAGGAGAATATATGGTTGTACTTGGGATCACATAAGTGATAACTAGAATAGGAGAATATTAATTGAAGCGATACGGAGAATATCGAATATTGTACCAGATCAATGCGATATAAAGAGAACAAATGAATCGAGAATACTTAGACACCGTGATAAGCGTGATACCCAAAAGAGAATCTTGAATGACTATACTTGACCACCGCGTGTTTATACCCAAGGAGAGAAAATGAATTGAGAATACTTGGTAGCTCAATAGACCAAGCTTTCAGAACCCATGTGTAAGTGGAATTTTCATTATAAGGAAGTCTTGTTACATGGGGGTTTATCAAGCACAATAAGGCCGCAGATGGAAGGCATTCCAAGGTCGAACGAGTTCCTTCCCGTCACTATCCTGGAGATAATAGACGCCCGAATTGAGTTTCTTGATAACTTTATAGGGACCTTCCCATCGGGGTGCTAGTTTTCGAACCTCCCCGGCTGGTTGAATCTTTTTCCACACAAAATCACCCGGCTGAAAGGAGCGAGGTACTACTTTCTCATTGTAAGCCTGGGCAATCTTCCTTCAGAAAGTATACATTCTGCTAGCTACTTGCTCTCGAGCTTCGGATACCAAGTCCAGTTTAGTTAACCTCCTCTCCTGATTAGCTTCGTCGTCAGGGGTGTAAGCAGATACCCTGGGAGACCTCATACCAATTTCTATCGGGACGAGGGCTTCAGCCCCATAAACTAAATGAAACGGAGTGAGGCTCGTGCTATCTTTGGGGGTAGTCCTGTAGGCCCACACGATACTAGGTAGCTCATCTACCCAGCTTCCCTCTGTATGATCCAACTTGGTTTTAAGCCCCCGAATCAGCTCTCGGTTGATGACTTCGGCTTGCCCATTACTCTGCGGATAAGCCACCGAGGTGAAAGCTTGCTGAATTTCCAGTTGTTGACACCATTCCTTCAGTTTTCGGCCTTGGAATTGTCGTCCATTATCGGAGATCAATCTCCTGGGGATGTCGAACCGGCACACTATATTCTTCCAGAGGAACTTTAATACGGCCTCTTCAGTTATTTTGGCCAGCGACTCTGCCTCCACCCATTTTGAGAAATAGTCCACAGCGACTAATAGAAATTTCTTCTGATTCGGCCCCGTGGGCAGCGGCCCTACTATGTCCATCTCCCATTGGTCAAAAGGACAAGATGCCACAGAGGCCTTTAACAACTCGGCTGGCTTCTGAGAAAAATTCTGATATTTCTGACAACTAAGGCATACCTGTACGCAATGGGAGGCATCTTGCTGTAGAGTGGGCCAAAAATATTCGGTCAATAGAACTTTTCTTGCGAGAGAGACTCCTCCAACATGATTTCCACAGCAGCCCTCGTGTATTTCCCGCATAACATAATCTGCTTCCTCCGGGCCGAGGCATTTGAGTAGGGGTCGAGCGAAAGATCGCTTGTATAATGTGTCACCTATTAAGACGAAACGAGTGCTTCTTCTCTTGACGACTCTGTCTCAAATTTCACCACCGTAATACTCTATTCTCGAGGTAATCGATTAGGGATTTCTCCATCCGAGGGTTGTGAGATACCAAAGTGGTTCTGATCTATGTGAGATGAGCCGATCTCGGCCACCGAATCCTCCGTGTTCCAAGTCAGAAGTGTACTAGCCATACGAGCCAATCCACGCCTTCTCGTTGTCCGCCTGGGTATCTTGTAGGGCTATTTCGAATTCCGAGGTCAACTCGATAAGCTTGTTTATAACATTTCAACCTCCGATTGTTAATGTCGAATGATCCTCGAGTCGTTTCTACGACTAATTAGAGTTGGAATGCAGAGAAATTCGAAAATACCGAGACGATGCGGCTTGCATCCCTGCCAATAGGGCCTCGTACTCGGCTTCATTGTTAGAAGCCCGAAAGTTGAGCTATACGGCTATTCGGATAGCATCCCCTTGGGGGGATATTAATAGTATTCCTACCCCACTGCCTTGCTTGGTTGCCGAGCCATCCACGTATATTTTCCATTCTTCGTTCTTTTCTATCCCGGATGTCTCAGCCAAGAAATCGCCAAAGATTTGTGCTTGAGAGTCATGGGGTCGAGCATCGGATATCATACTCAGCCAACTCGGTAACCCACTTGATTAAGCGGGCCGATGCTTCCGGATTGTTCAATATCCTCTCGATGCCACTGTTGGTCAAGACCGTGATCGGATGCAACAAGAAATAAGGTCGGAGCTTCCGAGCCGTTATAAGCAGGGCAAGGGCCAGCTTCTCCAGGGTCGTACCGCCAAAGATCCTTTAACAAACGACCGACAAAGTAAATGGGCGATTGTTTACCTACTTCGCCGGAGTAATATCAAGCCACAGCCTTCTCGAGGAGGCCAGTATAATCGCAGCTTCTTCCTGTGGACTGCGCCGAGGCAAGTCGACTATATATCGCTTTAGCTCAGAAAGGCTCGTTTCACATCTGGCTATCCCATGAAAACCGAGTCGACTCATGAGTACTAAGAAAGGGAGGGTCCGCTACCGACTTAGGGATGAACTCGAGAGGGTCGCATCACCCAACAGCCAGACTTCCTTGATATTCCGGGGGGAAGTCATGTTCTCCAAGACCTGAGCTTTCTCGGGATTGACTTTAATACCACGTTCGGTGACAATGTATCCTAAGAACTTGCCCCCATGAACTCCAAATATACATTTATCCGGGTTGAGCCGAATTCCATATTGTCGTAGGGTGTTAAATGTTTCGGTCATGTCCGAGATTACATCTTCGGCCTTAGCGGTTTTAATGAGGATGTCATCGACGTATACTTCTATGTTTCGGCCTATTTGTGACCGGAATACTTTATCCATCAGCCTTTGATAGGTGGCCCCTGCATTCTTTAATCCGAACGGCATGACCTTGTAGCAAAAGGTGTCATCTGCGGTGATGAAACTGATTTTTTCTTGATCCAACATGGCAAGTGGAATCTGATGATACCCTGGTGGGCGTCCAGCATACAAATTAATTCATAGCCAACGGTGGAATCTACTACCTGATATATTCGAGGCAAATAGTAGCAATCTTTAGGGCATGCTTTATTGAGATCCCTAAAATCTATACATACCCTCCACCTTCCTCGATTTCGTATCGCACTACATTAGCTAGCCACCCGAATCAGATTTCTATATATCCGCCATGGAGTTTCGCACTTTACTGGATGATTTGGTCTTTTTCTGGTCCGAAGTGCCTTCTTTTTTGCTGAATGGGCCGAGATCCAGGAAATATACTTAGCTTGTGCTCCATGACTGTCCGGGAGATGCTCTGGTGTTGTTCATTTGGCCAAGAGAAGACGTTTAGGTTGCTGGTCAGGCAATCCTTCATCTTTTGTTTCAAATCATCCGGTAAGTCTGCTGCCATCCGGAGGACTTGCTCGGGCTGATTCGGCCACACTTGTATTTTTTCTTCTCCTACGACTTCTTCTGAGGGGACCTCACTCAGAGTGTACACGCTGGCGCCTTCTGTCTTCCGGCTCTTTCTGGGTCCGGTACGAACTTCCTCTATATAGCATTTTCGGGCAACCATCTGATCTCCGGCTACTTCCCCTATCTGATTGCCCACGGGAAATTTGATTTTCTGATGATAAGTGGAGATAACGGCCTCAAAAGAATGTAGGGCTGGCCTTCCCAAAATGATGTTGTAAGCTGAAATAGCATCCACCACGGTAAAAGTGATCATCCGCATCCGGCGAAGGGGCTCATCTCCCAGAGATAGAGGGAGGTCGATTCGGCCGAGTGGCGTGACTTCATGCCCCGAGAAGCTAAATAAAGCGGTATTCATCGGTTGGAGCCGAATTGTTTCAAGCTGCATACGGTCAAAAGCATCTTTAAACAATATGTTAACTGAACTACCTGTGTCTATGAAGATCCGAGCCACATCATAATCAAGGCGCATGAGCTTTTATCACTGTGGCATCATCACGAGGAGTAACAACCCTCACAAATCCTCCGGGCCGAATTTTATCCCTATCTACAAGGATCCGCCGTGCTTACTGCATGTTCTCTGCCGCTTGGCCATGAGCCTTTCTGGCTCGATTTGAGTCCCCGTCAGTGGCTCCTCCAGTGATCATGTTGATCGTCCCCCGATGCGGAGTGTTGAGTGCTTGAGGTAAGCGAGGGGGAGAGAGAACCCCGCCTGGAGTATCTTCCTAAGACCTTCGCGGGGCTTGAGCCGGCCTTTGTTGTTCGGGAGTCGGCCGAGGGGCTCTTCTAACCGGATTTCACAACAGATCCCGTGGTTCCGCTCCCGTCGCAGGGCATTACGCCGTTGTTCCTCATTACTTGCGATTTCATCGGCCAAAGTGCGGCATTCTCGAGTCAATGGTCATATATCCGATGAAAGCGCAGAAGGACCTCGCTGCCGGTGGTACCACTACACTACGTAGTTCTGGACAAAGATGAACGGCCTTATCCTTTACAAGCCGGAGGATAAACAGGGGAGCCCTGATGGTCAAAAAATGCGGACTTTCGACGATCTTTCGAGATTTGGGGCCGATCAGATCATTGTCCATCTACTACGCCTTTCTCGACTTCCTCTAAATCGATATATGCTTCACTCTAGCCAAAGAAAGCCTCAAAGTGGACGGGAGGCCTTTTCATTAGCGATTCGAGAAATCCTCGCACGAGACCGTGAGAGAAGGCGCCTATCACGCTGCGGCCGCCCAAGACGCCGACAACTACCCGGCCAAGATGCAAATAGTCTCTAAGGATTCCCTTCCTCGCTTCATGGTCATGAGGTAATCGGGTCGTCTCACGATACCTTTTGCTACTAGCGAATCGCCAGAGAATAATACGGATAACTCCCGGAAAGAATGGGCCAATTAGATTAAGAGAGAAGACTTTATACACTTGGCCCGAGTAGTCGTGGATTAACGCAGCCTTTTTCAACCTTCCTGGCATTCTTCCGGACGACACCGAGCCATTATACTCCCTGCCAGATCACCAAGGACTTAGTATCATTCACGCTTTATAATGCCGGGAGCGAGAGGGGATTCAAGTGATTATCATGGAGCTTTACCCTTTTGGGATCCTTCTGTGTAGTGCAGAGGAGGGTGGTGCCTCCCTAAGATCTGTGGGACATGTAGGTGGTAGAGGATGATTCGGGCCATTGCAACCCAGACTCGCCGAGCTCTATCCGGGGGTAGCTAGAGTATATGGAATAGAGGTTCCGGAGTAGGACTCGACTGGCCGTGGAAGTTTGCAATGTAGCTGGGATTTCCTGGGAGGGAGGAGATCGCAGACGCCTTTCACGGCTGGTTTCGACGAGGGCTATGATGCTTTCTCTCGCTGCACTTCCTTCCATGTGAGTCGTAGGTTATCTGACCCGCTTCCCTAGTCTCCCATCTTCGCCTCGATGCATCGATTATATAAGGAACTCTGTTTCTTCCCACAGACGGGACCTAATTATGTCAGCCTGGCCGAGACGATTGGCGGCGAGGTGTCCCAAGCAGCAAGGCAAGGATGACAACTATGAGCGGAGGCGAGGTGGAGGAACAATTCGACACATCCGAGCGCGATGGATTTATCGGGTGGTGGCCGAATAAAGAACTGCGTGTAGCAAGCGGTCGAGGCGGCAGAGGGATCTCGGATGCCCCTCACGCCCAGGTAGAAAGTTAGATTGAAGGAGAAGAAAGGAAGGATGAGTTCTGGCGTCGAGCTTACCCCTCTTCTCGAGGAGGATCGTATATATAGAGAGAGGAAGCTCCCTACCAGAGATTACATCGGAGCGATATGACCCCGAAGTCGTCATCGTGATCATTGTTATCTAAACCGCACGTAGCGTGGGTCGCCATTAATGCACGCGTCGTGCGGTTGATAGGAGACCATCTTATTAAATCTTGCGACTAATCTTACGAGATTTCGAAATGCGCCCGTGTGTGTGGGTTGTAATTAATACACGTCGCGCGGTTGATAAGAGATCATTCTCAATTAATGCCGCAGACATTTATTCCAGCCTTATCAGAGGATTGCACTCTTAGTTGAGGAGAGGTGATGATGAGAAGTGTCACATCAGCTTAAGGATATGAAATAACCGCCTCCTTCTTTAAATGGGCTAGCTCATAATAAAATGGATCATATGGAAAAAAAAATGGCGCATCAGAGATGGCACATCTTTGCCGAGAGATACAATGGATGAGACGAAAAGCCCTCGACTAGAGAAATCAGGAGGCAGCGGGCATCCGGTATGAAATCAGGCCAGCAGGCGTCGGTATGGGAGAAATCAAGCGAGCATGGGGCGTCGGTATAGAAATCAGAGGCGCGGCGTCCGGTATGGGAGAAATTCGAGCCGAGACGCGGGGCGTTCGGTATGGGAGAAATCCGAGCTGAGACGCGGGGCGTTCGGTATAAGAGGAACCTGGGCCACCACTTGTCATGAGTCAGATGATGCAGCGGGTTCAATCTGTCTGTCTAGCCATAGTTTTAGTTTTACCCGGGTATCATAAGCATTCCAGGACGTCGACAGCTACCCGGTTGAAGCGATGCAAATAGTCTCTTAAGGATTTCCCCCTTTCCTATTTCATGGTCATGAGGTACTGGACTGTCCGCTGATACCTTTTGCTACTAGCGAATCGTTGTAGGAATAATATGGATAACTCCCGGAAAGAATGGATGGATTCGACCGGAAGTCGATCGAACCATCTTTGAGCGGGGCTAATTAGATTAAGAGAGAAGACTTTACACTTGGCTCCGTCCGAGTAGTCGTGGATTAATGCAGCTTTTCTGAACCTTCCCAAGTATTCTTCCGGATCAGCCGAGCCGTTATACTCCCCTATGCAGACTGGCTTGAAGGACTTAGGCATCTTGTCAGCTATAATGCTGGGAGCGAGAGGGGATTCGGCATTGACTGCGGGAGCTTTACCCTTTTTGAGATCCTTCTCAGGTAGTGTATATGAGGGTGCCTCCCCGGAAGATCGTGACGGCGAGGTGGTAGAGGATAATTCGGTTGGTAACGAGATGGCGGGAGTCGATCTGGGGGTAGCTAGAGTATATGGAATAGAGGCTGGAGTAGGACCTTGGACTGGGCTGGGGGAAGTTTGCAGCGGGGGATTTCCTTGAGGGAGGAGATCGCGCAGGACGTCTTCCATGGTGGTTTTGACGAGGGCTATGATGCTTTCCCTCGTTAGACTTCCTTCTGTGGAGTTGTGGTTATCGGAATTCACTCCTTGGTCTCCCATCTTTGCCTCAGGCGTTGATTATATAAGGAACTCTTGTTTCCCACAGACGGCGCCAATTATGTTGCCCGTCGAGACGATGATGGTGAGGTGTCCAAGTAGCGAAGGCGGCAAGGATCGACAACTATGAAGCGGAGAGAGGAGGTGGAGGAACAATTCGGCACATCCAGAACGCGATGGATTTATCGGGTGGCCGAGCCGAATAACGAAGGCCGAGCCGAATAAAGAACCTGCACAGTAGCAAGCGGTCAAGGGCGCCGAGAGGGATCTCGGCAATGCCCCTCCGACGCCCAAGGTAGAAAGTTAGATTGAAGAGGGGAGAAGAAACTGAAAGGAACGAAGTTACAAGCGTCAGAGCTTACCCCCTCTTCTCAAGGAGGATCATATATATAGAGAGAGAGGAAGCTCCCCTATAAAGAGATTCTGCCAGTGGAAGCGATATGACTCCAGGGAGTCGTATATCATGATCATTGTTATCTAAATTGCACCCAGCGCGTGGGTCGCCATTAATGCACATCGTGCGGTTGATAGGAGACCAGTCTTATTAAATGCTGCAGCTAATCTTTTGAGATTTCGGCAGAGAAATCTGCCCTTGTGTGTGGGCTATAATTAATACACGCCGCGCGGTTGATAGGAGACAATTCTCAATTAATGCCGCAGACATTTATTCCAGCCTTGTCAGAGGATTGCACTCTTAGTTGAGGAGAGGTGATGATGAGAAGTGTCACATCAACTTAAGGATATGAAATAACCGCCTCCTTCTTTAAATGGGCTAGCTCATAATAAAATGGATCGTATGGAAAAAATGGCACATCAGAGATGACACATCTTTGCCGAGAGATACAACGGATGAGACGAAAAGCCCTCAGCCTAAGAGAAATCCGGGCCGAGACGCGGGGCATCCGGTATGAGAGAAATCCGGACCAAGATACTGGGCGTCCAGTATGGGAGAAATCCGAGCCGAGACGCGGGGCGTCCGGTATGGGAGAAATCCGAGCCGAGATGTGGGGTGTCCGGTATGGGAGAAATCCGAGCTGAGACGCGGGATGTTCGGTATAAGAGGAACCTAGGCCACCACTTGTCATGAGTCAGATGATGCGGCGGGTTCAATCTGTCTGTCTAGCCATAGTTTTAGTTTTACCCGGATATCATCGGGCTTTGCCCGACTGATCCTAGAGGTAGACGGCTTCCCCTTGGTTTCGCTACCGGGTAAATCCGGAGTGTAGCTCACTCAGAGGCTTCTCGAACTCTGGTCCTCTTGCTTGTCCCTGAGTGTTTTACCGCTGCACTACACCGTGGGGGCGTTCTGAGTCCTATTTTAGATAGCGTTGCATATTGATTGAAACTTCGTTATACAACATTAAATTTGTTCCCACTTTTAGTTGGGTGGTCTAGATGATCTGGATTTGTCTGTGAATTGGTCGGTTATTTCTTTAGTTTACTTGTGCATCTGTAATTTGTTTCGTGGGTCGTATTTATTTATTTATTTATTCATTCTCTGGAATGCCTTGGGCCCTTGGAAACAAGAAAAACAGTGAAAATTATCTCGTCAAGTTGGCGGTCGATCCCATGGAAGCATCATTTTTCTTTTTCTCTTTTTCGATCGTTAATGTTGACATGGCTAGATTTGGCCAATTTCATTGCAGCTGGTACGTCTCCTACATCCTCTATAAGTCTCCATTGCAGAAAGATGTTGGGAATGGTAGCTGCCTTGGTTTATCTTCTGAGGAATAACTGGAATCCACTGTTAGCATCACAGTGTTTGGGGCCTCCGGTGACCTAGCCAAGAAGAAAATATTTCCAGCCCTGTTTGCACTTTATTATAAAGATTGCCTTCCAAGAACAACGATGATAACAATAATAAAATTTTATCCCACTAAATGAGATCGACTATGTGAATTCTTTTAAACCATTAGACTCTATCCTCTATCATATTATCATCTATATTTAAATAAATTTTATCTTTTTTATTATTGTTAATCAAGTTTTTTTGATTTTTTTTCCTCGTTTGATGTATATATTTGTCATAGTTTCATATCATTTAACTGGAACATTTATTCACCGTCTAAGTACATATTCGTACCATCTTAAATGTATCTCTCGAAACTTTTCTTCAATAGATGAAACATCGATTTTTTCTCTAATCTCTCATTTCTTATTCTGTCCTTTCTCATATGTCCGCACATCCACTTTAACATTCTCATCTTTGCAACTCTCATCTTTTGCTTATGTGTTTAAGTCATAATCTAACATTCAACGTCATATAATATAACAAGTCTAATCGTCGTTTTATAGGACTTCTCTTTAAATTTTAAAGGTATTTTGCGATCACATAAAACACTCGACATTTTCCTCCATTTCAACCATCTTACTTGTATTTTATGTAAGGTTTCTCTCTCAATCCTTCCATCATCTTCTAAAAATGATTCTAAATATTTAAAGTTCTCAGTTCAGACAATCCGTCATTTCCTATTTTAACACTTATTTTATTACGTCTAATATTGCTAAACTTAAATTTCATATATTCTATATTTACTTTACTAAGCCTAAAACTTTTCACTTCTAGTATTTTTCGTCAAAATTTTAATTTAGTATTTACTCTTTTACATGTCTCATCTATCAAAATAATATGATTTGTAAATAATTTGTATCACAGTACTGTGTCTTAAAGACTGCATTCCAAATGTCTGAATTTTATTAAATTTTCTCTTAAAATTATATATTTTGTCTAAGTCAAGTTATTGTATATTTTTTGTGTTCCATCATCATTTTACTATATTTGGTTATCCACGAAGTAAAATGACTGATGCGTAAATAAGAACCATGGTCAGCAAGACACTTACATGCAGAATCGATAAACGGTCTGCCTTTTACTTCATTTTTTATGATCAATTTTCTGGATGTAATCCAAGCAAATTGGTCGTCTAGTTTCCTATAGAGTTTTTTTTTTTAATTATTCCTGCTGAATTTCAGGGAGAATTAGCACTAAACTATGGGGTATATCACAAACATAATGCTATTATTTTTGGGTTCATAGGTCATTGTTGCTTTTCCATGAACCTTTTATTGAGGGTAAATGGAGAGACTTCTTGAACATATTTGAAAGACAAGAAGAACAACAACCCCATACAGAATACCAAAGCATTTTCTGGAGTTCGCCACATTTGATTTGTGAACCACAATTAAAGGATAAAAAACAACAGGTTGCGAATTTATATTTTTTAGTTTTAAATTTTAGTAGTTCCTCCAACCCCCCCCCCCCCCCAACCAATGAATCTCAAAGTTTTAAATGTCAAATCGTACCAAACAAAATCAGTAAATTATTTTGTTCCGATGTGGGACCAAAATCGAAATGTATACATGATTTCGATAAAATGCGCATGATCGACGGAAGGAGGAGGAGACGAGGGCACGAGTGACAAAAAGAATCTATTCCTTTTGTCGATTATGAGATTAAAGGAAGATTAAAGGATTAGATCAAAATCGTCACGACAGTAATTAACGAAGTTATATAACGAAGGGAAGGAGCTTACCTGGAAGCAAGGATGAAGGCTCGATGAGGCAGAGGCGGCGACGACACAGAGCAGGCGACAACGAGGCTATAGGTGCAATTTTTTTTAGATGCTCAGATTGATCGGGATCGCGATCGCATGTTCCGGGATTAGGATGATCACGCTGGGAGTCTGGGATGCCTATCGAGAGCGCACGATCCCGAATGCGTTCGAGATCACGATCGCGATCCTTACTTGTTTTGTCGAGTCCGAGTGACCCATTTGGCAGTAGTTGGCATGACTCGAGCCGGTGTCAAGCACCGTCGGTTCCTAGGGAAATGTTGAGCACTCACCAAGCACTGCGGGGAATTCCTGAGCATTCATGACTAAGAATCACGGTTCTCCTGAGTATCGCAACAGCGAAGTTCGGCTCTCTCGAGCACCTAGCAATGTCGCCGAGACAACTTTGTGTGTCGATCGAGCTCCCAAGATCCTTAGTGTCCCAAGAGCCCGAGTACAATTGCATGCGTCGAGAATATCTACGCTACCGAGCACCTCTGTGCCTCTCAAACACGTTGCTCGTCCTAAGCACTGTGCATCGTAACTCATGTTGAATTCCTAAGTATCCCAAGCACCTTTGCATGCCCGGGGACCTTCGCGTGCCCGACAATGCTTCGCTCAAGTAACACGTCCCAGGTTCCAAGCGCACCTGAGCACCATGTGACCAACCCTGCGTTGCCAGAGTAGCATTGGCACTCGAACACTGTGGCATGGTTGAGCACCGCAGTGCCCAACAACGTAGAACTCGGCTCCGGTGCTTGAGCGCCTCAATCATGGGTTGCCTAAGCACCGTTGAGGCCAAAGCACCACTGTCACCCGAGCACCGTAGCACACTCTAGCACCGCAGTACCGGAGCACAGTGGAACTTGGCTCCGGTGCACAAATACCTTAGTACACTCGAGCACGGCTGCGATGAGAAATGCATGCTAAGCTCCTTCGTACGCCTTTCTCTTACTTGGTAGTTGCAATTGCAACATTTCAGAGTAAATCACTCCGACAATTATTTTTCCTGAGTCCTTAACTCAAGAAATCATTGAACGCTAAATCATTTGAATTCAACCTGATTTTGATTTTGATACCAATATTGATATACATCAAAAGATAAACTTTGCAGAATAATAAATATATACTTTATGTTGTAGATGTAGAATGCTACTCTGTTAGCAAATAATTCATAGTTGGGATGATAGTCATAGGTCGAACTGTAATGTCAGAATATTGCAACTCTAAAATCTATCTCTTACTCCCTTAGAAAAAACTCTTTTCATGTACATAAATCACACTTCTCTGCATTGCACACACAACCCTCGATCACTTTTCCATTTCCGCCTGCGTACTTGCTTCCGCTTCTCAAAAACAGTAGATATATATGAAAAATTATTAACTTGAGATAATAGGATCACTCATTATTTCATGCCTCAACGTGAACATAACCAACATTATCAGCGTAGCAGCACAGTCACACACGCAAACCAACATTGTTCATGAAAAGAAATGCATGACAATAACAGTCAACTTTATTATTTAAATAAGCTGGCAATGCAACACCAACTTAAGGAGCTAAGGATACAAATATGCAGAAGCATAATATATAATTTATTGCACATCAATATTTAATTGCGTATGATGATACAACCTTCAGGATCATCATGCAGTTCAGGGACAAAATCAACTTCCTATCCATCATGAGAATCAATAGTTCAATCCCTCTCTATTATGAATAGGATTACCACCTGAAGGAGCATCATGCTGAGGTTCCAAATTAAACATTTCTTCGTTGTTAATAAGATTAAGATCCTCTCTGTTATGAATAGGATTACCATCTGAAGGAGCTTCGTGCAAAGGCTCGAAGTAAAATCTCTCTTTGTTGTTAATAGGATTAGGACCTTCAGGAGTATCATGCAGAGGTCGATATCCATCAACTCCAATGTACATGAAGGATGCAAAGATCATAGCTGCAAGGATTAATGCAAGGGGAATGCTGTGCATTGCTCTTCTAATTTCCTCCATTGTTGGCTGAGATGAGATCTCTTTCACTACAAAGAAAGGGATTGTAGAACACAGAAAGCAATGGAATTGCACAGGCCTAATAATCAATCAACATATATAAAGAGAGATGCTACTTAAGTTTAACAATGCAATTGTATCACATTAGATTAAATATTTTCCGAAGTTTTATTGATGGCAATAAATTTCTTCCATCATTTTCCGTAGATAATTTGCCTTCTATTTATAAATCACTATTTATTGCAGGTTAATGATTTTATATAGATTTAGTAATTTACTTGCATGTTAATTTTTATGATTATACAAATTTAGATTGAGATGCCTTAATTATCACATCGTTTCCAAATCTTCCATTCTTTTTTCCTTATTTTTTTTGCCCTCTATTTATTTTTTTTAAATCAAATTATATTCATATTTCCTGTGCCTTCATCCCCTATCATTTCTTCTTTTTTTTTTTATAATCAAGATGTTCACCGAAGTAATCTTGAAAATAGAAGATATTTTCTAATTTCCTCCATTTTTGGCTGAGATCTCTTTAACTACAAAGAAAGGGATCGTAGAACACAGAAAGCAATGGAATTGTACAGGCCTAATCGATCAACATTTATAAAGAGAGATGCTAATTAAGCAATGCAATGGAATTGTACACAGAAAGCAATGCAATCGTATCTCGTTAAATTAAATTAAATATTTTCGGATTTTTATTGGGAAATTTTTTAAAATAGGTATTAAGGTAAAATTTAAATTAATTACGAAAATAGATAAGAGATTTCAGGGTCGGAATTTAAATCTCGGTATTGGATTTTTTTTTCGGAGCTGGGATTTATTTTATTTTATTTTTGCTTCTTTTTTTTTTTGCATCGTCTGATTTTTATTTTTTTTTGCAGTTTCGGAATTTGAATTTTTTCTGTTCATTCCTAGGATTTAAATCCCAGCGTCCGTCGACCGATTAGTCGTTGCTCGCCCACTAGTCAATTATCGCGCATCGGTCAGCTAGTCGTTGCCCGTCCGACAATCGATCGATCGTCGCCCTCTTGTCGGCGGATCGTTATGCGCCGTCGGACAATCGCCTACCGTCGGTCATCGCGCATCGCTTTCGTGATGAGTCATTGTCGGTCGTCGGCCCGCCAAACGAACGTTGCCCATTGCTCGCCCGTCAATCGATCGATTGACTGTCGTATGTCGATCGATCGTCGTCCGTTGACCGGCCACTTGTCGTCACCCGCCATCAGTCGCGATCAACCGTGGGTCGCGGTCGGGCATCGATCAATGGTTGTCGCACGACCGTCACTCCTCGCCTGTCGTCCGTCGGTCGACCACCATCGATCGCCTCCTTTCGAGTGACCGTCGAGTGATCGTCGATCGCCCGTCATCGACCACCTATCATTGACCACAGTTGTCGATCGCCGTCGCGCTCGTCGGTCGGTATCGACGCTCATCGCTTGTCGATCGACTAGTCTGGCCGACAATGGCGGCGGCAACGATGAGCGGCGGGCAATGGCGAATGACGACGACGCATTTAGTGACTTGTCGGTAGTAGTCGATCGGTAGTCGATGGGCCATCGAGCGGCGAGTGATAATAAAAAATAAAACACAATGTGATTCAATTATTTTAAATCTTGATTATCTAAAAAAAATAAAAATATATTGAGAATTTAAATTCCAACAATAAAAAAACAATGTACGGAACAAAATAAAAAATGAAGAAAAAAAAATCATGCCTTCACCTCCATTAAACCCCACTTCACCCTTCCCCTCCTCGCTCATCGGTCGTCGCCCTATGATCACCTAATCGTCGCCCGCCCGCTAGTTGGTTGTCGCCCGTCGACCGAGTAGTCATCACCCTCCCATCGACGGGCCGTCACTTGGCCAGTGGACGATCATTGTTGGTTGTCGACCTGTCGAACAACCGTCACCCTAGTCGTCGCCCGCATACTAGTCGGTTGTTGCCCCCCGACCAACTAGTCGTGACCCTTCCATCAACAAGTGTCGGGCGACGAACTGTGGGCAGTAGGCGGCAGGGCAACTGCCCAATGGGCAAGCGACGACCCGCCGATGGGAGGGTGGTGGCTAATTGGTTGGAGGGCGACAACCGACTAGCGGGTGATTGACTATTAGGCGATTGTCGGGCGACGGCCTATCGGCAAGAAGGGGAAGAGCGAAGGGGGGGGAAGGGGAGCTTGATGAAGACGAAGCTATGATTTTTTTTTAAATGTCGGAATTTAAATTCTAAATATATTTTTTTATTTTTAAATAATTGAGATTTAAAATAATTGGATCATGTTGTGTTTTATTTTTCATTATCCATATCTCGTCGTTGATCGATCGTCGATCTCCCGTCAATCAGTCGTCGCCCGCCCACCCATGGATCGTCGCTCGCTGACCGACTAGCCACCACTAGTCTGTCGTCGTCAACTCGTCGGCAAGTTGTTGCCCACTTGCTAGTCGGTTGACCGTCTCCTGCCCATCAGGTAGTCGTCGTCGGCAGCCATTGGTCGCCCGTCGGTCGACCGCCGCAGTCGGCAAGTAGCTCGTCACCCATCGTCGGCAGACCAGTCGACCGACAATGATAACTACGACGGGCGACAGGCGATCGACCGGCGGCAACGGAGGAAATAGGCGGTCGATCGACGGTGGGCTACCGATGACTGTGGGCGGTGATCGGTCAGCCGACAACGGGCGGGGACTAACGATCATGCGGCAATCGACAGTCGACCATTGATCGACGCTCGACCGCGATCGACGGCAGGTGGCCAGTCGACAGGCGATGGTCGGTCAACTGATCGACGAGCGACAACCGATCTACCGATCGACGGACGAGTGACGAGCGACGATCGACGGTCATTCGACGGGCCAACGGCTAGCAATGATCGACCGTCGGACAAGCGACAACCAACCCTCGGACAGACGATGACCCGTCGACAAGAGGGCGATAGTCGTCGGTCGACTATCGAGCGAGCAATGACAAACTGGCCAACGGATGACAATCGACTGGCGAGCGAGCGACAATTAAACAATTGACGAACGTCAAAATTTAAATCTCAGGAATGAACAAAAAACAATCCAAATTCCGACGGTACAAAATAATAATAATAAATCCCAACAGTCAAAAAGAGGAAAAAAAACACGGTCAGAATTTAAATCCCGGCAGTCCAAACAAAAATCCAATGTCGTGATTTAAATAGTGGAACTCTCACCTATTTTGGAAATTAATTTAAAATTTACCTATTTTTAATATATTTATTATTCATGTCTATTATTTTTATAAAAATCTCTTATATTGATTGATGGCAATAAATTTCTTCTATCATTTTCCCTAGATAATTTGCCTTCTATTTATAAATCACTATTTATTCCAGGTTAATGATTTTATATAGATTTAGTAATTTACTTTCATTTTAATTTTTATACAACAAAAATCAAATTTTATTTCACTATATGGGATCGGTTAACATTTTAATATTTATGATTGATACAACATAGTTTTTCTGTCTCTTTTAAATGAAGATGTTAAAGAGGACGAGGTTTACTTCGGTCGCAACAATAAATAATATGAGGACAAAAGATTTAATGTGGCTCGGAATTTAAATTTCTTCTTTACGGATGAGTTTTATAATGAGCTTCAGTGCTAGACACCTTCACTACAATCTATCTCCTTCTTGGAAGTATCTATAGAGATGAAGAAACCTCTTACAGATAAGAGTTTATACAAAGTAAAAGGAATAATACACAGATGGTGCTCCCTCAATCTTGTCCCACCGAGGATGCTCCTTTGTCTTGCTAGTCAGCCTCCCGATCCTTCCGTTAGAACCTATATCTCAGGATGAAGACAAAAAAAAAGTACATCGTTTTTCTCCATAAACAGTGAATATAGAAAGAAAGATGCATTGAGAATCCTCCCTCTTCTTCCTGTTAGTGAAAGCCCTAGAGTCAATTATGTGATGATTGTTGTATGGACTTTATTGTATCATATTCCTATTTATAAATGCATGGTTATTATATTTACTTGTATTGGTGCCAAATAATTAAATATAATAATATCCTTGAGTAGTAGGTTCTTATCTATATCAATCGATTGGTTGAATCGATAATGAGATGATATAGAGAATACTACTCTTAATCATTCCTAGTTGAGTATTAACATTCAGGGACAATGTTAATGCGTAGAGACTAACATGTAGGTCAACATGATGACTTGATCTCACAAGTCATGGATATGAGATATCAAGTTGACACATGGGTATGCATTGGAGAATGTATATTGAATGACCCGCCATGAGAAAGTATCATGGATCGTTATATGAGTGTCATATACTTTCTCATGTGACTATTAGTATGACTATTAGTCCTTAGACCTGAAGTCACCATGGTTCCCTACATAAGGCGTTGCATACTTTGGCTTCGTCAAACGTCACCCGTAAATGGGTGGACTATAAAGGCGATTACTGGGTATGTAACAAATTATGCGGAGGGATGTGAGTGATGTAGATGGGATTTATCCCTCCTATATGACGGGAGTGACATCGATATTCTTGATAGAGTGAGACCACGAAGTGCATGGTCATGCCCAAATAAGTCAATATGAGATATTGAGCTCATTTGATTAGAGTGAGTCTACTTGGAGTTCAAGATTTAGATTGTACCGAGGATGACACGGTTTATGCCTCGATTGGTCAATCTAGATGTCAAGGATAGAGGGACATTGTCACATATTGTGAAAGTCACAATTAGTAGTCACAAAGGTGATGTTGGATCTCAACATTCTTGTAACTTGGGTAGCAATGATGTGTTGCTAGATACCGCTCATTGCTTATGTTCCTAAATCGGTTTAGAAGCATTGTCAACATTACAAGAACCTATAGGGTCATACACAAAGGGCAATTAGATGGAGATTAGGTTCATATGATGAACCATGAGGATTAGATTCATGGGACGAACCAAATTGGATTAAGAGTAATCCAAATTAGACTAATTGAGTTAGACTCAATTTGATTCAAGTGTTGAATGAGTCTAATTTAGATTTGATTCATTGAGTTAATTTAAATTAATGAATAGAGATTCATTAAATCAAATTGACTTGAATCAAGTGGTTAGATTTGATCAACCATGGGAGATAAGAGGTCAAGTTTGACTTGACTTGAGAGGGAAGATGAAAGGTCAAGTTTGACTTGACCAAATGTCATGTCATGATGATGACTTGGCATGGCCGGCCAATGATGATGTTCCACATCATCATGGACACATCATGGGGTGCCACCTCATGAGGGAGACCAAGAGCTATTGGCTCTTAGAGTTACATGCATGCATGTAATCCCCCTATAGTGGGTTATGGTTGATGTGAAGTTAAGTTGTGTAACTTCATCTTCTTCCTTCTTCTCTTCCCTCAAGCTCTCTCTTCCTCATCTAGCCATGAATGTCCAAGGGGTACTAGCACACTCTAAGGTGTTTTTCTCCATCATTTGTCCGTGTGGATACTTGTAGAGGAGTGTACACTTGACACTCTCAAGTTCCGGCGAACCTTTTGGACGAGCGGAATTTGTGAAGGGCGTCGCATCGAGGGTAACATCCTTATCATGTAGATCTAAGGTAGATCTAGGGTTTTATACAAACACATACATGTTTTAGTTTTAATACATCTTCGCACGGATCCGTGGCAGGACTTCCGGAGTTTCCGCAACGCAAAAAAGCGGTTTTTGTGGCTCGGAAAGTCTAACAGTGGTATCATAGCCACGTGCGAAGCATGTATGTGTTTCGTTTTTGTAATTTTTGTATTAGATATAAAAATTACAGAATTTTATGTTTATGTAAATTTCCTATTTTTATAGAATTTTTGGGTATTTTTCTCGAAGAGTCGAAGCAACAAGTGTTGGGACACTCGTAAGCTTCAACCATCGAGAAAAACTCTCTGAAACGACGAGTTCTCGCTTTAGGTTTTTGGGACAGCGACTTAAGTTGTTGTAAGATCGTAGTAGGGACACTCGCAAAATTTATTTTGCGAGTAGGGGCGCTGCCCCTATCCCCGAAAGGGGCCTTGTCCCGCGATCGCACCCGGAAACCACTTAGCGGGACCGTTACGGAGAGGTGACTAATAAATTTGAAAAAAAAAAATTAGGAAAAATTATAGAAATTCTCTATAAAAATACATAATTTAGAATTATGTATAATTCTGTGATTGTCATGGCCCAATGACCCCAATTTGATTGGATGATGTGTTGTAATTCATAATACGTCCTGCGTGCCGTTTTTGTGGTTGTGTGTGTTGTATAGTGTATGTGACCTGCGCGTCGTACCTCTTCTTTTGATATTCTAGTTGTAAATAGTTTTAGACTCGAATGTAACTCGAGTTTCATATTTGTAATGTACAAAATGGAGCGGTGGAAAGTCCACTTGTAGACGAGGTTACGAGAAGGGTGCCGACGACACATGGCAGTCAAAGGAAGCGCTTGGAGAAGCCGCTAGCCTTAGGTTGACCGTCCGATCTTCTCATTGGCTTGAAAAGATCGTAGTAGGGTCATGACCACATCACAGTTAATTTTATATATATATATGATTTTGCTTGTATGTATGTGATGCATGCTAGTAAAATAATGCTTGTATGTATATGATGCATGCTAGGATATTTTTCTTGTATGTATGTGATGCATGCTAATATAGGATAATAAAGGCCTAAATGTGTATAAGATACACATTACGATTAGATTAGATCATAATCGAATCAACTCGAAAATGCCTACCGAGCCTTGATACTCATCACTACCTCGATCATTTGTTGTTGTTGAATCTGCCAAAGCAGAGCAACGCATATTATCTTGGTAAGGTGCGGAGGGGCAATCTTGGTCCCGCCTATCACGCTTGGGTTAGAGTAAGCTCAATTAGATTGAGCAAAACTAGTTAACTCAATTGGATCGAGTAGAACTATAGACATATTCCAATCGTTGGAAAGATAGGTTAAGATCGCATTTACACTAAATCTTGGGCGATTTAGCCAAAGCTAACTCAAGGTCTTTTGTAAATGTGGGTCTTGATCATATAAACAAGAGTTGCATAGAGATGTAATCGGTAATATGTTACCCACTGATCGTACTAAGTCTTGGGCGATTTAGCCAAAGCTAACTCAAGGCTTAGTATGATGTGGATCTTATCCCGCAAGAATTATAGCTAGTTTGTATGAATCTAGTAAATGTGGTTTGACCACATCCATAACTTGATTCTACAAAATTCCTATAATTCAGTGGGAGCATCATTTGATTAAAGGCCTAATTAAATGATAAAAGGAATATGATATTAATTCTTTGCATTGTATGTTGTAGATAACTATGTCGACAAACACGAACACTCTCTCTCGCGTTACGTCCGAGAAGGACAAGCTCGATGGAGTAAATTTCTGGATCGGTACAGAACACGAGAATTGTTCTCACCCAAGAAAGGAAGTTGTATGCGTCTGGGCGGCCCATTCGGAGGCACCTCACCGCTTGCCTCGCGGTGACAAAGATGCTTACAAGAAGCATCAAGATAATGCATTAGATGTGTCATGTCTAATGCTCGCGACCATGAACTCTGAGCTTTAGAAGCAACACGAGTTCATGAATGCTTATGATATGGTTGGACATCTTCGTCAACTATATCAAGGACAAGCAAGACATGAGAGATATGAAGTCTCTAAGGCATTGTTTGGGTCCAAAATGCAAGATGGGACTCCCGTAGGTCCATATGTACTCAAGATGATTGGGTACGTAGAAAACCTATAAAGGCTGGGATTCCCACTTGGCCAAGAGCTGGCCACTGACCTAATCTTGCAATCTTTTCCGCAAAGCTACAATCAATTTGTCATAAATTACAACATGAATGAAATTGATAAGTCACTGCCTGAGATGCTCAGCATGTTGAGAACTGCTGAGCTCAACCTTAAGAAGGGAAAATCTGACGTCATTTTGATGGTGCAAAAGAAGAAAGGCAAGGGCAAGCCTAAAGGTAAGGGAAAGTCCCAAGCCAAGGGCAAAGGCAAGGAATTGAAACCCAAAGGAGGGGTAGCCAAGGAAGGGGCTTGCTTCCACTGCAAGGAAGCTGGACACTGGAAGCGTAACTGCAAGACATACCTAGAAGATCTTAAGAAGAAGAGAAGTGAGACTTCTACTTCAGGTATAAATATTATAGAAGTCAATCTATCTATTTCTTCATCATGGGTATTAGATACCGGATGTGCATCTCAGAGAAATAGCAAGGCATTGACAAAGGGCGAGGTGGACCTACGAGTAGGCAATGGAGCAAGAGTTGTTGTTGTTGCTGTAGGAACTTATGATCTATCTTTGCCCTCTGGGCTTGTACTAGAATTAGATGAATGTTGTTATGTGTCTGCCTTAACTAAGAACATCATTTCAGTTTCTTGTTTGGACAAGAAAGGATTTGCATTTATAATAAAGAGCAAATGTTGTTCAGTTTATTTAAATGATATGTTCTATTATAGTGCACCTCTAATGAACGGACTCTACTTTCTAGACTTAGAGAGCCCTATCTATAACATAAGTACCAAAAGGTTCAAGTCAAATGAGTTGAACCAAACCTATCTCTGGCATTGTCGCTTAGGTCACATAAATGAGAGTCGCTTATCTCAGCTCCATAAGGATGGGCTGCTAGACTCATTTGATTTTGAATCATATGAGACATGCGAGTCTTGCCTTTTAGGTAAGATGACCAAGACTCCCTTTAGTGGACACAGCGAAAGAGCAACAGACTTGTTAGAACATATACATAGTGATGTATGTGGTCCTTTCAATGTTGCTGCTAGAGGTGGTTACAAGTACTTCATTACATTTACTGATGACTTCAGTAGATATGGTTATGTGTATCTCATGACACATAAATCAGAATTCTTTGAAAAGTTCAAAGAATTCAAGAATGAAGTACAAAACCAGCTTGGCAAGAGTATTAAGATACTTCGATCAGATCAAGGTGGTGAATACCTTAGCCATGAGTTTCGTGACTATCTAGCTAAGTGTGGGATTCTATCCCAACTCACTCCTCCTAGAACACCATAGTGGAATGGTGTATCCGAAAGGAGGAATCGTACCCTATTAGATATGGTACGATCTATGATGAGTCACACAGATCTTCCTATATCCTTTTGGGGATATGCTGTAAAATACCGTAAATAGATGGATAGAGGGGTAAGATTATTAGTGGGTTAATTGAAACTTTGTGAGGGATAGTTAGGGATTTAATTAAATCTAACTTAGGGTTTAATGTTTATGGAATTAACTAAACATGGATTTGATTTTAACCATGTGGATCCGACCCACTTTCTCCAACCCGATCCGATTTCTTTTCTTAACTCCAGCCTTTTTAATTTTCTTCCGTTCATCCGTTTCTTCACCGCAATCTCTCCGCGACTTCATCGTTCCCTCGTCGCACGCATGCTAGTGATTCCACCGATCTCTCCCATCCCAATCCGTCGGCCTCCCCGCGCAAGCAGCTCGACGACTCCGTCGCCACGGCTGGTCGCTCTGGTCGGAGTATCGCTTGACTCCCTTATCCTGGGATCTCAACGTGCGATCGGGTCGATCGCCGCATGCGGACGGAAGCTTCGGCCACAACTGGGGGTTTTGTGGTGAAGGGTAGCAGCAGTGACCGGCGAACGAACCCCTCGACGATCTCCACGGACGAGCGAGTGTGGTGAGTGAGCAAGGGTCAGGCGGTTCGTGTCGGCGACGTTTCGATCGGGAGCTGTTCTTCCCGATCATCGTTAGAATTAGGTAAAAGCCAATTCCTTCTTACCTTGGACGGAATCTAAGTTTAAGCTGTGAGTTTTCTTTCGTTAATCTTGATCTGTTGATTTAGGGCAGCGGTGGTTGAGTGTCGATTTTCACCGGTGAACTGGAGATTTGGAAGCCTTCGCGATTTCTGCCGGAGCAGGCGATCTCTCTTGTCAGATCAGTCGTAAACTGCTGGTGCTAGGGCAGGGATCGTGAGACCCATTTGCAGTCGGTGAACACAACTGCCGGTAATAGGGAGTGCTGCCAGTGGAGGTTCCAACCACTGGTAAGTCGATCTGTGTTGATTTTTCGTTCATTGCAGTTGTAAATTCTTGTGGTATGTGGTTGGGATTTGACCTGAGATGTGTATGTCTGTATGCGTGTGCGAAGATGGGGAGGGATGTGATGCGGTGCCGACGGTGTTGGAGCGGCTGTGAATCACTGTAATAAGGGGTTGTGAGTCGAAATTCTGGTCTTGGCTGTGAAATTGGAAGGGATGGACAGACCGGATTCGTTGGAATCGTTCTTGCTGTGGGTATCTTTTGCCGATTGATGCAAGTGTAGCTCGGATCGTTGTAGGAAGAAGGGGAGCTGTGATTGGAGTGGTATTGGTTGTTTCGGGTGTTGATTATGTTCGGTTATTACTAGTTTGATGTCTGATATATTTTGATTTGGAGATCTTAGTGTATTGGATTATGTTGGTTATGCTCTGTTAGGGAGTTGTGATGGGTGAAGTAAGTGTGGTTAGATCTATTCACCGTAATTGATCTTGAGGATGTCGGTGATTCATTATGAGTTGGTTATGGTGAATCGGTTGGATATGATCGGTGTGGTTAAAATGTATTCAGGAAAAGAATGAGAATATAGAACGATTTAGTATTTTGTACGTACAATTGTCGGAGACTTGTACTTAACCATAATTTGTTATTATTGTGCAGGTTTGGGATACGAAGCAGGTCCACGGTCGTGAGGATTATTCGAGCTTCGTATCAGGTAGGTAATTTCCTACTGGTCGGGTAGATGTAATGATTTCCAGATTTAGACATAGATATGAACATGTTAGGTGTTCATATTACCTTGACCATGCTCTGTTTATCGTATGCTTGAACTTACTGTTGATACATATGTGTGCTCGATTATTGATAACACATATTCCCTAGCATGATCTAGAACTTACAGATGTGATGTAAGTAGGTCTAACGGTTTAGTAGGGTGTAGATGTTAGAGTACGGAGGATGATCTAAATTGTAAATTTGACAACAAGATCCTCTGTGGATAAGTATGACCCTAGATGTAGGACTTATTCCATACCTGTATGTGACACATTTATTCACCAACCACGGGTTGTGTGAATGGTCATGATAAATATGTCGCTTTTAATCGATGGTCCTAGCTTGTCATGATTAGATGAGTGACTCTCACGAGAGTGTCGATCAATGACTCTTTGTTGAGCAGAGTCTAGGTAGATGTCGCAAGACTTCATGTCATTGCATGTATATCGACGACATCCCTTGGGGTTGAGAGAGAGTCGTCAACATCCGCTTCCCGTGTTACTAGAGGAGTAATCGTGTGAGGGCATAGCATTTGTCAGGCCGCACTCTACCATTATCGACGATGGTCTGGAGTTGCGCGCTTATCCCGTGCGACCGACCACCATTAAGAAGTGTTAGTCGAGCCAAGGACTCCCCGCGAGCGAGCCAACTCATACGCTACGGATCATACTACTCAACCCCATTACCGAGAGCGGTGGCGCCGAGAGGTCCTGGATAGTTGTCACGCATGACCTAAAGCAAGCAATACGTATAGTGAGTAGGGGTGGCGAGCATGACCATGCATGTATTGCATTCTTGCCGTATCATCTGATGTTTTGCATATGATTATATATATATATACATACCTGCTTGTATATATATATATATGGATGATGGTGATTAGTATACATACAGATACAGTCTATATGTATACTCACTTTGATGATGCATTTGTATATACTATGCTTGTTGCATTTGTTTGTACATATTCATATATGCTATTGCATATTCCTGTATGGTAGTAGGTTGATATTTGTATACCTATCGGATATTCACAGTGATACCCTTGACTCAGGTTAGGATATTGTGTTAATACTATACTGTTATACCCTATGATGTGATTATATGCCCAGGTTGGATCAGGATAGAGTAGTTGACTGCCAGGTATGTCAGCATCGTTGATGTTCAGTTTATTTAGTATATGCATGCATATCTATTGCTATGCTGATGTATACCTGTTGTACGAGTAGATTAAACTGTTGAATGACATGTAATATTGATACTTATATTTACATGTTTTCTCTGATTACCTGCTGAGTTTTACTCACCACCTCCGACCCTGGGTTTTTCTGTCACCCAGGTAACAGGTAGAGGTCTTCGTGACGACTTGGAGCTGCGCCGACCGATCCATCCCATCTCCGTTTTCCGAGTCTCTCGAGGAGTTCGTTTTTGGTTATGTATGGACTTGTTGTTGTTATGGATTTTGTCATGATGTCGTGGACTCTATTTGTGTAGTCGTTTTATGTACGGTTTTAGTGCTGTGGTCTTGTCAGGTGGAGTACACCTGTATATTTTTGTTATCTATGTTATGGGTATGGGGGTTTTCATTTCCGCTGCTATTAGTATGTTTATTATGTTGTTGTTGTGGGCCTACGGGCCTTGTATTAACCCGAAATGTTGCCACGTACAGGGGAGATGTCGTCCGTTTGATTTTCGGCTCGGCATACTCTCGGGGCGTGACATATGCTCTAGACACAACAGCCTTTACCCTTAACCGTGTACCATCCAAGGCTGTGATAAAGACACCATATACGATATGGACAGGGAGAAATCCCAAGATATCTTTCATGAGGATTTGGGGTTGTGAGGCTTACGTTCGACGTCAAGTCTCAGACAAACTGGGACCCAAATCCGATAGGTGCTATTTTGTTGGATATCCCAAGGATACAAAGGGATATTACTTCTACATTCCCAGTCAGCACAAAGTGTTTGTGGCAAAGACTGAGGTTTTTCTAGAAAGGAATTTTGTTTCTAGAAAAACTAGTGGGAGTACGTTCGATCTTGAAGAAATTCAAGATAAGGACCATAGCACTGAGGCCTTGATGAAGGCTGAATAGGAACCACAAAGTGTTGTGGGTGATGAGGTTATTGCACAAAGAGTTGTGGAACAACCACCTGTTCAGGTAGACCTACCTCTTCGCAGATCTAATAGGATACGTCGTCAGTCTGAGAGATACTCATTTCTCTTGTCTGACCATGATGACGTAATGCTCATTGAAAATGAGCCTACCTCCTATCAGGAAGCTGTGATGAGCCCAGATTCTGAGAAATGGCTAGAAGTCATGAGATCCGAGATGGAATCCATGTACACCAACCAAGTATGAACTTTGGTTGATCCACCTGAAGGGGTCAAACCTTTGGGTGTAAGTGGGTCTTTAGGAGAAAGACTGACATGGATGGACTTACACATACCTATAAGGGTCGATTGGTGGCTAAAGGTTTCAAGCAAATTCATGGTATTGACTATGATGAAATCTTTTCTCCAGTGGCGATGTTTAAGTCCATTCGGGTCTTGTTTGCTATTGCAGCATACCACGATTATGATATCTGACAGATGAATGTCAAAACCGCATTTCTAAATGGAAACTTACTCGAGGATGTGTACATGACACAACCTGAGGGTTTTGAAGATCCACAACATACTGCAAAAGTATGCAAGCTACAAAGGTCCATTTATGGGCTAAAGCAAGCCTCTCGGAGCTGGAATCTTCGATTCGATGATGCGATCAAACAGTTTGGTTTCATCAAGAATGAAGATGAATCCTGTGTCTACAAGAGGGTTAATGGGAACACAGTTGTCTTCCTTATATTGTATGTGGATGACATACTACTCATTGGGAATGACATCCCTTCGCTACAGTCTGTGAAGACTTGGCTGGGGACGTGCTTCTCAATGAAGGACTTAGGTGAAGCAACCTGTATTCTAGGCATCAAGATCTATAGAGATAGATCTAAGAGATTGCTTGGCCTAAGTCAGAGTACATACATTGACACAGTATTACTACGTTTTGCCATGCAGAATTCCAAGAAGGGACTTCTGCCGATGTCACATGGTGTGAGTCTTTCGAAGACTCAAAGTCCCTCTTCTAGAGAGGAGAGAGACCGCATGGATAAGATCCCTTACGCATCTGCTATAGGATCTATCATGTACGTCATGCTGTGTACTCGTCCTGATGTCTCGTATGCTTTGAGCATGACGAGTAGGTACCAGTCAGATCCAGGTGAGCGTCACTAGATAGCAGTCAAGAATATTCTTAAGTACTTGAGAAGGACTAAAGAATATTTCTTGATATTTGGAGGCGATGAGGAGCTAGCTGTAAAGGGTTACAGTGATGTCAACTTCCAAACTGACCAGGAAGATTATAGATCGCAGTCAGGGTTCGTGTTTTGCTTGAATGGTGGCGCTGTGAGCTGGAAGAGTTCCAAGCAGGACATAGTTGTTGATTCTACAACAGAGGTCGAATATATATCGGTGCTTCCATCTCATTCGAGAGATTATCGATAGAGGAGATATGAAGATTTGCAGAGTACCCACAGAGGCTAACATCGCATATCCCTTGACCAAGGCTTTGGCATAGAAAAAGCATGATGGTCATACTAGGTCATTGGATATTAGATACTATGGTGATTGCCACTAGTGCTAGTGGGAGATTGTTAGTGAAAGCTCTAGAGTCAATCATGTGATGATTGTTGTATGGACTTTATTGTATCATATTCCTATTTATAAATGCATGGTTATTATATTTACTTGTATTGGTGCCAAATAACTAAATATAATAATGCCCTTGAGTAGTAGGTTCTTATCTATATCAATTGATTGGTTGAATCGATAATGAGATGATATAGAGAACACTACTCTTAATCATTCCTAGTCGAGTATTAACATTCAAGGACAATGTTAATGCGTAGAGACTAGCATGTAGGTCAACATGATGACTTGATCTCACAAGTCATGGATATGAGATATCAAGTTGACACATGAGTATGCATTGGAGAATGTATATTGAATGACCCGCCATGAGAAAGTATCATGGATCGTTATATGAGTGTCATATACTTTCTCATGTGACTATTAGTATGACTATTAGTCCTTAGACCTGAAGTCACCATGGTTCCCTACATAAGGCGTTGCATACTTTGACTTCGTCAAACGTCACCCATAAATGGGTGGACTATAAAGGCGATTACTGGGTATGTAACAAATTATGCGGAGGGATGTGAGTGATGTAGATGGGATTTATCCCTCCTATATGACGGGAGTGACATCGATATTCTTGATAGAGTGAGACCACGAAGTGCATGACCATGCCCAAATAAGTCAATATGAGATATTGAGCTCATTTTATTAGAGTGAGTCTACTTGGAGTTCAAGATTTAGATTGTACAGAGGATGACACGGTCTATGCCTCGATTGGTCAATCTAGATGTCAAGGATAGAGGGACATTGTCACATATCGTGAGAGTCACAATTAGTAGTCACAAAGGTGATGTTGGATCTCAACATTCTTGTAACTTGGGTAGCAATGATGTGTTGCTAAATACCGCTCATTGCTTATGTTCCTAAATCGGTTTAGAAGCATTGCCAACATTACAAGAACCTATAGGGTCACACACAAAGGGTAATTAGATGGAGATTAGGTTCATATGATGAACCATGAGGATTAGGTTCATGGGATGAACCAAATTGGATTAAGAGTAATCCAAATTAGACTAATTGAGTTAGACTCAATTTGATTCAAGTGTTGAATGAGTCTAATTTAGATTTGATTCATTGAGTTAATTTAAATTAATGAATAGAGATTCATTAAATCAAATTGACTTGAATCAAGTGGTTAGATTTGATCAACCATAGGAGATAAGAGGTCAAGTTTGACTTGACTTGAGAGGGAAGATGAAGGTCAAGTTTGACTTGACCAAATGTCATGTCATGATGATGACTTGGCATGGCCGGGCAATGATGATGTTCCACATCATCATGGACACATCATGGGGTGTCACCTCATGAGGGAGACCAAGAGTCATTGGCTCTTGGAGCTACATGCATGCATGTAACCCCCCTATAGTGGGTTATGGATGATGTGAAGTTAAGTTGTGTAACTTCATCTTCTTCCTTCTTCTCTTCCCTCAGGCTCTCTCTTCCTCATCTAGCCATGAACGTCCAAGGGGTGCTAGCACACTCTAAGGTGTTTTTCTCCACCATTTGTCCGTGTGGATACTTGTAGAGGAGTGTACACTTGACACTCTCGAGTTTCGGCGAACCTTTTGGACGAGCGGGATTTGCGAAGGGCGTCGCATCAAGGGTAACATCCTTATCATGTAAATCTAAGGTAGATCTAGGGTTTTATACAAACACATACATGTTTTAGTTTTAATACATCTTCGCACGGATCCATGGCCGGACTTCCGGGGTTTCCGCAATGCAAAAAGCGATTTTTGCGGCTCGGAAAGTCCAACACTTCCGTCTTCCTTTCTTTTTATATCTACTGCCCTTAAGAGCAACTGTTATATAACAAATCACCTGGATCACCGTCCACGTAGAGGGTCATGTAGGTTCGAGGAATTATATTATTATGTCGTTAGAGAGTATGCACCATTAGGAATCTTCTGTGAAGCCTCCTAGTGTCTTAGTTGGTTGCGAGGTATAACAAATTTCTATGAGAACATACTGTGAGGTCTTCTCTTTCCTTTATTTTACCCCTACACTACTCCTTCAATTAATCTTCCCTACTACTCTCCCGACTTAATCATTCCTCCTGAGTTACAATTTTTCTAGTTCGGTTTACTTTCCCAAGTCATTATCTGACTTTGTTCTAGCCATCAAGCCTAAATACTTCTAACTCAACCTGCTCCCTGAGCTGCAATCCCCTTAGCTTAGCTTAACCTTCCGAGTTAAATCCCATTTAACTCGGATATATATCCTGAGCTATAATCTTACTCATCTTATCTTACCCTCCGGATCATAACCCTTCACTCTATTTTCTCTATTTCCAAAATCGAATTATATCACTGATTATACAAATTTAGTTTGAGCCACCTTAATTATCACATCGTTATCAAATCTTCCATTATTATTTCCTTATTTTTTTGTCCTCGTGTAATTTTTTTTAAAATCATATTATATTCATATTTCCTATGGTTTACTCTGGTTGAATTCCCTTGACCGACTGAATATAGGTCAGATATTCTTTGATGTGCATAGCTAGTTAGATCAGTCTTCTCTTACTCAAGATCATCAGATCGGTCATCAAAATGGAAAGCATGCACCTCGAACCTATAAGGATCACACACGGGTGAAAAGGGAGTCAAAGAATACCTTGATGAAGCTCCTCCTCGAGAAGAAAGTAGAAAAAAATAAAAAATAGAGAGAGAAAAATTAAAGATTACTTGATCCCTTATGTTCTCCTCCTCTTAACTTTATATAGGAAGAGAAAAATATGCCTTTTAAGTGGGAAGAGACGTGATGTGGAATCGTGGCTTCTTGGAGAAAATCATAGAGACGTGATTTCATAGAGGGGATCATGAAGATTTGCTTCATAGATAGGATTGTAGAGACATGCTAATTTAACTGTCGAATTAAGCACAGGTGATCACTGAGTTTAAGAAATTAAGTCAATTTAACCACTGAACTAAGCTCAGGCTGTCATATGAGTTCAAGAGATGAAACTACCAAACTGAGCTCGCATGATCTTTGAGCTCAGGAGATCAACCCGATCTAACTGTCAAATTAAACTTGAGTACACTTCGGATGGACTCGAGTCGACTCACGCTTTATTTGATCGGGTTTAAATTTGGATTCTATCTCAGTTTAACTGTTGATCTGATCTTGTCACTTGATAAGGAGTATTTCCACCGTATCAATATACATTTAAGAAGTCAAACTCCAAGATATTTAATCCATTTGAAATTCGATCCTTTTTTATCATTTTTGTAGAGGTATAAAATAAGCTAAGCCAAACTTAGTTATGTTTAAATTTGTTTATTTAACTTATTGAGTTTATTTAAATTTATTTATTAAAAATTTTATTGAGCCCGAGTTGAACTCCAGTTTATTATAAATATGGTTTATGAATAGTTTTATGAACATTAATTGTTTTTATAAATATTTTTATAAAACATTGTTTATTCATAAAATTTATCCTAGATTAATTTAGAAAGAATAAAAATTATAAAATATATTAATTTAGACAATTAAATTTTATATAAATTAATAAATAAATGTATTCATAAATTATTTTATGAATATTATCATGAAAAATTAAAGAGTTAAATGGGTCAAATATATGTATTTTATATATTCTTTTACAAATTGAACTAATTAACATAAATGATGAGCTTAATTACATAGAATATCAAATCAAACATACTTATGGACGCATTTATAGTCCTGTGATTTTGTTTGCAACAACTATATATACTCTCTAGCTTATAATTTATAAATAATGAATATTAAATAATTTGATTTAATATATTTAAGAATATTAAATATGAGAAGCGGGTATAGCAATTGATCACCGAGAGGAATATATTGTAGCTAATAGATTTTAAGCATCCTATGCCTCTCAATATTAATTGTTTGCTAAATGTAGGGAACTGAAGCATATTTTAGAAATATTAGAGGATTCAATAAATTTTTTACTGATTTTATTAAATTATTTATAGTTGTTAAAAAATATTATTTTAGTACATGATCACGCTTCTTAAAAGATTGACTATATTAAAATGGTAATATACATTTACACCTCAATAAATTTTTTTTTATTAGTAATTTAAATTCTAATGCAAATTAAAGTGGTTCAATTTTTAAAAATATGATTAAATCGAATTTAAAAACTAATTCACGCATTTTACATAAGCATTCCAGAATGGCCATTTGTGATATAAAAAAAAAAATTGGGCCATAGAAGTTTACAAAAAATATATTGGCCCATGCAGGTTTCGAACCTGCGACCTTCGCGTTATTAGCACGACGCTCTAACCAACTGAGCTAATAGGCCAGTCGGCAAAAAAGAGCTTTTTTATTTTATTATATTTAATTATTGTAGTGTGTTAATGTTATTTTCCATTAAAGTCGGCACTTAATTAGAGGTTTTAAATGTAACAATCATAACTAAAGAAAAATACAGAAAATATAATAAATTTTTTTTGGTAAAATGAAAAATGGGTCATCCTAGTGACTCATTTTGACACGTCTACGGTTAATTCATCAACTAATGTATAAAGATATCGTTCATCTAAAAAAATAGATAGAAGATCTCCACAAGAATAATGTAGCTAAGATACGATGGAATTTACGGATAAGATATAGATCGATTCCGAAAGAGATATAAAGTTATTTTTTAAATTTAGATGATCTCTATGTATCTTAACTATCATATCTAGATCCATAAATCCTTCATAATTTATCTTTTTCATAATGATTGTGAAGATTATTAGATTGACGATTTTAATTTTTTATGGAGAAATAAATTATAAATAACTTTCGATTATATTCTATAAAAATTTGAAATCTCTATTAATTATCATTAGCAAACATAAATAATTTTCGATCTCTGTACGATTGACAAGACAATGAACCTTTGACTATATCAATATGTAGTGGAGGGAGGGAAGCACCCCGCTACAGTCAATTCACCGGAGTTCAGCTGCAATAAAATTCTCTTAATTTTATATTGACGAAATTATTAAACAAAAACTTATCTTAATTATCAACTTGTCTATATACTCATCTTGTTTTTCTCTGACATGAAGAAGCGCTTCGATGTTCACGAAGAACGTCACACGTCATCTCCTTCACCCGTCGTCTCCGCTTTGGCTCCCCAATATCAAATCAAGTCCTTTAATTCTACCGGGTCCTGTTGTTTCAACGGTCAGATCTAAACAAAAGGACTCAATCGCAAAGAAGAGAAACGGAGTGGATTCGGAGGAAGCCACTGAAGCCCACCCATGGCTTCCTAGCGCTGTCGCTCCAACGCTTTCTCTTCCTTAAATCCCCTGATCTACCATCGCCGTCGATTTTGTAACGTCGTGGGAGGAGATGTTGCCCTATCCGCAGCCAAATTAGGTTACTCTTGCGCCGCCCTTCGCATGATTCTACCAAACCATGCTACTGTATCGGCGATCCACCTTAAATCGTTGCCGAGAAGCATTTCTGCGCTGGGAGTTGCCCCGCGGTATTGACACCTGAGCATCGTCTGTAAGAAGGAAGGTCAGATTCCTGCATTTGACTTTGTCTTGAGCTTCTTCGAAGGGTGTTTCCTTAGTTTCTCTTTGAGAGTGATTAGTTTGATAGGCTGCGAAATTGACATAATCTAGGGTTTGCTTCCAAAAATTTGTTTTTTCATCACTTTCATTGGTTGTTCTGTGTCCTATTTTATTTTATTTTTGATAATCTAAATGTCCGGGCTTTGCCCGACTGATCCTAGAGATAGGCGGCTTCCCCTGGTTTCGCTACCGGGTAAATCCGGAGTGCAGCTCACTCAGAGGCTTTTCGAACTCTGGTCCTCTTGCTTGTCCCTGAGTGTTTTACCCCTGCACTACACCGTGGGGGCGTTCTGAGTCCTATTTTAGATAGCGTTGCATATTGATTGAAACTTCGTTATACGACATTAAATTTGTTCCCACTTTTAGTTGGGTGGTCTAGATGATCTGGATTTGTCTGTGAATTGGTCGGTTATTTCTTTAGTTTACTCGTGCATCTGTAATTTGTTTCGTGGGTCGTATTTATTTATTTATTCATTCTCTGGAATGCCTTGGGCCCTTTGAAACAAGAAAAACAGTGAAAATTATCTCGTCAAGTTGGCGGTCGATCCCATGGAAGCATCATTCTTCTTTTTCTCTGGCTCACTTTGCAGATTTTTACTATGGAGGCTCTTTTTCTCTTTTTCGATCGTTAATGTTGACATGGCTAGATTTGGGCAATTTCATTGCAGCGGGTACGTCTCCTACATCCTCTGTAAGTAAGTCTCCATTGCAGAAAGATGTTGGGAATGGTAGCTGCCTTGGTTTATCTTCTGAGGAATACAAGCAAGAAGTTCGTCTTGACCCAAGTGAACTGGAATCCACTGTTAGCACTTAGCATCACAGTGTTTGGAGCCTCCGGTGACCTAGCCAAGAGAAAATATTTCCAGCCCTGTTTGCACTTTATTATGAAGACTACCTTCCAAAAACAACAACGACGACAACAACAAAGTTTTATCCCATTAAATGGGGTTGACTATATGGATCTTTTTAAATCATTGGACTCTATCCCCTATTATATCAACATCTATATTTAAATAAATTTTATCTTATTTTATTGTTGCTAACCAAACCTTTTTTGTCTTCTTTTTCCTCGTTTGATGTATATATTTATCATCGCTTCACATCGTCTAACTGGAGCATTTATTGACTGTCTAAGTATATGTCTGTACCACCTTAAACGTGTCTCTCGGAGCTTTCCTTCAATAGATGCAACATTTTTTTTTCTAATGCTCTTATTTTTTATACTGTCCATCTTCGTATGTCTGCACATTCACTTTAACATTCTCATCTCTGCAACTCTCATTTTTTGCTCATGTGCTCGAGTCGTAACCCAACATTCAACGTCATATAACATAGCAAGTTTAATTATCATTTTGTAGAACTTCTTTTTAAGTTTTAGAGACACTTTACGATCATATAAAACACTCGATGCTTTTCTCCATTTTAACCATCCTACATGTATTCTATGTAAGACCTCTCTCAATCTCTCCATCATCTTGCAAAAATGATTCTAAATATTTAAAGCTCTCAGTTCCAAATAACTCGTTATCTCCTATTTTAACACTTGTCTCATTACGTCTAATATTGTTAAATTTAAATTCCATATATTCTGTCTTTACTCTACTAAGCTTAAAACTTTTCACTTTTAGTGTTTTCCGTTAAAATTCTAGTTTAACATTTACTCCTTCACGTATCTCATCTGTCAAAATAATATCATTTGCAAACAATATATACCACGGTACTGTGTCTTAAAGATGACCTTCTAAAGGTCTGAATTTTGTTAAATTTTCTCTTAAAATTATATATTTTGTCTAAGTCAAGTTATTGTATATTTTTGTGTTCCATCAGCATTTTACTATATTTGGTTATGCACGAAGTAAAATGACTGATGCGGAAATAAGAACCATGGTCAGCAAGACACTTGCATGCAGGATCGATAAACGGTCTGCCTTTTACTTCATTTTTTATGATCAATTTTCTGGATGTAATCCAAGCAAATTGGTCGTCTAGTTTCCTATAGAGTTTTTTTTTTAAATTGTTCCTGCTGAATTTCAGGGAGAATTGTGGTCAGAAGATGAAAAAATTTCTTGAAAGATGCTTCTATCACTCAGGTCAATATGACTCGGAGGAAAGCCTTGCTGTGCTTGACAAGAAGCTTAAAGAGCATGAGGTACTTATTGCATCTATGACGCCAGGGTATCAGTATGAATTTATTTGGAGTTCCAAACAGTCTGCCAACCATTTCTCAATGGCATAGTCAACATTTATTCCTTTTACGAAAAACAAGGAACAGTCAGTCATTTCTTAATTAGGCCCAGCCATCAGCCAATGTTTAAGCCCAAGTTATAGTAGCTCTTTCATTTAAGCTTATAAAGCTTCTCCATTAATCCATCAATCATAATGTAGCACTAAACTATGGGGTATATCACAAACATAATGCTATTATTTTTGGGTTCATAGGTCATTGTTGCTTTTCCATGAACCTTTTATTGAGGGTAAATGGAGAGACTTCTTGAACATATTTGAAAGACAAGAAGACCAACAACCACATACAGAATACCAAAGCATTTTCTGGAGTTTGCCACATTTGATTTGTGAACCACAATTAAAGGATAAAAAACAATAGGTTGCAAATTTATATTTTTTAGTTTTAAAATTTCGTAGTTTTCCCCCACAATGAATGTCACGCCCCGAGAGTATGCCGAGTAAAAAATAATCGGACAGCATCTCCCATGTACATGATACAATTCTCTGATATACATAAAGTCTTTCGGCCACAATCACATGACATACATGGATATAATCCAATAAACACAGCGGAAACATACTAACATATAAACCAGATACAAAGTCCCAACTATGCACTCCGGAGTGACTTTGATACAACAAAAATCATAATTGAAACCATATACAAACTGAAACCACAACAAAGCCCAAATACATACAACACATCCATATACCACAAATACGGAAACGATACAGGATAAAATCCCAAAATAATAATCCAACCGAATACCACAAATCGTAGTAAACATCCATCCGTTCGGTGTGAGATAGGATCAGCCGGCAGAGCTCCGAACGTCCAAGGAAATCTTCTACCTGTTACCTGGGCGACAAGAAACCCAGGGTTCGTGGTGGTGAGTATGAACTCAGGGGTAATATATAGAAAGTACATGAACAACATATAGGGATATTAAGATCTATAAGTATACATGTGAAGATCTACAGATATACAGAATGAGTCCAATAGACATACAGTCCTAAATGTACTAACAAGTAACCACAGTATAGTCATACTCAATGCATATACTAAACTGATCAATTGAACATAAAGTAATGTACCAACGTACTTGACGGTCTGCAACACTATAAGCTATATCATCCTGAACAGGTATACAATAACATAACCCATATAACGTACAATGTCAATCCCATATTTGACCAACACTTAGACATATGAACAGTATATAATCACATATAATAACAACCCGGTCCATACTACACTATGACATGACGCTAATCAAATGCATACAACAGTTTGGACCAACACATATATCATGCTCAACACACATATATAATATCAAACGAATACGTGTCATGATGAACAAGCATATCGTGAAACATAACTCAATCAAATGCAAGATCTCACGTATGTAAAAACATATATCAAATACATGCATACATATATATCGTGAATGCATGCGTGCGCCATGTCTGCGGACCCATCGACCACGACCCGATTATGGGCGTGGGTGGTGCGACGAACAACTATCTCGACTCGGTACCACTCTTGGTGGCCAGAGTTGGGTAGTATGTAAATAGTAGTTAGCCGCCATGTAGCTATACGCTACTCACAGTCCTGCTGTCCTCCCTATCCAGAGTGAGCACCGCACCGGGATAATGCGACATCACACGACCACCGCCTATAGTGGGTGAGTGCACTAACTACCACTCCTCATGCGGTGGCGTCGCGATCTCCACCACCATCCATAGTGGAGAACGCACACAACAATGATGCTTTGCACTCAACCTACTTACCCCGAGTGGCCGGGGAGGCAGGATGACTAACGATCCTCTCAACCACAAGGAAGACCTAATCGTCAGCATGCATGTAATGTAATGATGCATAGCTCCGCACAAGTATCCTCGCAACACTCCCTATCCCACGGGGAGTCCTGGTCAACCAAAAGTCAACTATGCAAGGACTACTGATCCACAAGACACTCTCTCTACTACACAGAGAGTCATACACAACTAACAGTCAACCACGCTAAGACCTCCAATCCTTAGCGATATACTATCGACAATCCATATAACCATACACAGATACACGATTCATAACGGATATACAATCACGCTAGGACCTCCAGTCCATAGCTACATACTGACAACCACACACTTATCCATGCACAGACAACTAAATCCACCATAGATGCACAACTAATATGTGTACGATACAACAATCGACTCCATAATCTAATCCATCATCTAACCCTAGTGATGTAACACAGTAACTCAATCTGAGGTCACAAAGATAACCCTAACCACCTGTACTTACTGAACATCCATCAGCTAACACACAATAGGGTTTATAGTTCATATCCGTGATAGATAATCAATGAAGTAACAACAATATATCTCAAAGGTCAAAGGCAGTACAAGCATATGATTAAATAAGAGTGGATTTAAGATCAAAGGTATCATCCTCTAAATTCATGCACCGGAATAAGTCAAAACTACCTGACCAAGGTAGATATTACCCACCTGACACGAAGCTCGAAATAATAGTCCTCAAGCCCGGAAACCTGCCTTGTAACCTAAACCTGCACATAATAACAAACTATAGTTAAGTATAAGCATTCGATAAATACACAACTTAACTACTACGTCGTTTCTATACTCCCGTCCTTTTATCGAACGCGAGTTAGCACTACGAGCACACACCTCTCGTAACCCCAAATCTACATTCATCCAGGGCTGATTCACCCAACCAAGCTCTCTCTAATCCGATACACTAAGTTCTCCATTATTTAAAGCAACACAACAATACCACATCTTCCATCCACACGACATCTCCATTACAACTATACTCAATCCACAAAACAACATCACACTCAGAACAATCCAAGCTTACCTCAAGATCAATCTTCCACAGCTAATCAATTCAATACATCCACCCCAAATAGATCACAATCCCAACAACTTATTGAAACATCTAAACCATCATTCACAACATAGACCAGCCACCAACCGAACACCCAATTGAAGTTCCCAGCTCCAAGTTCAGAATAAAACAATGCTAAAGCATTACCACAAATTAGATAGGTAAACCATAAGAATTTTCTCTACTGATTACCGATCTAAGCCAATCAACTTAGCTACAACTTCTTCCACACCCAGTCGACACAACCACATAGATCAATCAACATCCACAACTGAATCATCAACATCGAACAGAAAACTCATCAGATCCCCAAATACATGGACACACCACAAATTCACATCAATTACAGATGAACCAAAAGGGATAAACAAAGCTTACCGGCCAAATCTTCACCAGCAGCCCCTCCCCTGTTCACCGGCGAAATCTGAGCTCCAATCACTGACCACAACCATAGATCCAAGCTCAACTAGAATCCCTCAGCTAAAATCTCAAAGGAGGAAAGAGATCGACCCTTACCTAGCTTCGACGATAACCGCCGGCAAGCTCCTTACTCTCGGCAACTCACTTCCGTGGCGTTCCCAGCTCCCCAACCAATCCTCCACCCGACTCTAACTGCTCAACGCCTCACCCACCGGTCGGATCTTCCACCGTCAGCAGCAGCTGGCTCGTGGAGGAAGATGAGCGGAGAAATCGCGAGTCGCGTGAGTGAGAAGAGGAAATCGCGATCGCAATCTGAGGAAGAAACCGTGGCTGCGGATCGAGTTTTGGGGTTCGAGTTCGGAAGGTTTTTAAAAGCCGACCAATTGACTGAGCTAGCTCAAGTCTAACCCAAAGCTAACCTAAGTTAAGTCCGAGTTAACTCAAGTCACCCAACTCCCCATTTAAGCTTAAATCTTCCTCGTATGGACTCCTTTTGAATTCGGAAAAATTTCCGTGAACTCCTGAGAAATTTTATAAAACAATTTCTCCATTAACAAGGGGTATTTTATTTTATTATTATTCTATTTTAATTTTTTTTTCTCGTATCTTACAATGAATCTCTATGTAAAGTCATATCTTCAGTTATATAATTCAAGGTTTTAAATGCCGAACCGTATCGAGCGAAATCGACGAATTATTTCGTTCCGACATGGGATCGAAATCGGAACGTGCGCATGATTTCAGTAAAATGCACGCGACTGACAGAAGGAGGAGACAGGAGCACGAGCGACAGAAGGAATCTATTCCTTTTGTTGATCATGAGATTAAAGGAAGATTAAAGGAGTGGATCGAAATCGTCACGACAATAATTAATGAAGTTATATAACGAAGGGAAGGAGCTTACCTGGAAGCAACGGCGAAGGCTCGACGAGGCAGAGGTGGCGATGACACAGAGTAGGCGACGACGAGGCTACAGGTACAATTTTTTTAGATGCTCGGATCGATCGGGATCACGATTGCGCGTTGTGGGATTAGGATGATCGTGCTGGGAGCCTGGGATGCCTATCGCGATCACACGATCCCAAACGCGCTTGGGATCGCGATCGCGATCATCGAGCGCGCAATCCCTACAGCGGTGATCGCGATCGTGATCACTACACTAGGGATCGCGGGATCGAGATCGCGATCGCGATCCCCAATCAGCGATTGCGATCCTCGATCCGTGATTGCTAGAATTAATTATAAATTTAATTTATATAATTAACTAATATAGAAATTATAATATAATTATAATTAAATAAATTATTAATTAAAATTTTATATATAATATAAATTAATTAAACGGTAAAGTTTAATTAATTTATATTATTATATAAATTTATATTTTTATTTAAAATTATAAAAATAAAAAAATAAAAGATATTTTAATTAAATCCTAAATTCGAATTTATAATTTATTTAAAATTAAATCTTTAATTATTTTTTAAAAATTAATTAAAATTTGAAGTAATTTTAGAATTTTATAAAAAAATTTAAATTTTTTGTTTGATAAATTTTAAAATTTTTAATGATATATATATATATATATATTTTATAAATTTTAATATATAAATATATATGATATATATCAGTATAATTTTAAAAAATTAATAGTTAATTTATATAATTATTTTATATAAATTAATATTTTTATTATTTTATATTAAAAGCAAAATAAATATAAATTATAATAAAAATTAAAAAATATTTACGGTAAAATTATTAAAGAAATCTAAAATATTTAATTATTAAAAATCTATAACAATATATATTTTTTATTTAGATTGTAATTTTTTTTTTGAATAGTTTAATTGAAGATATGTTAACTGATCGAGAATGAGACTGAGACTAAAACAATAGATTAGGTAATTTTTTATTTTAAATTTTTTAATATTGTAATTATGAACATTCGTTGTGAATTATTTTTTAGTTTTTTTTTAAATTTTTATAATGCATAGGTAGACAAATGACACCAAAATAACATTCTTATAATCTAGCTTGGAGACACATGCATGTCGATTTGAAAATCGATTTCATTGGTAATATTTATATTGCGATATGATTGGACTTGGCGGTGGAGTTACACGCATAAAACATCTTGTTGGTGGATATCCAGATGTTTCTAGATGTTCAAAAGTTCTTGAAGAAATTCGTCGTGCAATGAAATAGGAACTTGATGGGAAAAAAGAATTGAAGTATAAACAACAACAATAAGAAATTTTTGATAGGCGAGCTTTTGAAGCACCAGTTTATGATGAATTTGAAGGTCGTGGTGAAGATTTAAATGAAGAAGAATTTTTAGTGGTTCTTAATGCTTCTAGAACTCAATATGCATATATGTGATATGGTGGCAAAATAGTTGGTGCTGGTGGTAGTGGCTCATTTGGTGCTAGTGGAAGTGACTCAACTAGTGCAACAATACTAGAGAGAATTGCAAGTGCTCGTATTACTTCAACAAAAGCTGGTATTGGTCGTTTCTTTCCTTCTATGTCACGAAGGCGTACAATTTATGTTGTTCATATTGATCCATTTGCATTCTCAGACCAAGCTAGTAAACAAACTAGGATTAATGATGCTTATACAAAAGAGAAGAAGAAATCAATCGGCCAAAGTATTGCTAAATTTTTTCATTTTAATCGAATTCCTTCTAACGTGGCAAATAACACATACTACTGCAGCATGATATCTAACATCCAAAAATATGGTCCTAGTATTCAACCTCCAACTGCGCATGAAATTGCTGGTCCATATTTAGTAGAACAAGTGGAGGAAATCAAGACTTGGATTCTATCATGCAAAAAGCAATGAAACTTATATGGGGTTACATTAGTGTGTGATGGCGGGACAGGACCTACACGGATGAGCATTATCAACTTTCTACTATATTACAATAAAAAGATGATATTTTATAAATCTGTTGATACAACTGCAGAATATCATGATGCATCTTATATATATCATTTGATGGATAGTGTAGTGCAAGAGATAGGTGTAGAACATATAGTACAGGTGATTACAGATAATGGTGCCAACTTTAAAAGAGCCAGAGAATTACTGGAATAAGAGTATCAAACATTATTTTGGATATCATGCACAGCACACTGTATCGATTTGATGATGGCAGATATCGATAAACTCAATACAATGAAGAAGGTAGTAAAAAAAGGTCAATTGTTAATGAAATTTATATATAATCATCATTGAGTTCATGGATCAATGAGGAAAATTATTGATGGAGAGATTTTATGACCATGAACAACTAAATTTGCAACTCACTTTCTCTTATTAAAGTCGTAGTTTAAAAAAAAAAATGGATTGAAGACCATGTTCACTTCTGAGGATTAGAAAGTCTCTCGATACTCTAGCACGATTGAAGGTAAGGAGGCGTAAAAAATTATCATATCTACTAGATTTTGGGATCATATTGCAGAGATTCTTACAGCAATAGAGCCCTTATATGTTATTTTACGTAAAGTCGACATGGACAAGAAGTCACAAATGGACAACATTTACTGCCTGATTTATGGAGCAAAAGAGGAAATTAAAAGACGTCTACAATTATCGATCAAATATCAACATTATATTGATATAATCACTTCAAGGTGGGGTAATCAAATGGGAAAGTACATTTGGCAGATGCGTATTTTTTTAATAATAAATTTTTTAATATTGCTATTAATAATTATATATCTTTAATTATTTCAAGTTATTATCTCAATCCATCGTATCAATATCATTATAATCTTGCCACAAATGATGATTTGTTAGTCGCCCTCAGAAATGTAATATTAAGACTACAAACAAATAGAGAATTAGTTGTTGAGGCTATTAATGAAAATCGATTATTTCGAGGGGGATATGGTTCTTTTACTGATCCTTTTGCAATATCATGCAGATGCAGGTAAGTGTAGCATAAATTATGACTGATTATTATTTACAAATGAAAATACTATTTTAAGTTTGATTTTATTTGTCTTTCAGCTGAGTGATGGTTACAGTACGGAGGATCAGCCCCAAATTTGAAAAAGACTGCAGTACGAATTCTCTCACAAACAATGTCTTTAAGTGGTTGTGAAAGAAATTAGTTAACTTTCTCCCTCATTCATACCAAAGTACGAAATAATCTTTCTTATCGTCGCTTGGAGAAAATGGTCTATGTTTATTATAATATGCGTCTTCAACTAAGAGCAATAACAGAAGAGAAGGAAGAATAAGAATTTGATAATGTAGACCCATTTGATATTGGATTTGTCCAAAGTGATAATGATCCAATGATGGATTGGTGGAGTGTTATTGAGGACGAAATTCTTTTACTTGATGAAGCAGGAGATCCATCACAACCATCTCAGTTTCTTACTCAGCAGATTGAAATAATACAAGCTAAAAGAGATATCGTTGAGGAAAATGATGACAATGAAGCTTTTGACCAAGAATTTCGATTTTCTGAATCTCGACTCAGACGTTCTCAAGCATCTCAATTCCAAATCCAACAAACATCTGTAGATAAAGGCAAAGACAAAGGCAAAACTCCGATAACTTTTATTAGAAAGAAAAGAAAGGGTATAATTCCTACTTTTAAAGGAAGAAGTCAATTGAGAATTAATGAAAATCCACTCGATGCAATTGATGAGCAAGAATATGATGATAGTAATGAAACATCATCACCTTCTGATACTGCAATTCGACGAGAAGTTTAAAATAATGATATTGATGTTAATAGCAGTGATGGTGCACCCGGTGGTGGTGAAACTTATGTTCCATCAACTCCAACATTAGAGTCTTGGACATGTGAGCAAAATTTCACACATACAATTCAAGATGAAGATCATAGAGCTAGAACTATTAAAAATTAGTATCAGCGTCGATATAAGGGTGATAGACAAAAAGAAGCTCATGATTATCGAGATATGCGAGAGAGTTTAGTTGAGATTGATTCTGATCGGAGTTCATCATACTCTCGGCCTTATTATAGCTCTGATGCATTATATGGTGATCAATCATATCCGACATCGGGAACATATGTTTATCCTTATCCTGTACCAGTTTCGATTCCAGTGGCACCAGTTTCAGTTCAACTTCCAATGGTGAATCGAAACACATTGATGGATATGTGGAGAAATCAATATAATATTCCATGTCATGGGATCATTATTTGATTTGGGCGTTAGAGAATTATGGGATTGATCTAAGCAGAATGTCGTAAGAATCAATGTTTTCATCTGATTCACGACTCTTTTTTGTATTAGTAAAATAACATGTTATGATGTATCAATTTTAATTTAAGTTATTGATATATCAATTTTCTTTAAAGAAAAATATATTTATTTACTTTTATCCCTTTAATATCGATTATTTCAAGAAAAAAATCGAAATATACTTAACAATAAATATTTGAAATCAAATAAATAATGACCTTTAAAATAATTAAATATTAATATTTAAAAAATAGGAAAAAATATCAAAACAGTATCAGCATGCACAATACAATATTGAAACCGTATCGTTCCGGTCACTGACCGAAACCTCAATATAGGTCGAAATTTTAAACCTTGATACAACTGTCGTTTAAATTTGCTAGTAATTGTTATAAATAGTCTTTTAGCGCTGCTCATTTTAATTTTAATATAAATTAGGTGTTTGTATTTGATGATCTCTTATGAGTGTGTACCTTCATGTTGATTTGGAAGATTGAGAAACAAGTTTGGTTGATGAGTTGAGTGGATCAGACGTGGAGCCGTGTGGAGTTTTGACCTGACGGGTGTCATCAAACTTGGAGATTAGATGCGAAGACCCATGATGTTTGTTGTAAACCCATGATGTTTGTTGTAATGTATTTTGGTTTTGTTTGGTTTGAACACTTGAAAGATAAGATTTAGTTTCTAGGTAGTGAGGATTTTCTAGCACGCATCATCTTAGTGCTCAATTGTTAAGTGATCTAGGTCTTAGGTAGGCTTGACTAGATGCTTAGCATTTGAGGAGGTCTGTCAACATATGGTCTTTATTGGATTGACCTGAGTGATAAATTCTAGGAGCCAAGACCGATGTCTTGAGGTTAGTTGACCAGGACCTTTTGTTTGGTTGATTAGGGTTGACATTTACTTGGAAGTCACAATTTTCCAAAATAGTTTGTCTCATAGTTTGGTTGAGTTAGGGTTAGGTTAACCTAACATTCGTGCTAGGTCAACCTAGCTAGACAGTTCTTGCAAACTGAGTAGGGAATTTTAGGAAGCTATTTTTTTTTTATTAAAAGTTAGGTCGACCTAACATTTTTGGTAGGTCAACCTAAATTAGCTAAACCGACCTAAGATTTGTGAAGGTTGACCTAGATTTGAATATTGACTTTGAACTGCCAGATTCCTAGGAGTTAGATTGACACAAGACTTTTGGTAGGTCAATCTAAATGCCTGGATCATTAGAGTTGAGTTTAAAAACAACTTTGGTTGTTCTTTTGGCATAAGAGCCCACACGAAAATACTTTTAGCAATCCTTTCTTATTGTTGAAGTGTTAAAGGATCATCAAGAAGATTTAGAAACCAAATCAAAGTTTCATCATTGTGTTTGAAGCTCTCCTCATAAGATCTTTCTCACCTTAGATTCTTATCAATTTAGGTGAGAAGTGAGAATCTCTCTAGAGCCTTATATTGTTATCATCTGCGGAGGAGTTCGGAAATCCCATTTATTTGAGTCATACTTTTTGGCTTGTTGAAATCCCATAGGCTTGGATGAATCTAGTGCATGAAGTTTCATCATCTAGCTTAGCTCGTGAGGATTCTAACTCGTTTAGTTTCGTCCTCGAGTTGGAAATCCCATTGTTTGAAGTTCTCTAACTCATGAAATTTCAATCGCGTTAAGGTCTCATCATATGATTATAGAGATTTGCTCTATTGCCTCAGTTAAAGAAATTTGATAATGGATTCTAGGGGGGTGGATATGGACTGTGTCATATGTATAGATTAGCATGTGTAATTATTTTTGTCTGGAAGGTTGACAATAGAAAATATATATCTTGTTATTTTGTAATTCAGGATACCTAACTTACATGAAAGAAGTCCTATTTATAGACAAGATTAGGGCTTATTCAAAAGAATAAATCAAACCCTATCCTAGGATTAAATCAAAATTCTATCCTAAGTAATAATTATTCCTAATGATATTTAAGGATAACAATTATCCCTAATCATATCTACAATATTCTAACACTCCCCTGTCAAGAATATAAATTATATACGCACCATTCGTATATACGATGTAATCGGGGGACCTCTCAGTGACTTAGTAAATATATCTGCTAGCTGATCATGTGAGTTAACAAAACTAATAGATATTTCTCCAGATATGACTTTCTCTCCGTGTGACGACCGACTTCTATACGCTTTGTCCTCTCATTGAAAAAGCTGGATTTGAGGCGATATGCGTGGCGGCTTGTTATCACATATAAGTGATATTTGTGTAACGTCTCAATTTTAGCTCACAGCAACCGTTTGAGCCGTATAAGTTCTTGGTATCAAGTATACGTAGCTCGATACTCTGCCTCTGTGGATCTTCGCGACAACATTTTTGCTTTTAAGAAACAAGGTTATCTCCGAATATACAAAAATCAGTAGATCTCTATCAATGGGAGATTCGCGACCGTCTGCGTGAATATCCTATAACTCGAGTATGTCCTTTGTCTTTCATACAAAAGCACCTTTTCTGGGCGCCTCGATATATCGAACGATGTGAATCACGTCGATGTTCTTTACACGAAGAGTTGAGAAACGACTTACTATACTTATGAATGAGATATTTGGACGAGTATGAAGGTAACTTAATCTTCCTCTAATCGCTGTATCGTTCGGGATCTGCAGTAGAGGCTCCCCGATTTGGTAGGAGCTTGACATTAGGATCATAGGGTTGTCATTTAACATTCCTGTTTCTTAGAATATCCATTCATACTTCTTTGAGATATAATGATCCCATTTACGAATGTCTTTACTTATTCCCAAGAAGTATTTAAGTCTGTCGAGATCCTTTGTCGAAATGTTTGAAAATATGTTGTTTCACTGTGAGATCGAGATGATCACTACCGTGATAATGATATCATCAACATAAACCACTAGGTAGATGCACCCAGTAGATGAGTGGCGATAAAACAAAAATGGTCACCTCGCTCAAATTAAATGCCGAGGCTGTTGAATTACAATACTAAATCTACGAACCACTGCTGGGTATTGCGAGACCGTATAAAGATTTTATGGCGAGCACAAGACCGTAAGACTCCACGAGCAATGAAACACGGAGGTTGCTCGTATGAGACTTCTTCGAGCGGTCACCGTGTAGAAACGCATTCTTAATATCAAGTGATAAAGACCGGTGTTGAATCGCAATGATGGGCGTGAGTAAGCGTATAGAGGACATCTTGGCAACGAGAAAGCGTGTCCCCGTAATCCAATCCAGAAGATCTGAGTATAACCTTTAGCAACGAGGCGAGCCTTAAGCCGTCAGCCAGATTAAAATGTCTGGACGACTTTCATTTGTATATACCCATCGACCAACGGTGACTTTCACGGTGGTAGAGGCGAGATCCCAAGTCAGCAACTCAGAAAGCACTCATTTAAATCCGTCTACATAGTCTGTTTCCATCTGGATGGCGAATGCATCTCCTGCGATCTTTGGAAGAAAGCAGACGGCAAAGAGGAAAACAGAATAATAGGAAGGAGAAAGGCGATGGTAACTCAAAGAAACATAATGTGGAGAAGGATTACGAGTGGAGCGATACCTTTTCGAAGAGCGATGAGAATATCAGTTGAGAATCTTGGGCCAGGAGGAGGGAGCGGAGGACTGGCTCGAAGATGATTCCAGCCGGTCGGTGTTGGCCGTTGGCGTGAAGCGAGGGCAGCGGCGATAAACCCTGCAGCGGAGGAGGAATTGAGGCTGAGGGTGATAGAGAAACTTCGGAGGATCAAAGGATCTGAGACGTAGAAGGATGAAACTCGGGCGATGATTCTAAAGACCCGAAGAAAGGCTCGAATCGAAAAGAATGTGGCGTGGCGGAGATGAAATCTGAAGCGAGAGTAGGGAATAACACTTATACCCTTTACGAGGCCAGTGGGTACCCGAGGAAAACACGTTTATCTGACCAGGAGAGAGTTTATCAATGGGATCAAGAGCGTAAAAAACATGTAGAACCAAAGACCCTAGGTGGTAAAGGATGAAGGTAGCCGGATAAAGTCTGTGATGAGGTATTTGACCTGTAAAGTAGAGGAAGGCGTCGATTGATGAGATAACATCACGATGAAATGCAGCGTCGCCCAGCGAAGAGGAGCGTGAGAGTGGAGGAGAAAGTCAGGGTGGTCTCGAGAAGATGTCGATTCTTGCGTTCTGCGACTCCGTTCTGTTGGGGGGTATGAGGACAAGACTTAGATGTAATATAGTGAGATGCGAAAATGTTTGAAAGCGGGTAGATAGATATTCACGTGCATTATCACTCTGCGAGGATCGAAGAGGATACCAATTGTATTTTGACCGTTAAAAATGATTGAAAAATAGAAAATAATTGAGCGATCCTTCATTAGATATAACCAAAAATCTGTGGAAAAAATCGTCTACAAAGTAATAAAATATCGTGACCCGATGTAGAACACGATTCGGACCCCCGAATATCGGAATGAACAAAGCGAAGGAGGCGTGGGACTTATAATGCGAGGAGAAAATGAACTACGTCGTGTTTACTGGCGCGTGACTCGACAAAGATTCTAAGTGAGATAGACTAGGATGTAATTGTTTTAACTTATCAAGACCGGGATGTCCCGATTGAGCATGGATAATTAGTGGAATCTTTCCGCCCAGAAGAGTTTTGGTGAAGTTGATATAGACCGTGAGACTGCGTCCAGACGATCATCCTCTCCGTACTCACGGTCTGCTGATAAACAGAAGATTTAGTAAATGAGATGACCTGATCGAGGGAGTGGTGACTTATTGATAATAAATTAAAGGGAGCTCAGGGAGCATAAGAACATTCTGAATGGGAAGAGATGGAGAAGAATGAGCAATGCGACACCTTGGGGTGAGTTTGAGAACCATTTGCCGTGGTAATGAAAGGGTAAATAGTAGGAAGTAGATAGTGAGGAAAAGAGATTTATTACGGTGATATGATCGGTGGCCCAGTCAAGTACCCGAGGACGAAGAGCGAGATATGCGTGAAGGAATTACGGCTTGTGTAATGGCGTGAGGAATTAGACTCTCGTCGATCCTCATGCAGCCGAGAAAGTCATCGTAGGAAGCGGTGGAGTTGGGTGGTGTTGGAGGTGGTGGAGTTGGGTGATGTCATTGTGAGCCGGAAGGCGAAGGCGTGTGGGAACTCTGGCGATCGAGCGATCTGGTCGACCATGGAGACTCTAACATTTATCAATCGTGTCCTCCGCGATGACAATGACATACACCAAGGACGCCCTTCGCCATTCTTACGCGTGGAGGCTTTGTTGTTTCGTAAACCAACGCCAAGAGTCAATGAACTAAGATGGTAATGTCAAGACTTTAGTAGGACACGAGGAGAGTCGCTGTGTAGAGTCCATGGTGGCTTCATGGGCCGCCAAGATCCGATCACAATACGAGAGAGTAATCAAGGCGCAACTCATATAAAGCCAGAGACATAAAAAATTTCTTCCGATTTTCAAGCTCGCAACAGAGTGGCCGCAGGGAGAGCAGTCATCAACTCACACAGGCTAGAGACTAATCCTAAATAAGCGACATAGACTCTCGACCACGACACATTAAGGACGGGTCATAAGGTCGCCACAAACTCGACAGAGTCGCCGAGAAGTATTCGTAAAAGTTGTCGAGCCAGATATCCAAACATCCTCGCAGTCTTATGAGTCCTAAGACATCCCGAGAGATGGATGGATGGTGGCTCTGGATAATGCAACACAACCGAGCATCAACCTTTCTCCATAAAGGACGATCGACCACTCAATATCCTCTTCACCAGATGAGACGTGTGTTTCATAACCCCGCCCAACAAGTCAAAGTTCAATGCGAGAGGCCCAAGAGGAGTAGTTCTTACCATCCAAGAGCTCTGACGAGCGGCGCCAGAACGTGGTTAGTAAAATCGGGAAATCGCTTCGAGGTAGCCACGATCGAGGAAGACTGGATGGTTCAAGAAAGCAATGTACATCGAGAAGCCGCCAGGAAATCGAAATCGGATAAGGTGCATACGATTCCGGGGAGAAAAGAACTCCCCCGGCTGCTTGAAGAAGCTCCACCAGAACGGTCCTGTTGATCCGCGCTGACAGGAGGTTGCCTGTGGCAGCACTCAATTCTCAAGCAAACACAAGCGATGGCACGAAGGTCGGACGACGCTCCACCGAGACCGCGAATACGATGATCGGAAGATAAAGGAGAAGAGACTTCGGATATCAATGCCGCGAGCAAAGGGAGTTTAAGGCGGCGTGAGGGGTCGGCTACCGAGGCGCTCGGAGGCGCTCGCACCGTGGACGGCTACCGAGGGCGAGGCGACGCGGTTGCCGGGCGACTCAGACGCCGAGGCGGAAGGCGGATCGAGGAGCTCGCGCCGCTGTCGACTCGACTGAGGCGCGACGCGCCGACGCGGTCGAGGCGCTAGATGCGCTCGACGCGGAGAAGACGCTGAAGGATGTCGCAGAGAAGAACACAAGCAGCTGTCGAGCTGCTGCGGAAAAGAAAGAAGAGGCGCGTTCGGGAGAGAAACGCGGGAGAGAGAAAAAAAACGGGGAAACCTAAAAAGAAACCTAAAGCTCTGATACCATGTTATTTTGTAATTCAGGATACCTAACTTACATGAAAGAAGCCCTATTTATAGACAAGATTAGGGCTTATTCAAAAGAATAAATCAAACCCTATCCTAGGATTAAATCAAAATTCTATCCTAAGTAATAATTATTCCGAATGATATTTAGGGATAACAATTATCCCTAATCATATCTACAATATTCTAACATATCTTTTCAGATAATTAATTGAAAAGTATCAAATACAAAAGAAAGACTTACACGTGATATTTATATACCTTGAAAAAGTTTATAATAGAGTCCCAAGGGAATTTATGTGAAAAATTCTAAAAAAGAAAGATACTAGTGTAGTATATATTGAAATAATTAAGGATATGTATGAGAATACAATGATAAGAGTGAAAATTCTATGAAGATAACCGAAATGTTTCTCATAAAAATATGGTTACATCAAAGCTCAGCTTTAAGTTTCTATCTTTTTATATTAATCATGGAGGAACTCATTAGACATATTCAAGATGTGATACCATGGTGCATGTTATTTACAAATGATATTGTTTTGATAGATGAGATACGTAAAAGAGTATATGCAACTTGAATCTTAGAGAGAAACACTAGAAGTGAAAGGACTTATACTTAGTAGAGTAAAAATAGAATATATGAAATTTAATAATATTAAATACAATGAGATAATTGTTAAGTTAATAGATAATGAATTGTCTATAATTGAAAGTTTTAAATATTTAGGATCATTTTTGTAAAAAAATGGAGGGATTGAGAGAGACGTCTTACATGAAATACAAGCATGATGATTGAAATGGAGGAAAGAATCAAGTGTTTTTTTAATTGTAAAGTACTTTTAAAATTTAAAAAGAATTTTATAAAATTGTAGTTAAACCTGCTATGTTATATGGAGCTGAATGTTGGGCTATGACTCGAGCACGTGAGCAGAATATGAGAGTTGTAGAGATGAGGATGTTAAGATGAATGTATAGACATACGAGAATGAATAAAATAAGAAAATAAAAATATTAGAGTGAAAGTTGAGGTTGCATCGATTGATTAAAATTTTTTTAGAGATATGTTTAAGATGGTATGGATATATACTTAGACGACTGGTAAATGCTCTAGTTAGGCAATGTAAAACTATTACAAATATGTAAATCAAACGAAAAAGGAGAAGACTTGGTTAACAATAACAAAATAAGATAAAATTTATTTAAATATATATAATGATATAATAGGGAATAAAGTCTAATGACGTAAAAGAATTCAGATAGTCGTCCCCATCTAGCAGGATAAGACTTAACTATTGTTGTTGTTGCATTGCACTTAACAAGTTATATGAGTTGTCTTTTTTGAGAATTTTTTATTGTCTATTCACCCCTTCTAGTCAACGTAGCAATATCTGTGGTTCTCTAAATTATTTTGGTCAACTACATGAATCTTTTCCCTCCATTGGGCTTTTGAAATATTTGAATTTTGTAAAAAAATGATATTAGTATATTTTTATTCTATAATGTTTATGTTTGTTTGCATGACACAAAAATTGCATCTCATAATCACCATTCTCTTCTTTCTGAGATGTTTTATAATTTCTATGTCTATTGCTCCTAACTATTGATTGTGAAATCTAATAAGTTTCTTGACTTAAATCCATGTTGTAAGAATCATATTTTGCCAAATTGACCCGGCTAATTATTCTCCTAACCTCCTATAAGGGTGATTTTGTTGCATTATAAAAATCATGATGATGTCAGTTAGAAAAGAATATTATTTCTTTTGGTGCCTCAGAGATATGTATATATTTTGATTTTTGAACTTTGTATTAAATTGTATGATTCTATTTATTGGTTGGAGAAGACATGGTTTGGGAAATTATTATTTTGAATTGTACTACAGGCGGGGAGGTTGTCAAACTGACTTTTTTTATTTGTCAATTCCACCAAGCATATTTATAGATGTTGTAAAATCTGCAAGCAAGTCGGCTTCTTCCGAAAATGGCTGGACCAGGGTGTGTCACGCCCCGAGGGAGTCCTTGTCAGATAAAAATCCGGCAGCATCTCCCATGTACGGGTGACAATACCAATTTTGAATACAAGGCCTACACGGCCACTATACATCGGTCAACATGACCGGAACATACCACAACACAATATACATAATATGCGGCCTCAGGCCATCAACCAAAATAAGTAAAAGATCTAAAACATCAAGACCTACCCCTTCTGCCATCTGAGCAGGAACATACAATCAAAACGAACCGATTATAAGTCCACAAGGACATAACAAATATAACCAAAACATTCACCGGTATACAATCCAAACATAAATCCTAAACATATCCTCTAATAAAATCCCAATCTATAAAACTAATAACCAAAAACCATAAGACCAATAAAACTTATCCACTTCGACGAGGGGGATTGACAACTGGACTCTCCTGATAGCTTCATCCTAGAATAAATATAAAACCACGGAGTAAGTTCAAAGAACTTAGCGGATAATAGTCGATATCTGAAGTAAGGTATATAGCTATGATAAAAATCATGCAGTCGTCTCTAATATAGGGTAAGCGAAAGAAATGCAAAGATTATGCTACTTTAATCTCCTGCGATATAGGAGTATGCCTCTTATAAGAGATAAAATCATCATAAATCGTATACGAATATGAATCTTGTATGCATGTCGATCGTATCTGACATCAGGCATCGATAAAAAATCGTGAACCACAATCTGAATCGATCCGTGCAAAATGCATGTCGTCGTATAACGTAGTCACCCACTGGCCTTGATCGGCCGCCTGTGTGATGGTGATCTGCAGGAGTGGGTAGAGTATATATTGTGCACTCTGCCGTCACTGCTCTGGTGGCCAAGTGGGCGGGATCTTGTCGGTCTGCTATCCTCACTGAGCGCAGTGGGGGGCTAAGCTCGTCTCGGTGTCATAGGCAGGAGGAGGAGGATCCTGCCCATTCTGGCTGCCTCGCTACCCGTAGGCGAACTACGAACTGTGAGCTTATTTGCCGCACCCTCTGATGTCTGTACCACTAACCCGTAGTGGCGGTATGCGGAGCCGTATAAGCTGGCTGCGGGCTCAGCGATAATGGAACCGTCGGCCCGATGCGATCATGCAGATGGTGTATGACACTAAAACATGTAATACCGACTAACATCGTGTCAGAATAATATCTGAAATAAAAGTGCGTATCGTGATCCAGTAAAATAGGAAAGTATAGCTATAAAGCGATCGAATCGTGTATCGAATAGAGGCCTGATAGCATGCGATCATGCGAGATGGTGCGTGACAACTAAGCGTATAATACCCGACTAACATCGTGTCGAATAATATCTGAAAATAAAAGATGCGTATCATGATTGATCCAGTAAAATAGGAAAATATAACTATAAAGCGATCAGAATGCATGTATTAAATAGGCCTGATAAATAACATGCAGCGGATAAACATGAAAACTATTGCGAGCTATAACTATGGCATGCTCAGACATGGTATATCGAAAAGAATAGTCGAAATGCCCACTGCTTTATGAAGACTATCATTTGTCTTTCGCTCGTGGGCAAATCTCGTGGCCAAAAACCAGCGGTCGGAACCTCCGGCGTGTCAGTAGGGAGGCAACTTACCCTCTATCGGAATCTCACGATCGCGGATTTACTCGATTCTGCGGCTTGTCGATGGCATCGTTTGAGCTCCTTTTATGCTGCCAAACGATTAGGAGGTCGACAGCGGCTCCCTAACGCAAATCTTAAGCTTTTCCTGCGATCGCGATCGTCGCTGGATATGGCGACTTGCTCTCCCTCCTCTAGTCACTTTGCCTTGGCCGTCTGAATCAATGGGCGGTTCCCCCTCGCGGCCAGAGGCGAAGGAAGTCGGAGCGCGATGAAGAAGAGAAGGCGTCAGCGGAGGGTTAACCTTGGCCGGGGCCGCGCCAGCAGGAGGAGGCGGCGGTAGTGGAAGCGCGAGCGGAAGGAAGCGGCGAAGAAGCGGCGGCTCGTGGATGGCGTCGCGGCGTGTTGCGTGGCGGCGGCAGCGGCCGCGTCGTTCGGCAGCGAAGCGGGAGCGGCGGCCGGGCGGCGTCTTGCGCGGCGACGAGTGGAAGCGTAAGGCGTCCGTCCGTCCAGCGTCTCGAGGCGAGCTCGGCTTCGCCTCGGATCGACCTTGTGGCGGCGGTGGCGCAAGCCAGCGGCGACGACAAGCGGCGGCGGCGTGATCAGCGGCGCGGCGGAGAGGAGGCCTTCGTCGAGTGGGAAAATCGTGAAAAGGAGAAAATTAGGCGCGGCTGCGAAAAACCTCGGGAGAAATAGGAATAGTAACCCTAGGTTTATAACTTAGGTTTTTTTTTAAACCTATTAAATAATCTAAACAGGCTTTCTTATCCCCGTAAATATCTCGTACAAGTCCCGTTTAATTCCAGAAAAATTTGGAAAAAATTCCTAAAAATCCCTAAAAATATCGAAAAATTTACAAGATTATTTTTCTTAATTCTTTGGCCATTTTATTTTAGTATTTTAAATTTTTCGTATTTAACATTCTCCCCCACTAATAAAAATTTGGTTCCACTAATAAAAATTTGACCCCCAAATTTCCTACTCAGATGCATAATGAGTAAGAGATACCACAAGTATTTCACGTACCTTAAGTAAACAGGTGGGGATATTGAGCTCTGATCTTTTCTTCAAGCTCCCATGTAGCCTCCTCATCTGTGAGGTGACTCACTTTGAGCCTTAATGACCGTGATCTTGATTATGGCTATCGTTCCTTCTGATCCAGAATCCGTACCGGAACCTCTTCGTAAGTAGCATCAAGTTGAATGGAACCTAACACATCTGACAGAATATGGGTAGGATCTGACACATACTTCCTCGGCCTGGACATATGAAAACACCTCATGGATACCAGCCAAAGACGGTGGTAGCACTAGTCGATAAGCGACTGCTCCGATCCTCTCTAAAATCTCGAAAGGCCCAATGTACCTTGGAGCTATCTTACCACGGAGGTCAAATCTCTTCACCCCTTTCGTGGGTGAGACTCGCGAGAATACACAGTGCGCGATAGAGAACTCGAGGTCTCGTCTTGATCTGCGTAACTCTTACGGCGATTCTGCGCCTCTGTCATCCTACGTCGATGAATGCGGATCGACTACTGCCTCATGTCTTTGAGCTCTCGAAGTCTGCCAGTGGGCTGACCTCCTCTAGAGGGTGGGTGTCTGACACTATCTACTATCTGAAGCTTGAAGCGGTACCGTTTGGATGGCCAGAATGATGGATGTTGTTGTAGGCGCATTCCAATAGCAGTGATCCTCTCGGTGCCCAGAAACTATAACCACGGGACCTCGGCCAAATCCTGCAAAGTCGGAATGAGTGCGCTCGTGCCCACTTTGTCTGCGGATGGAATCGATGTATTAACCTGAATTATGCGCTGGGCTGCTTCTGGACTCTGCGAGCAGGGATCTTTATCGATATAATGTTGAAGGAACACCGTGAAATTTGATGATATCCCTGCATTTATAACTCGTGAAGCGATCGGAGAGTCGGTCTTGGGCTACCATTAAGAAATCTTGTGGTTGGTTAGTCGCTCAGCGTACCCCGAATCGTGTCGTAATGATGATGTGTCTAAGCGAGCCACATGAAATCCGTAATAATACACTTGGCTTCGTTACGGAATCGAAATTTTACAGGCGTCTGTTCCTTAAGCCCGGTCACGACTCAGGAAACCGATTATCCTCCTCGATTCGGAGGCGGTAGACGTAACGTCGAAATCCACTCACCGCCTGCTCTGTAAGTGCGTGGGAGGCTATCGCGACCCGAACTTTCTTATTCTGACCATTCGTGTTCCATTACTCTATAGTAGTATCCATTATGCTAATCCAATCTGAGTAGCTAAAATCCCATGGCGTTCTTGCTCCTCGCCTCTGAAAATAAGCGTAATCACTCGCCGTCCCGCGTCGAATATATGACTTACTCCATGATTCTTTAACTGTCGTAAGCTTAAGATACGTCTTATTCAATAGCATCGGAATCGCTCCGATCCCCTAAATGATACATCCATGTACACTACCCTTCCATCCACACCAGAATGATTAATCAACACTGGCGTAAAAGCCAACCATCGTCTGAGCCTTGAAACTAGTTTCACAAGCTTCAGACCAAATAAATTCCATCACCCTCCTGGTTCAAACAGTCAGCGATGTAGTACCGCTAGAGCATCCTATCCATATCTATGGTAATAATCATATCAATACCTGAAAAACCACCATATACGGTGGCCGAGTGCGCAACTCCAACTACCACCATCAACAGTGGCCAAGTTACGCAACTCCAACGACCACAACTGATCCAATCGTGTCCAGAATACACGACTTTCTAAATTCCTGGACGACTAAGTCGTCAATAAGTCTAATAAGATAACCATAAACTCATACAATCCATACCAAGTATGAAATTGTCGTCGTTACACACTTGCGTTCTCTTTACTCTAGCCTGATAATATAACAATCATCACAACGACAATGATAATTGTATGACACCATGTCACTACAATATCAATACACCAGTCATAAATCAATTCTAGAGTATACACAAGTGTCCTATAGCTGATCTAAATAGATCCTTTATCCAAAATGAAGAATATTCATTTCCTTCTACAACTACTGCATTCTATCATCGATAACCGACGCATAATCTCAAAGGTTCATCTCTCTTTTAACAAAGAGTTTCGGATCTACTCTAAAAGAAATATTGGGACAGTGAAATATCCCATCCAACACCTCCTATAATAAGGTAAAACGATCTTTCATCGTCTTGATCAGTGTAGGTATACACGTCTTATCCAAAACCAAATCACTATTAGTAGAGACTGATATTTTCTGAGGGTTTACTCTTTGTCCTTCAAATTGGTAGCAGGCCAAATCCCTAGCTTCCTAATTCGACATCAGTCGGCACCTCTAAAGAGTCCGTACTTTTGAAATCATCGTTAGGTTCCGCAAGGTCAATACATCATCGACCTCGTCCCCTGACCATGAGTAGGGACAATTTCACTAAGTCAATACTTTTCCTAACCACTAAAGTACAGTAACCACTAAAGACAATACTTTTCCTATAGCTCAGAGATATCCTTCAACTTGCTTGGTCCCAAAACCCGAGAACTCCCAAAAATCCAAGGAAAAGAAAATCCTCGAACACAAAACCCACAAACCAAAACCGCAAGCCAATAAAATTGTCACGTCCTGGGGGCATATCCGTCATCCAAATGACAAAGGAGCCCTTTAGTGACAATATTCCGAAATACAAGGACCGATCCGTAAAACCTCAAAATAATTATAGAAATACAATATTTTATTAATCGCATGCATGCACGACTAAACATATATCACTTAAAGTAAAATAGTTTTGTGACACCAAATCAAATCATGACAAAAAATCCAAAGTGCATAAATAAAATGCAATACCGATAAAGCGATGCAGGAGACAAGCACAAGCAAGGAACTCTCGAGCGAATACAAGGTAGGTCAACCTGACACGCCCTCCATCACCTAACCTAAAGGATAAGTGAAGAGGGAGTGAGTACAACCACTCGGATGGATGCATACAATAGTGCATAATCATAATGCACATAATGGAAGTCACAGGAACAAGCTAGAGTAACCCAACCTCAGAGTACCAATATCGCCACAACTATCCGATCACAGATAACAAATATACCCAAGAATATACACACAACCATCGCAATAAGCAAAGTACATCCGGATACCACGACAAAGCCTCGTGGCTCTCGTGACAAAAAGGGAACTATCTATGAGCCATCATGAACGTAACCTACGGGCCGACAATCAATAGCAAGACGGTTCACACGCAACTATATACGCTACCACGAATGAGACTCGTGGATAGACAAGCAGATATGATATTTAGTTATCGATCGCACACCGCACGCTACCACCTAATAGGTTAGCGGCAATGATTATCCTAGGTTGCTAAGCCTAGGGTTATCCAATACATCCAACATAGAACGACTATCAAAATCGATAAAGATCATCGATCTATAATTAAACCCATTGAGGCGATCAAGCGAGGGTTTCAACACCTCTAAAATGAAATGTTTACCAAAGTCGGTAAAGATCATCGACTTACAAATAAATTCCTCCAGATGGTTAGTCTAAGGTTCATATAAACGGTTATCAAGGTCAATAAAAGTCATATATTCACTAATAATCACGTCGAGACAATTAATCATAGGGTTTCGTCCCAGCTAACAGGAAACATCTATCAATGTCAATAAGGACCACAAATCTACTATCAAGCCCTTCAAGAGGGTTAAGCCTAATGCATGCCCCAACCTGCTACCACGAACATATCTCGTGGGTACTTAAGACGTAAAGTAGCTATCTAGCTACAGACATCACATGAATCCGATTATTATCAACTCCGAACGAATAATGCAAGAATATAACCTTACAGTAGGTCATCTCAACCATGATTGGGAGCCATGATTGACCACAAATATACAAAGCACCTACCTATAGAGAGACTCTACTGCAGACTCTCTCTTAACTAAGAATGAGAGATATAGTAAGGATTAATCACATTCTAACCATACAAACTCTACTAGTCCGATCATGGTATCCACCGCAAAAACTCATAACCATATAAACATATAACTAATATAACATGCATAGTCCTACTAATGACAATCAATGGCTGAAATTTATTAGGGTATAATTAAAGGGTCATGCCAGAACAAAGTCAATGCAATACTAAATAAAGCATCAGATGCCCATATATACCCTAAACTACGTAAGCAATGTAATCATGTCATCATGCACTAGGATCTAGAGAGTTCAAGAACCTATATGTATACCTTCTATGAATTTATCCATCTTAGTCATATTATTCAACTAGTCTAACAATCCTAATACTAGTCCAAAAAGTAATAGGTAAACATCTACCAATAATATCTAATCATTTATATCACAATGATAACTAGTTACCTATAGCAGTAATAACAATTAATAACCAAATGCTATCTATAAACCAGCAACCTAAAAATCTAACAGTCTAACAGATATCAGGTTAAAACAATACTAGACAAAACATGATATCACCGCATAACCCATATAAATATGCACTAAATCTAGAAAATTTTTTAGAATTTATTTACCTGTTAGCTTCGAGATGTCCTCCGCTACTAAATCCCCAAATCGACCTCACAATAATACCTCAATTTCAAACATAAAAATCGCTTGAAAATCTGCATAACTCAAAATACCTTTAACTCCGCCAAACTTGGCAAACTCCAAAACCCAAAGACCCTAAGGAACTCTAAACCTACGCTCGATACTAAATAAATTGTCACGCCTAGAGGAGTCTCCGCCAGCATTTAAAAATCCGGCAAAGATCTCCTCAGACGGTGACAATACTAATTTTTAATACAAGGCCTACACGATTACTATACATCGGCCAACAACGACGAACATACACAACACAATATACATAATGCGCTCGTGCCATCAACCAAAATAAGTAAAAGATCTAAAACATCAAGACCTACCCTTCTCGCTTATCCGAAAGCAGAACATACAACCAAACGAATCAATTATAAGTCCACAAGGACATAATAAATATAACCAAAACATCCACCTAAGATACAATCTAAACATAAATCCTCTAATAAAATCCCAATCTATAAAACTAATAACCAAAAACCATAAGACCAATAAAACTTATCCACTTCGACGAGGGGATTGCAACCTGATTCTCCCGGCGGCCATCCTAATAAATATAAAACCACGGGTAAGTTCAAAGAACTTAGCGGATAATAGTCGACATGCAAGTAAGGTATAACTAACAATAAAAATCATGCCAAGACAGCTCTAATATAGGTAAGCAAGAAAGAAATGCAAAAGATCAGACACCAATCTCCTACGTGATATGAGAGTATGTGCCTCTACTATAAGAGATAAAATCATCATCATATACGAATACGAATCTCAGATGCATGTCAATCATATGCAACATCCAAGGCATCAATAAAAAATGCAAAGAACACAATACAAATGCGATCCATGCAAAAACGCATGTCGTATACGACATGGTCACTCGACGCTACCACCGCCACACGCGATGGTGATGCCGAGTGGGTAGGCTATGCATAATCGCAGACTCGCCATCATCGCTTCCCGAGCGATCGAGTGACAGATGCCGCCGGAGTACACCTATCCTCCCGCCCCAAACAGAGTGGGGAGTTAAGCTCATCTCCTGTGTTATAGACTAGAGGAGGATCCTCGCCACACTACCACGCGCCTCATCGCTACCTACGAGCTGACTCCGAGCTCGACAGAGCAATCGCACACACCCTCCCGATGTACTCACTAACCTACGAGCGGCAAGATGCAGCTATGTGAATCGATCATGGCTCAACAATAATGGAACCCCGTCCAGCCAGCATGCAATCATGCAAGATGGTGCATGACACTAAAGCATGTAATACCAACTAACATACGTATCCGAATAATATGCACAATAAAAAGGTACATATACATGATCCAAGTAAAATAGGGAAAATATAACTATAAACTGATCAAATGCATGTATCAAATAGGCACAATAACATGCAAGGCGGATAAACATGAAAATTATTGCAAGCTATAACTATCTAGCATATCAACATGACTATATCAAAAAGACAAGTCAAAATACCCGCCTGCTATGAAGACTATCAACTGTCTTTACGCTCGTAGACCCGTCTCGTGACCGAAACCAACGGTCGGAACCTCACCGGCAGCAATCGGCCGGAGACGGCTTACCCTCCTATCGGAATCTCCTGATCGCAACCTGATCGCAGAGATTTACTCAGCTGCGACGTCAATGGCATCGTTTCGAGCTCCTCTCGTCGCCGACAGTTAGGTCGACAGCAGCTCCCTAGCACCGTCTTAGCTTTTCCTCTGATCCGCGATCACCGCCTAGATATGGCAGCTTGCTCTCCCTCCTAGTCCGCCTGCCTTGAGCCGATCTGAATCCAACCGAGCAGTCCCCCCCCCTCGCAGCAGAGACGAAGGAAGTCGGAGACGCGATGAAGAGGGAGTCGCGAGGGAGAAGCTGATCGCGCGGAGGGGTTGGCTCCGGCGGGACCGCCAAACGGGGAGGAGGCGGCGGTAGTGGAGGCGCGAACGGAAGGAGCAGCAGAAGGGGCGGCGACTCGTGGATGAGCGTCGCGACGTGTTCGCGTGAGCAGCGACGGCGGCCACGTGCGTTCGACAGCGACGAAGCGAGACAGGCGACCGGAGGCGGCGCATGCGCAGCGACGAGGTGGAGAGCGTAGGCGTCCATCCTGCGCGTCTCAGATGAGGCTCGACTCGCCTCGGATCAACCTTGTGGCAGCGGAGGCTGGCCGCTTGACGGCGACAACCAAGGCGGCGGCGGCGGCGACTTGTGGACAATCGGCGACGCGAGCGACAGAGAGGAGACGTCGCTGGGTCAGGGTGGGAAAATCGCGAAAAGGAGAAAATTAGGTGCGACTGCGAAAAACCTCGGGAGAAATAGGAATAGTAACCCTAGGTTTATAACTTAGGTTTTTTTTTAAACCTATTAAATAATTTAAACAGGCTCTTTAAAAGTCTGTTTTTTTATCCCCGTAAATATCTCGTACAAGTCCCGTTTAATTCCAGAAAAATTCGGGAAAAATTCTTAAAAATCCCTAAAAATACCGAAAAATTTTCAAGATTATTTTTCTTAATTCTTTGGCTATTTTATTTTAGTATTTTAAATTTTCCGTATTTAACAGGGTGATAGTTGAAAAACCATTTGGGCGGGACACTGAATCTTCTGCTGCTTTAACAAGAGGTCTAAAACAATACCTGGAGGAGGATCAGATTTTTAGGTAACACAAAAGCCTAATACTCATATTCAGTAACGGATGGGAACATATCTCATTACTTTCATCCTTGAAACTCTCCAGAATTGACCACTATTTGGGTAAGGAACTTGTTGAGAATCTATTTGCCCTACTGTTCTCAAATCTTGTCTTTGAACCGCTAAGGTCTAGGCAATATATCCGGAATGTGCAGTTGATTTTCTCTGAAGACTTTGGTACTCAACACGTGCCTATGAATTTTGCTGTTACTTTGTGTGTTCTAATGCAGGTATTTTGATAACTATGGTATCATTAGAGATATCATGCAGAATCATCTACTTCAGATTTTCACCTTGTTTGCAATGGAAACTCCCGTCAGCATGGATGCAGAAGACATCAGGAATGAAAAGGTTGGTAACAGAAGTAAGAGAATACTGTTTCTCTTTTTAAAGTTCTACTGTATTGAAGCCCATAATTAAGAACTATGATGTTACTTCTATTATTCGAACTTAGTTTATCACTTTTCTAGTTTGCATGCATGTCTTAGATGGGTTTTGCCTTCAAATTTCAGGTGAAAGTTCTCCGTTTTATGAAACCATTGCAATTAGAAGATGTGGTGATAGGACAATGTAAGAGCCACACTAGGAATGGTATTTCATATCCTAGGTACACGGATGATAAAACAGTGCCCAAAAACAGCCTTACTCCAACATTTGCTGCAGCTGCACTTTTCATAGATAATGCAAGATGGGATGGAGTACCATTTATGAAGGCAGGGAAAGCTTTTCATACAAAGCGGTAGAATTAGAAGCCTAGTAACTCATTTTATTCTCCTTTACGTTATTCCTATGATCTTTCTTTGTAGAAAACAATCTAAAATTTCAATTCACGGAGCAGAGATCAGAGTTCAATTTCGCCATCTCCCTGGTAATCTTTACAAGCGATGTTTTGGAACTGATATTGATCTTGCTACAAACGAGCTTATTATCAGGGTGCAGCCTGATGAGGCTATATACTTGAAGATCAACAACAAACTTCCTGGATTGGGTATGAAATTGGACAGGAGCAATCTCATGAATCTTCTGTATTCGTCAAGGTATGATTTTTTTTCTGAGTGAAAAATAATGCTGATAATTGTCATAATAGAGTTATAACCCTGCTCTCTCACGTCATTTAATGTGTTTCCTTAGATACTCGCTCTAAGGAGATACTGGATGCCCTATGAACGTCTACTACTTGATGCCATTGAGGGAGAACGAAGACTGTTCATTCGCTCTGATGAATTGGACGCTGCTTGGCAGTTGTTCACGCCATTGCTCAAAGAGCTGGAGGAGAAGAAGATTGCACCTGAGCTCTACCCTTATGGGAGTCGTGGACCTGTAGGAGTACACTACCTTGCAGCAAAATACAATGTCCGCTGGGGCGATGTCAACACGTCAGAGTAACTCTTTCCCTGTCATTTTACAAGGTGAATACACCAATTCTTTTATAGAATTAACCTCAAAACGCTCATCTCAGCATCAAACCTCTCTAATTTTGACGACGGTAAGTACGCTGTCATATGGCTTATGCAATTGTACTGACATAAACACAAGTTCCATTGCTACATCTGCGTTAACATTTTCTAGCGTCCATTGTCTTCTACAACGAAGTCACTCCAAAAAGCTAGGAAGTTACTTGAATGTTACTGCTTGAATATTCAGTGGTCGTATTATTATTATTTTTTATCAGTAACTTGTAAATGCGTTTTTAAATTAGCATGTATTTTGTCTACTTGTTTGGGGAATAACTATGACTAACCAAATTCATATCAAAGCTTAGATACATCACCGTCAAGTATTATGTAGATAATTTGCTTACTCATGAACTTGAAATGGAGATTTTCTAGACAATGTGAGTTACGCCAGGATGCTAAAAAGATAGTAGGCACGTTCCTATAAATTGTACTAACATTCTAATTTGCTAGCAAATTATTTTTATCACAACTTTTTTTAAGATGAATGTAGTAATTTTATTATTAGATTTGGTAAATCATGTCTCAATTCATCATGCAGTTCTTCAAGGTTTATAATATATCAATTATAATAATCTAGATATCAGCTTGTTGGACCATAAAATGAGCAGGGAATGTTGCATCAATCATTTCCGAAGCTCACAGAAAGATTTGTTTGATGATTCTAAGAGCATCCACAATCCTTTTTCTATTATAACATCCTCCACCTCATTAAAAAGTATGGGATCTACTGTCACATATTCATTATAATAACATACCTCTTTCACCCACAACTCTTTTAACATTAACACTCATTATTTATGGGTCTCACCGTCTCACTCAATTATCTTAAAATTATATCATATTAAATAAATATATTTTAAAAATGTTTTAAAATATTAAAATATTTGCAATAGTTAATTTCCGACGGCTAATTGCAACAGCTAATTTCCAACGACTATTTTATAAAATTATAATAATTGAAAATTACATTAATCGAAATGAGAAATACAATAATTAAAAATTACAATCACTCGAAAATATAATAATACTAGAAAATGAACATTGAGTAAACAATTTAGATATTTCATCTCGACCTAATATCCGCGCATGTATATCATGTATTTATGATAAGCCCTCCTTATCCGCGAGACGTCTTTGTTGCTCAATATTTTATACTCCTTCAACTTCAAGTGATGATTCTTAGCTTCAGATTTGGACAAGGCAGCTTTTGCTTTAATCTCCTCTACTTCGAGTTGTTTTTGCTTCAGATCGACTTCGGACTTCTTCACGCTTGTATACTTAGTGAACTTCATAAAATATTATCAGTTTATTATCGAGATCTTCGTACGATTTTACTTTGTCTTTTCCCTTTCTTTTTGTTGCCTTCTGTCCCATTGGACGAATATCTTCATCATCTAGGTTTATACTCACATCTTGGTTGGAGGAGGTGTTGCTTGCTCCCAACTCTGAGGTCCTATCTTTTTTGTGGTCACAAAATGATCAGTGGACAGTGGAGTAAACATTGGGCGGTCTTTGATAATTCTCCATACATGCTCAAGATTGAATGCAATGCCATTGTTTTCATATCGATATTTTTCGTACGCAAACCTCAATATATCTTCGTCTATGACCGCTTCGATATGAACTGTAAACACTATTGTAATTTGCGTTGAATCGATATACCTTCTTTTGGATTGTATTATGTCAATGTGACCGTATAACATTTGCACTTCTGGTGTTTGAATCTGAGGGACGATTCTCATTGTAGTAGCTTGCAACACGTTCCCAAAAAGTATCTGTCTTTTGATCATTGTCGATTATTGGATCATCGTTGATAGTGACAAAACTTCTCGCTAAGACCTCGTCTTCAACCTTTGTCCAACTTGAACGCTTTCTTGTACCCTCAGCATTTGAAATCGTTTTTTCAAAATTGACCACCTCAATTGGAGATTCACGGTCGGAAAGTTGAGTCTCTAGGACAAAAGTCGGAGTTACAGATTCATTCGACATTGAAGGAGTGAAAGACATACCAGTTGTGTGCGGGGTATCATATCCATGAACAACCGACGACGTAAAATACGGATGACTCATGTTTTGCCAATATTCGGCTGGAAGCGGTTGATATGAACCTCGAGGGGCATAATTCAGATGATTCATAGAATTTTCAAAACTTTGGAAATTTTGAAGATTTTGTGGAGGAAATGGTATATTTGGAAATGGATGTGGGTATTGATAATTTGGTGGAATTTGTGGATTTTGAGAAGATGAATATTCTTGTGGGTTGCTGGTAGAATTCAAGAAATTGGTAAAAAAAATGCTCTATTATTTTCATCCATTTCGGATAGAAAATAAGATTGCAGGAACCTAACAAAATAAATGGGAAGGATATTTAGAGAGTAAAATTGGAGAGTATAGTGAGTTGGAATGAAAATGTGTGCATTTTGATGGATATATATATATATGAAATTTCGAACTAGCCGTTACAAAATAACCGTTAAAAAATTAATTAATTAATTTCAAACTAACCGTTTAAATAACCGTTAAATAGCCGTTCAAAATTAATTTTTTTTTATAATTAAAAAAAAAAATATGAGGCAATCCCACTTGAACGCGTTCTCCACAATGCATTGAACACATGAGGGGTGTTATAACACCCCCCATTAACACCCCATTGCACATGCCCTAACTAGGTTGGCTCTGGGTCAGGGCAAGTGGGGCGCCCGTCCAGGGTCCAAACCTATATAATAACATTAATACTCTTATAAAGGGTCCAAAAATTTTTTTGTATTAAAATTAACCATGGATTAGGGTCCATTTATCAGAATTTTGCTTAGGACCTCGAAATCATATGGGCCGACTCTAAATTTTATAAGCGGAATGAGCTTTCGGGATACGGGTGCAATGGCAAGATGAAAAATATTTCATAGGGAATCACAGTTGGATCTTTTGTTCGATGGTGAATTTTAAAAAATTTATACGGACGATTTTGATTGTAAGGATTTGTCTTCACAAATATAGTATGTGTTTTGTATTGAATAATTTTATAGGAACAAATATTGAATCGCTGAGCTGTTAGTATTTTTGGATTTATTCCAGTGGTCGATAGAAATTTCGTTTAAGGAAATATGAGATTCCGAAAGAGGATATCCGGTATTAGTTTAAAAAAAACAAAAAACTATAAGCAGACAGAATCCACACAGAAAATCTTACTAACGCAAGTAGGCGCCAGTCTCCACTTTTAATCACTTGCAAACAAATCATGAACCTGTAAGTCAAATATGATGATATTCAATTTCCATTATTTTATAATGTTTTTTTTTTTACCTTTGTTCTTCTAATCTATCGAACTCGTTAAACTAATAATATCTTTCGTATTATCCGGAATTATAAAATAGGTGTTCACCCATGATCACCGCAACCATATCTTCAATCAAGTGCAAGTTGGCAGCAGAAAGAAAAAGAAACGTGAAACCTGCGTTGACTTCAGCAAGTTGCGGCTACCACATTGCTTGTTGGACAATCTTCTGCGTTGTAATGTGACTCAGCAAGTCTAAATCAAGGATGTCAACTTGTCCACTCGACTCGTTCAACAAATTTGCTTATCCTCCGTCATTAATCATTATTCAGATCATTGATATATACTTACGCCTTAATTAATACCATATCTGTGAAACTAATTAATTTCATCAGAATGTTCAGCTTTTCATAAACAACTCACTGTAGAGATTTTAATATACATTCCAAAATAACTTTGATATTAATCATCAAAATATATATAAATATTGGGTACGTTGTCTTGTGTATTTCGTTTCTTTTAATTAATTTGTTGTACGTCTTCCAAATGGGTCATCAATTAGTTGGAAGATTGTAAAAAGGACCTACACAACCACCGCAATTAGCTCTTCCACATGCTTCTGAATGAGACTGAATGATAAAGGAGAAAGATTTTAAAGAAAAAATCAAAAAATTAAGAAGGTTATCTTAATCCATAGGGTCACATGCCAAATACTATGTGATCAACCCCTGAGTATCTCTCACATGCACAAGACAGTTCTGATTGAATCTAACAGGTATGTGGATGGGACATCAATTGTACGTTTACTCATGCCTTTAAGTTCATGAACTATACAGCGAAGGCATGAGAACCCTGCAAGAGGTTTTGGTCTTCCATAGTTATGGTCCATCGAGCAAGTAAGCTAACTAAGAAAAATCAGCTGTTGGATAACTTTATTGTATTGACGAGTCGAGCTAGGAGTTTCTCAAAGTCCAAGCAAATGAAGCACTGCACTTCCTCTGAAATGGAGAAGAGAGAGAGAGAGCACAGTTGTTCTAAGAGTGTCTCTATGTGAAATAGTTCAGGCGGAAGGGGACTATCTGACTGACCTAGATATACTAAATGAATAAGGATTTGTCTGAAGAAAATGACCATTTTGTCAAAATGAGAGAATAATATTAGTTTGAGAATATGTTTATATATGGTTTGATTCAAACATGATGCCTTAGTGACGATAGAAAATCATGTATAAATGAACATGAGCTGACATCTTGTTCCAAGATGGTAGGCTCCAGCGAGACTTTACACTTGCAATGACAATGTTGGAAGGTCTCAACGTGGGCACGCCAACAAGATAGGAAGAGAAGAAATGCTTTGAGAGATTACCAGCAAAAGTTTTCAAGTTCAAAAACATTATACTATTCCCTTTGTTGAGGATATGAGGTTATACTTTACCTTTTAGCTCACAAGGGTATGATGTCTTCCTTCTTGCCTTACACATTGGAGGATTATGATGCTATTTTACATGTCATGTTCGTATCTCTTATCTTAGAAGGGTATGAGGGATTTATTAGTTTTTCAGAAGTTGATAGACTATCCTTTTTTGCTTCTTGTTTCAGAAGAGTAATTAAGGAATACTTCTTTTTATCTTGTGTCTTGAAAGAGTTGGAAAGCTTCCTCTGAAATGGAGAAGTATAAGCTAATGAGAAAAGGAATTTCAAAGTGATGATCCTTTTCTTGGAGCAAAGATGTTGAGTTCACCCTAAATGTTATTCATTAAACCATGAACAATATTTTTATCCAATCAAAAACTAGCACGGTAGGAAAGTAAGCACTTTAAAAAGTTTTACAACTTTTGAAAACTGACCTTTTCTCCTTAAGACAATTTTACCGTTCATACTAACCATTTGATCTTCTGTGAGGTATGATCCTTTCTATTTCTTATCTTGGAGGAATGAGATTTTTCATTCATCTTTTATCAAGAAAAGTACAATTTTATTTATCGTCTCAAAAAACATAAGAGATTCATTAGTCTTTTGAAAATTGAGAATTCTTTCTAAGTTTTTTTTTATCTAGTCTTGAACAATTTTGAGACCTTAAAAATGTTTTAAAGAATGAATTAATCTTTTTTTTTTTTTGCTTAAATATTTTAGTCAATGAGTCCAATAACTTAATGAATAAAATCAAAATTCTTTCAATTCAACCAAGTTCGCGATCTCATCCCAAATTTCACTAAACTTTGTCTTCTAGCAAAATTAAAACTTGTCTCAGGTAGCTACAGTTGAGGAACATGCACACAGCCTTAATTTAAGCGATTGGACCGTCTCCATCATCGCAAGTGGTTATTGCGTTTCTCGAGTTCACTTCACCACTACTTGGAAGAAGCAAGCCGTTTCCTATCCCTCTCCTTCTCCCTCTATAAATACTCCCGTAAAACTGCAGTTCCCTTGTAGAACAGAGCACGCTAGAGTTTGGCAGAAGAGAAATGGGAAGCCTTCACAAGCTCTTCTTCTCATCTCTTCTTCTTTCTCTCTGCATCATTACCGGAGGCAAGTATTTCAATCTCGATCTGCTCGACTAGACAGAGATTTATAGCTAAACCCTGATAATCAAATAACTGCAGCCCATGGAGCTCCGTGCAGCCTAGCAGACATCAGCATAAGTCAGAGAAAAACAGGGGGTATAGTGGAAGGCAAGCCGGAGTACGAGGTGTCGGTGAGCAACAAATGCCGGTGCTTGCAGTCGAAGGTGGTCTTGAGATGCTACGGGATTAGCAGCGTCGAGCCGGTGAACCGCTCGGCCATCCGCCCGGTCGACGAGGAGAGGTGCCTCGTCGGCGACGGCCGGGCAATTTCCAGGGGCACGCCGGTGAAGTTCAGGTACGCGTGGATGACGCCGCAGGACTTCCCCGTCGTCAGCACGCTGATCTACCAGTGCCACTGATGGCTGATCAAAGGATTAATTACTGGAGACTTGTGCTAGCTTGCTAAAAAAAAGGGCTTCTGTTCTTCTTCTTTTTCATTTTACTATTTTTTTTTTTGGGTGTTGCAAAAGGTTGGAACTCGCCATAATTTTCTGTTTTTAATTTTTAAAAATAAATAAAATTATTAAGAATTTTAGAAAACGAGCATTTTTCTTACGCCTAACTGTGGAATTGGACGTAAATTTTAAATTATCATCTGATTAGATACCTCATAAGACATGGATGATTCAAAACAAAAGAATCATTAGATAATTAACGTGTGATGATACTGATCAATGCTTCGATTTGAGAAAGAACAACAATTGGGGTTTTATCATTAACGACCAGTGATTATGTGAATGAAAAGATCAGCCAGAGAGATGAATATGAAGATTAAAAGAGAGTGAAAAACTTATAGATGTTATTATATCATAATAAATAAATAGAAGATTAAGACTAGTTTTCTTCTTTTAACAGGAGTGAGCTTGTTATTTCCAGTGAATCTTTTTTTTTTCTCTCATGGATGAGTTATTTTAGGAAAAAAGAAATTAAAAAACAAGTGAAATTATAGAGCAGTTCACATGAAAAGTATGAAGAGCTACTGCAGATCCATGAACGATGACCCAGTTGATCAGCTTTTCCCTTTAAATGCATGTATGGATATGACTCAAAAGGGCTGAGAGTTTCTGCAGTATTCCTGCTCATAAAAGCTCTTTTTCCCTGCAAAAGAACATTTTTCTAAAATTTAATACGCTCCACAATGGTGTTGTTATTGAAATATATTCCTTTATAAGAATATTTGATCCTTATATAGTCCATCAATCATGTGAGTCATATAAACTAACTGAAACTTAGATAGTTAAATGTTGCTTCTTCTTTTTTTTTTCCAAACTGGAATAAAATACATTAGAAGTCAAGAAATACCATATAATTTATAAAGTTAAAACTCTAGAGATCACATGCATTGTTAAAATCAAGACAAGAATATGAAACATCTTCCCACTCCATGTGATTGCATGATACTAAGGAACAAGAAAGAAATTGGCTGTCCATGCAGTCTTTTAGTTTTGCAGCAGGTACTGGTCCATGGTACCCTACAAAATGCTGATATTCCAACACACTTATGCCTTAATTCTCACCAAAAAAGCAAAAAAACGAAAAGAAACTCATGCCTTATATGGTCTTTTACTTAATCACCACAATACCTCTCAATAGTGTAGTAATATTGTCTATGATAATTAAGATCCGTTCGTTACAGTGCAACAAATTGAAATCCATCAATCTAATAGATTCTTTATCAGTCCATTTTCGAGTCATCGCAAAAAAAATAAATCACGATGAATCTTTGACACTAATAATTTATACATAAAAGAATGATACTCTAATATTTACAAAGGACTGATTTATTATTCTATGATACAAATATTTACTAACCATTACATCCTTCCCTCCATCTGCAAAGAACTATATAAATTGTTGCTTCATAGTCTCAGACCGGCCCAAGTTGAACTGGGTCGATTGGGCCGATTTAATTCAACTGGATATTTGCCAAATTTGGTTGGGTCGTAGAGAAAACACGACCTCTCGCGTCTTCCAGAGTTTACCTCGTCGAGATCTTCCATAGATCCTCTCTTCCGGCACCTGACCACTGGCAATCTGCATCTCGAATTCCTCTTCCCATCTATATGTCACTGTAACTAGCAGGTTTCATTAGTAGTGCATCGGGAGGGGAGAGAGAGGAGGAGCGGCAAACGCGCGGAGCGGCGAAGATGGACAGCCGAAAGGTTGTCGTCTGCGACAACGGCACTGGAGTAATTATTTTTCCATTTGGTTCCTTCAAATAGTTTTGTCTCTACACAATTTGATCTCTCTTCTCTTCCTTCCTGTTGATTCAGTTGCTTGTTATTTCTTCAAACTCCAACGGAGATGGGATAGTCTAGGTTCGATTGAGATTGTGATTAGCAGTTTTTTTTTTTTTTTGTACGCGTACTAACTATAACATTCGAAAGCGACCATTGAATTTTCATGATTTTGTGAGATCAGCGGACTTTCTGAAAAACGAGATCCACGCTTTCACTCATTTACCGATCGCTGCCAAAATTCCATCTTGTGCATGATAAAAGCCAATAGAAAATTAAGTTTTCGATCTGCAATATTGTGTTTCAGAATATCCATTATTTCGTATGAACTTTGCTTTCTGCGCTCGTGGTCTCCTATTGCTATTCATGTTTGTATTTTTAAGGGCAAAATTCTCTTCTCTATTTAGAACTTGCAAACTTTGTATCATGGCTATGCATCTTGATTTAACTGTCCAATTTTACCAAGACTGGGGATATCACATTCTTAATTTAATGCAACTTTCAGGCATAGCATCACCATCGTCAATGTAAAAGTTCCTGCTTGTCAAACATTTTCCATTATTTTGTCTGTCTAAATGATATCCTGTGCTGGAATGAAGCTACAAATATTATCTTATTCTGAATTAGGTTACCCTAATCTGATCTTGCAACTTTTTTAATTGCAGTATGTGAAGTGTGGATTTGCTGGAGATAACTTTCCGACATCTGTGTTTCCATGTGTGGTTGGAAGGCCATTGCTTAGATATGAAGAATCACTGGTGGAGCAGGAACTAACGGTCTGGACTGTGATATATTTCTTTTTTCTTGCTGTAACATGTGTTGCATATAGTTACCCGCAAATCAAGTATATAGAGAGGAAGTACTTCTCATTCTTAATGTATTTTTGGAGCATGAATATTTTATGAGGTCAAATAGATTTTTAACCCTGACATCATGTCTCCCATTTACTATTGACTGACTGGCTATTCCTCTTGATGGAAGTTGTTTTGGCTCTTCAAATTCATTTTTTATTGTCTTTATTTATATCTTACAAGTAAAAAATACTGAACCAGTCACACATACTGTTTGCCCCTTTCATTCAGGACATTGTTGTCGGAGCTGCTTGTGCAGAATTTCGCCACCAACTAGATATATCTTATCCAGTGAATAATGGGATTGTGCAAAATTGGGATGACATGGGGCATGTATGGGATCATGCATTTTACAGTGAACTTAAGGTATTGATTCTTAATTAAATTGGTTTAGTCTCAATTTAATTTTTACCAATCCATCATCTCTCACACAAAGCACTGCACTACTATTTCATTTGTGCTACCAAAGCACTGCACTAGTATTTCATTTTAGTGCTACCCTACTCATTTATTATATTCTTTGCTTAAGTCAGTCTGCTTATTATATTCTTTGCTTAAGTCAATCCGCTTTTAAACTAATGGTGTCAGGAATGTTGCTTTTTTCCTTTTCCTCTTTAGATAGATCCAAGTGAATGTAAGATATTACTCACAGATCCGCCTCTCAATCCTTCAAAAAACCGTGAGAAAATGGTGTGTACATTTCATGCCTTTGAATATTTATCATTTTTATACAAGTCTTTAGTTTGAGACTCCAAACAAGTGATTATTGATTTGGCTTCATATAGGACAGATACAGACCATGTTTGAGAAATACAACTTCAGTGGTGTCTTCATTCAGGTCCAGGCGGTTCTAACACTATATGCCCAAGGTGCATGACTATTTCATTAGATTGCTAAAAACCACTTGGGTTGATTACTGTGAAATTGTCCACTTTAGTTGCATTTGATGATCAAAATTGTAAACAGAAATTAATATGCAGTAAATGATCTTTCTTTGTGATTTCTATCTACATAATAGACTGTTTTGTTGACAACATTACTATTTACTAGTTCCATCTGATTACATATACCAACTTTCTCTTCTTATATCAAGACTTCTTCACAGGATTGCTGACAGGTCTTGTTATTGACTCTGGCGATGGTGTCACACATGTGGTATGTTGTATTTGGATAGTTAAAAGACAATGTCTCTTAGCTATCATGAGGATAAAATATATCCATCGTCTTTACGAAAGAATGGAAGGAAACATTTTCAGCTTAAGTTCTCTTTTTGGTCTTAAATTGTGATGCCTCAATTAATGAATTTGTGACTGAGGTCATGCTACAGCTGGCATATATTCCATTTTATAGAAATAATGTCCTTTTACTATTATGACACCCATCATGCTATGTGAACTTTAAGATGCCCCATCTTGGCATACGTTAAATTTTTGGCTTTATTGTCTGCTTCATCTGCATGCTTATGGTGCCTGCAAAACACATTGAATTAAAATTGTCTAGATAGTTTTTTTTATGGTCTAACTCCGCTCATAATAAGTTAACCTTGTCGTGGCCGGTCCCAAGTCCGGATAAAGGAGGGTTGCATTAGGTTGCCAGCCAACATTAAACTAAGACAAATGTTCAATAAATGGATCAATCAAACTATTGTGCCAATGCTAGGTTTTTCTCCGGAAGGAACGCGTTACAGGGTCCGACTGTAACGTCTCAGCAAGGACCGCTACATTTTCAGAACTCGGGTGTAGTGAAAAATATGCAAGAGTTCGCGTTGCAGGGTCCGACTGCAACGTATCAGCAAAGACCGCTACATCTCCATGAGAACTTAGGTGTAGTGTTAAATAAGCAAGAGTTCTCACATTATAGGTTAGGTAAGAACAAATATTATAGAAAAAATAATAGTCTAAGATTTAGTACATGGAACATATGAACCTTCACTGGTAAAACAATGGAGATAGTAGATACGATGATTAGGAGATAAATTAATATTGTATGTGTACAAGAGACAAAATGAGTAGGTGAGAAGGCAAAGTGTCACGCCCCGAAGGAGACCCCACCAGACAAAAATCCGGCAGCATCTCCCCTGTACGGGTGACAATCCCAATTTACATACAAAGGCCTACACGGCCACTATACATCGGTCAACACGACCGGAATCCAAACTCACACGCAGTTATATAATTTGGCCTCAGGCCATCATCCAAAATAAATGACAAACAGTCTAAAATAAATAGACTTACCCCTTCTGCCATCTGGGCAGGAATACTCAACAAAATCCAACCAAATCAAAATCCAAATAAGGTCCATAAGGACACCAAAACCAAATACAAAATCAATCTCCAAACCTATACATGTCCTCTAACCAAAATATCCAAATACCGTAAAGCAAATATCCAAAAATAAAACATCTACGACGAGTGGGGATCCTAAGAATCGTGACTCTCCCGACAATTCATCCTCAAAATAGATATAATCAACGGGTGAGTTCAAAGAACTCATGTATAGTAGATATGCAAAATCGTATAGCTAATAATAAAATATCATGCCAAGATAGCCACATAAATAGGGTATGCAAGCAAGAAATACAAATGATCAGATTTACTCAATCTCCTACCCCGATATAGGAGCATGTGCTCGATTAGAAGTAATAAAGTCCCGATCATATATAAGCATGTATCCTCAGATGCATGACAATCATATGTACATCCAAGGCATCAATAAAAATGCAAAGAAACACAAAGATAAATGCAATCTATGCAAAGTGCATGCCGTGCTAATGACATGGTCACCCCGACGCTACCACCGCCTCACACGCAATGGTGAAGCCGAGGGTAGGGCTACGACAACCGCAGGCACTCGCCATCATCGCTTCCCGAGTGACCGAGTGGACAGATGCCGCTTGAGTACACCTATCCTCCCGCCTAAACATATGGGGAGCTAAGCTCTCATCTCCCGTGTCATAGCCGAGGAGGGATCCATGCCCGCTACCACGCTGCCTCATCGCTACCCATGAGCGGACCAGCGGAGCCTGACAGAGCAACTGCACACACCCTCCTGATGTACCACTAACCCACGAGTGGCAAGTACAAGAAGCATGAACTAGTCATGCTCAACAATAATGGAACTCGTCCACTAGCATGCAATCATGCGAAAATAGTGCATGATACTAAAGCATGTAAATCCTACTCATAATATACCTATCCGAATGATATGTACAACCAATATGTACATATCCCTAATCCACATACTATGATCCAAATCAAACAGGTAAATATAATCATATCCTATCACATGCATGTATCTAGTAGGCACCAAAAGTATATCAGGCATATAAACATGAAAAAGTTATTGTAAGCTATCCTACTAGCATATCAATTTGACTTAATCTAAACGTTAAGTCAAAATACCCGCCTGAATATATATCCGCAAGAAGAACCAATCGTCACGATCGGGACCCGCCGCGATCAAAACCTCGCATATAGATATAGCATAATTATAGTCAAGCACAAAATATACAAATCAAATGACAAATCAAATAATTAATCGATTTCCTTCATATCCCAATTAACCCAAACCAATTTCCAAATCAATTAACGTAATTCATCACTTACAAAGATATCCTCAAGATCAAACAATATCACCCAAATCCCATATCCTCCGAACCATACCGATCAACCGAATAACTCCGGAATCAACCCAAATCGACCAATCAAGTCAATTTACAGCGGCTCAACATTATTCACAGCCATTTACAATCCTCCACAGCCCTCTCAGCTAACAACCCCCCCCCCCAAATCCACAGCAGACCACATCCAACTCAAACCGCACGACACCCACAAGCCCTTGACAGCCCTAAACAGCCGATGCCACAAAAGGAAATCCACCCCGAATCAACCAACAAATGATAAAAGTTAATTGTTATACCTTGTGATGGGAGCCTTCCAACGGCTTCACCGGAGAAATCTGTCACGCCTCTAATACTCTTGCTCCGACCACTACCAAAGACGTTAGAAACGACTACCATCGTAAGACACAAAGTACGCAGACGGGCGCGCAGTGGAGGAAAGAAAGAGGGCCGGCCGTGAAAGACAGACGCGTCGGCGGCGGCATGCTCGTCATCGGCGTCGAGCGCTGGCGACGCCGGTCAGCCGCGAGGAAGAAGGGCTCGCGGCGAAGAAGAGGGATTCACACGGAGAGATCGCAGAGAGAAAAGGAATCGGGGAAGGAGAGATCGAAGGAGTGGTCAAATAAAACTTAGGGTTTAGGGTTAGGTTAATACCCCTTAAATAAAGTCTATCTATTTTATCCCCGTAAAAATCTCGTACGGAGTCCGTTTAATTCCAGAAAAATTAGGAAAAATTCCTAAAATTCCTAAAAATCCGAAAATTTTCAAGATTATTTCCTCAATTATTTGGCCATTTAATTTATATGTTAAATTTTCGAGTATTTAACATTCTCCCCACTAATAAAAATTTGGTCCCAATTTCCTACTCAAATGCATAACAGTAAGAAATACCATAATCTTGAAAATACACCTCGCGTACCTTAAGTAAACAAGTGGGGTATTGAGCTCTAATCTTTCCTCGAGCTCCCAAGTAGCCTCCTCGTCGGTGTGGTGACTCCACCCACCTTGACAAATCGCACAACCTTGTTCGCATATGCGTTCCTTGAAATCAAAATCCGTCACGGAACCTCTCTGCGTCGTAGCATCGGGTTGAATGGAACTGATACATCGATAGAATATGTGTAGAATCGCACATACTTCCTCAGCGTAGACATGGAATACATCATGTATACTCGTCAAAGATGGGGGTAGCGCTAGGCGATAAGCAAGCTGCTCAGATCCTCTCGAAATCTCGAAGCGGACCGATATATCTAGGAGCGAGCTTACCACGGAGTCAAACCTCTTCACCCCTTTCGTAGGTGAAACTGCAAGAATACATGATCACCAGCGGAGAACTCCAGGTCTCGTCTACGATCTGCATAACTCTTACAGGCGATCCTGCGCCTCTGTCATCCTCCTCGTCGATAAATGCGGACCAACTCTGCCTCATCAGGCTCTCTGGGGTCCTAGCTGGCCTCCCCCAACCTCCTCCCGGAGGGTGGGTGTCGACAACGCCTACCATCTGACAATGCCTCATGCGGGGCCATTTGGATAGCCAGAATGATAAGCTGTATTGTAAGCGGAATTCCACTAACATAAATGATCCTCCCGATTGCCTCGAAATCTATAACACGGGACCTCAGAATCCTCTAGTGCGAATGGTCAGCTCGGTATCGTCATCTGCGGATGGAATGCGATCTAAACCCGTGTGCCTAAAGCTGCTGCGGACTTTGCGGAACCTAGGCGTGAAGCGGGGATCTCTATCGATATAATGCTCAGCGGAACACCATGCAATCGATGATCTCCGACAATATAGCTCTTGATCGATCAGTCGGTCTTAGAATCGATAAAGTCGCGGTTGGTTAGTCGGTCTCGACTACCCAAATCGCATCATAATGGCGTGTCCTAAGCAAACCCATCACAAAATCCATAGTAATATGATCCCACTTCCACTCGGGAATAGGAATCCTCTGAAGTAATCCGGTGGTCTCACGGTGCTCGGCCTTGACCTGTGCGACAAATCGAACATCTAGCTACAAAATCCGCGATGTCTTTCTTCATAGTTCCACCAATACAAGCTTTAAATCTCGATACATACGGGTTCGCTTTGGGTGGATCATGAATCGAGGCGATGTGCCTCTGTAGTAACTCCTCCATGCTTAGGGTGGTGAGGTACACATAATCTACCTCGGAAATATATAATACCCTCGTAAATCGTCTAGGGTGAACTCGGTCTCTTTGTCCGGTGATCGACTACCAATGAGCTGTAAATCGATCAGCGCTGAGCCTCCGGACTCTCGTCGGATAGGCAGTGAGCAACCATGGTAACTAGACACCTTCTGCAGTCGGTCCTGCTCCTCTAAGCTCAACTCGGAGAAACCACAGATCAAATCAGTGACCAAAACTCGGAAGGAAGCTAAAGTCCCTCGGGACTTAGGCTAAGTCTTGTCAGCGACCACATTGGCTTTCCTGGGTGGTAGGTGATGGTACGATCATAATCCTTCAGGGAACTCCATCCATCTTCTCTGCAGATTGAGTTCATGCAATGTAGCTAGCAGATATTTGAGACTCTTATGATCGGTAAGAATCTGAGCGTAATACCGTATAAATGATGCCTCAGAATCTTGAGGCATAGATAATGCAGCGAACTCTAAATCATGTGGATAGTTTTCTCATGATCCTTCAGTGGCGAGAAGCATAGAAACTACCTGCCGTCTTTGCATCAATCTGCGCTAAACCACTGTAGAGGCGCATCGGTATAAAGAGCGAAACCGTCGTCCACGATGGTAATACCGGGATCGGTCTTGCGACACGATCTCCTCTTGACTCACGAAAACTAGTCTGCGCCTCTGCCTGTCACGTGAACTTACGCCCTTCTGGTAAGGCGTGTCGATGGCGTAGAAATGCTCGAGAAACCCTCAATGAGCCGTCTGTAATACCGTGAGCCTAGGAAGCTGCGAACCTCTGAGGCGGTTTGGTGCTCCCAGTAATGACCTCGATCTTACGAAGTCAGTGAAATACTCTCTGCAAACCACATGTCGAAAACCGGTGAGTGTAACCAAAGCGCGCATTTATTGAACCGCGTATAGCGCTTTTGTGAGCCTAGAACAAGGCGAAGATCTTTGCGCGTGTTCCTCCTCGGAGCGAGAATAAACGAATGTCATCGATAAAAACAATGGCGAACCGATCTAGAAAATCCATAAATTCACGGTTCATTAAGTCCATGAATACTGCATTGGAGCATTGGTAAGCCAAATGGCATTACCAAAAACTTCATAATGCCCATATCTGATGCGGACATTTGTCTTACGAATGTCGGAATCTCTAACTCGTAATTGATGATATCGGACCGCGGATCGATCTTAGAATAGGTGATGTACCTCGGTGATCAAACAAGTCCTCAATCGTGGCGGGGATATTTATTCTTGATAGTGGCGTTGATTGCACTGTAGTCGATGCAGTCTCATGAACCATCTTTCTTCTTCACGAAGAGGCAGGAGAACCCGGGTGATGCACTAGAGGCGAATAAAACCTCTGTCCAAAAGTTCTGGGTGAACCTTTAACTCATCCAACTCTCTCGGGGCCATCGATAAGGAGCTTTCGATCTGCGCGTAGTCGGTATTAACTCAATCATGAACTCCACTTGCCTTACGGGAGGCGGACCGGTAACTCCTGCGGAAAGACATGGATACTCTCGGACAATAGGGATGTCAGCGATCGAAGTCACTCATCTTCTACATTGATCATAGATAATAGAAAACCACGCGGCCGTGCGATAAAAGCTTACGAGCACTGAATCGCGAAATGGTCGCTATCTAGTCGTCCGGATGCGGTGAAATCCCACGAGGGTTGGTTGGAGTGCGAATGTGACCACCCTCAAATCGACAATCCCGTGGCATGATATCTGACGGCCGATCCATGCGAGAATAATATCGAACTTCGACCATATCGGTACCAATAAATCTAGTAAGAATGATGTTACCAAAATCTAAGGACAACCTCGGACCTCTGGGTAACATCGATGTATTCCGGATGGTAGAGGCGACTAATCTCTGTGATCTACTAGCCGTGTAATCTACCGATCTCTCGTAAAAAGTCACGAGAAATAAGCGAATCACGAACTACGATGTCGACTAGCATAATAGTGAAAATGCATAAAGTGAAACCGTCTGTGAAATCTGGATTCGTTGGCTCATTCGCGTCCTCTCTGTGTAATCGCATGAATCCGCCCGATCTCGGTGGCGGTGGAGGTGGTATATCTTGCCAAGGTGGATGTGCTGAGCACAGGCCCGTCTGAGAAGCTGCAGGTGATAGGAAGGTGGTATAGCAATTTGCGGCCCAGATGCATGCGGTTGCGTGGTGATCTGAACTAGTGGCGAAAGGCTGCGGTGTCTTTATATGTGCTGCTGCGAATAATCTTGTACACCGATCGTGGGAGGTGCATCTGTCTGCGGTCCTGGCCCGAACCTGTGACACCGTGCGGGCCTTTGGTGTACTCTGTCCATGAATGCCATGGCGACTCCTGCGAGGTATCCTCTGCAGCGTTGCGAAGGTCTGGTATCCCCCTCTGAGTCGAGTCCCGTGACGCAGCGGTCCTCCTGAATAGAAACCGGAAGCCACATCGCGAGCCTTGGACGAACAATCTGGCTCATGTGTCGGTGACTTGCGATAATAATATGGTTTGTCCCAAGTCTGTGAGATGATATGCTCTTTCGATCCTGGCAAATCTGATGGGTGCCGGATAGGCGGTCTCTCCTCTTGAAAAGACCGCGAGGGCCCGGTGAAGATAAATCTGATTTACGGAGGGCTAGATGCCCGAATGACTCGGCCGGTTGGCTGCGGCCACTCTGCGATGTCCGATGATGCATGGTGATGGAGTCGACACAGTAGATCTTCGGATCTGTTTCCTCTTCACTGTCTGTATTGACCCTCTGTTGGCCGACTCGTCAACAAAGCTATCAGCGCCTCTCGGTAGGAAGAACTACGAATCTGCCATTCGACTGTAGATGCCCATCGGTCCTGTCTGTCGCATCATCCGTGACTATCCTCGGACTAACTCGGCAAAACGGCTAGCAGATTAAATTACGTATTATACTCCATCGGCGATTATTACATCTTAGACTCGAGAAAATCACGGCGTCTCATCATCGATATGCAGGAAATCACGACTCTCAAAGCCTCTCTAAATTTCGCCCGGGTAACTTTCTTGCTCGCGATAATCGGCCATTGCATATCCCACGGGCCTCGCCTCGTAAATGGAAGGCGCTAACTGCGCCTTCTCCCACTCGGGGCGGACCGTATAGTAGAAAGTCGCTCCATCGTCTCGATCAAGGCGAGCCCGCGATCGGATCAGTCTCTCCCATTGAATAAAGTGAGCCAGGCTCTTCGTCGACTTAGCGATCACGGAATCAGAGCTCGTCTGCGACTCATCGTGATGGGATAAGTAGGGGCGATCTTGAGTGGTCGGCCAGGCTCATTGATGGGCTGTCAGTGCAGTAGTAGAAGGTCTCTTGGCGGGGTTTACGATGTGTATAGGATCTCCATTGGTACATCGGATGCCCCTGATGGGTATCTCGGGAGGAGGATCCGTCGGGGCCGAGGATCCTGACTCCGTAGCACCTGTGGAATCGACCACTGATCGATATGCTCACCTCGGTAGATCTCTCTGTGGTCGATCACAGATCTCTGGGTCCTCTGGCGTGGTAGTCCACCACGTCTCGTGCAATCGCCCACCTCGTCTCATATATCTGTTAAATGAATACGGATATTACCATAAATAAAAACATATCAAATTTATCATCATTACCTATTTCACCGTCGGGAGAGGTCCGATGGCTGAAACCCGTATTGATCTCGTCGAAAATCCTCGAATTTAAAAAAATAAAATCGTGAAATCCGTACGATCAAAATTTCCAAATTACCTGCCATGAACACGCGATACATGGCGAACTCGAAAAATCCAAAAACCCTAGGAACTCGAAAACCTAGGCGCTCGATGCGAATAAATTGTCACGCCGAAGAGACCCCACAGACAAAATCGACATCTCCTGTCATGCGGGTGTGATCCCAATTTACATACAAAGGCCTGCGGCGGCTATACATCGGTCAACACGGCCGGAATCGAACTCACGCGATTATATAATTTGGCCTCGAGGCCGTCATCAAAATAAATGACAAGCGATCTAAAATAAATAGACTTACCCATACGCCATGGCGGGAATACTCAACAAAATCAATCAGAGCCAAAATCGAATAAGGTCCATAAGGACACGAAACCAAATCTGAAATCGATCTCGAACCTATACATGTCCTCTAACCAAAATATCGAATCTAGTAAAAGCAAATATCGAATCAAAACTTTCTACGACGGTAGTGGGATCGTGTTGCACTCTCTGACTTCATCACGAAATAGATATAAACCAGCGGGGTGAGTTCGAAGAACTCTGCGGGTATAGTAGATATCTGAAATCGGTATAGCTAACAATAAAAATATCATGCGTCTGATCTCACATAAATAGGGTATCTGACGAAATACAAAATGGTACTTACGAGATCTCTACTGATATAGGAGCATGTGCACGACTAGAAGTAATAAAGTCACGATCGTATATAAGCATGTATCACTGTATGCATGTGATCGTATGCGTTCGAGGCATCGATAAAAATCACGTGAACACGTCTGAATGCACGATCTATGCGAAGTGCATGCGTGCGATGACATAGTCACCCCTGGCCTTGATCGGTAGCCCCTGCCTATGATGGTGGCCAGGAGTGGGTAGAGCTATGACAAGCTGTGCACTCTGCCGTCACTGCTCTGGTGGCCAGAGTGGACGAGGATCTTTGTCGAAGTACACTATCCTCCTGCCCCAAACATAGTGGGAGCTAAGCTCTCATCTCACAGTGTCATGAGGCGGAGGAGGGATCCTGCCGCTACCATGCCCCGCCTCGTAGCTACCGTGGCGGCGTGACTGAACGTGAGCAGCGCACACCCTCACGATGTACCACTAACCCGTGAGTGGCGGTGTGTGCGAGCCATGTAACTAAACTGCGGGCTCAATGATAATGGAACCGTCCGGTAGCGTGCGATCATGCGAAAATGGTGCATGATACTAAAGCATGTAAATCCTACTCATAATATACCTATCAGAATGATATGTACAACCAATATGTACATATCCTAATCCACATACTATGATCGAATCAAGCGGTAAATATAATCATATCTATCACATGCATGTATCTAGTAGGCACGAAAACATACTAGGCATATAAACATGAAAAATTATTGTAAGCTATCCTAACTAGCATATCGATTTGACTTAATCTAAGCGTTAAGTCAAAATACGCTGAATATATCATGAAGAAGGAGATAAATCGTCGCATTTGGGGACACCTCGTGGCCAAAACCTGCGTATAGCGTAATTATAGTCAAGCACTGAAATATACAATTCAATAATATCGAATAATTAATCGATTTCCTTTATATCCCGATTAAACCCAAATTTCCAATCTCCGAATTCATCATACAGATATCCGTCGATCAAGAATAACTCGAATCAACCCAAATCGACCCAACCGTACCGCCCGATTCCATCACAGCCATCCTTTCCCAAATCGAGATCTCGAGTCAATTTCTGGCTCAACATTATTACCATTTACAATCCTCCACAACCCTCTCAACATGACCCAGAATCCACGGTAGGCCACTCGACTCTAGCCACGACACCCCTGAGCCCTCGCGACCCATATGACTATTCCTCTGAAGGAAATCCACGAATCGACCAACAGATAAAAGAAGTTAATTGAGTTATACCTTGATGGGAGCCTTCCGGTATCGGTTCACCAGGAGAGAAAAATCTGTCATTGCCACTAATACTCTTGCTCGGCGACCACCGGCCGCCTTGAAGCGACAATGTAGCCACAGACAGAAGCCCAGTAGTGCCCAGACAGTGATGGAGTGGAAGAAAGAAAGAAGGCGTCGGTGAAAAGCGACAGAGCCAGCGTCAGGCGTGGCCGGTGCTCGCGTCGAGTAGCGTGCCGCCATGAGGAAGAAGGGCTCACGGCCGTGAAGAAGAGGATTGGCGATGGAGAGATCGTCGGCAGAGAGAAAAGGAATCGGGGAAGGAGAGATTGCGCGAGAAACTGCCGAAGGAGTGGTTGCGGCGCGGCGGGGAAAAAGGGAATAGAAAAATAAAACTTAGGGTTTCCGGGTTAGGTTAATACCCCTTAAATAAAGTCTATCTATTTTATCCCCGTAAAAATCTCGTACGGAGTCCGTTTAATTCCAGAAAAATTCCGAAAAAATTCCTAAAATTCCCTAAAAATCCCGAAAATTTTCCAAGATTATTTCCTCAATTATTTGGCCATTTAATTTATATGTTAAATTTTCCAGTATTTAACACAAAGATAATAGAGAACTCGGGTTTTAAGTTATGGTATACAGGAAAGAGTAAAACAAAAAATGAAGTAGGTATTATTGTAGATAGTTCGTTAAAGGATGAAGTTGTAGGAGTAATTAGAAAGGGGGATAGAATTATAGATCTCAAAATAGTAGTGGAGAAAGAAACTATGAACATAATTAGTGTATATGCACCTCAAATAGGATTAGATAAAAATATCAAATTAAGGTTTTGGGATGACTTGGATGAAGTATTATAAAATATTCTGTCAAATGAGATGATTTTAATAGGAGGCGATTTAAATGGGTATGTCAGAGTGAAAAATGACGAATATGAGAGGGTGCATGGTGGTTATGGGTTTAGAACAAGAAATGAAGAAGGTAAAACTATATTGAATTTTGCAATAGCATATAACCTTATACTAGCTAATACATTTTTAAGAAAAGAGAAGAACATTTGGTCACGTTCAAAAGTGAAAATAATGAATCACAAATTGATTTTCTTATGGCTAGGAAGAGAGATAGAAAGATTTGTAAAGATTGTAAGGTCATTCCTGGAGAAAGTTTAATCACTCAACATAGGTTAGTAGTATTGGATATATGCCTCAAACATAATATTAATAGAAGGAAAATATACACGACTCCTAGAATTAAGTTGTGGAAGTTAAAGGATGAGAAACTAAATATATTCAAAGAGAAGGTAGGAGTACAAGTATTAGATGAAATATACAGTGATCCTAATACGACATAGGATAAGATGGTATGCAAGTTGAAAATAGTAGCCAAGAGTGTACTCGGTGAGTCAAAGAGACATGCACCACCAAGTAAAAAATCTTGATGGTGGAATGAGAAAGTGCAAGAGAAAGTCAAGGAAAAACGAACATCATATAAAAAATTATATATTTCTAAAAATGAGGAAAATTTGAAAAAATATACAATAGCCAAGAAAGAAGCTAAGAAAGAGTGAATGAAGCTAAGACTAAAACTTTTGAACGGTTATATCGAAAATTAGATACAAAAGAAGGGGAAAGAGACATTTATAGAATAGCTAAAGTGAGAGAGAAGAAGACAAAAGATCTTAATCAAATAAGATGTATTAAAGATGAATGCAATAAGATACTAGTAAATGATGAAGAAATAAAAGAGCGGTAAAAGAAATATTTTCATCAACTTTTTAATGAAGGTTTAGGATACCAATTTAATTTAGGTAATTTAAGTAGGTCAAATGAGTATAAAAATTTAAATTTTTATCGTATAATTCAAATGTCATAAGTAGAACAAACTTTAAATGGAATGCAAAATGAAAAAGCCGTTGGACTAGATGATATTCTGATAAAGGTATGGAAGTGTCTAGGGAAACAAGGTATTGAATGACTTACAAAATTATTTAACATGATATTGAAAACAAAAATGATGTCTGATCAATGGAGGGTAAGTATCCTAATTCTCTTATATAAGAATAAGAGAGACATACAAACTTGTGAAAACTATAGGGGTATTTAACTAATGAGTCATACCATGAAACTTTGGAAAAAAGTAATAGAAAAAAGATTAAAGAAGGAGACTACGGTTCTCAAAAATCAATTTGGATTCATGCCAGGAAGGTCGACAATAGAAGTTATACATTTTCTCAGACAACTAATTGAAAGTATAGAGGGCAAAAGCAGGATCTACACATGGTATTCATTAATTTAGAAAAAACTTGTGATAGAGTTCCAAGAGAAATTATATGGAGAGTTTTAGAAAAAAGAGGTGTTAGTGTAACATATATTGAACTAATTAAGGATATGTATGAGGAAGTAACGATCAGAGTGAAGACTTCAAGCGGATTAACTGAAACATTTTCAATAAAGATAGGGTTATATTAAGGATCAGCTTTAAATCTCAATCTTTTTACACTAATCATGGATGAACTCATTGGATACATTCAAGATACAGTACCATGGTGCATGTTGTTTGCAGATGATATTATTTTGGTAGATGAGACATGTGAAAGAGTAAATGCTAAACTAAAATCTTGGCGGGAAACACTAGAAGTGAAAGGTTTTAGGCTTAGTAGAGTAAAGACAGAATATATAGAATTTAAGTTTAGCAATATTATATGTAATGAGACAAGTGTTAAGATAGGAGATGACGAGTTGTCTGAAACTAAGAGCTTTAAATATTTAGGATCATTTTTGCAAGATGATGGAGGGATTGAGAGAGACGTCTTACATAGAATATAAGTAGGATGGTTGAAATGGAGGAAAGCGTCGTGTGTTTTATGTGATCATAAAGTGTCTCTAAAACTTAAAGGGAAGTTCTACAAAACGACGATTAGACCTGCTATGTTATATGACGCTGAATGTTGGGCTACGACTCGAGCACATGAGCAAAAGATAGGAGTTGCAGAGATGAGAATGTTAAGGTGGATGTACGGATATACGAAGATTGACGGAATAAAAAATGAGAGCATTAGAGAAAAAGTCAGTGTTGCATTTATTGAAGGAAAGCTCCGAGAGACACGTTTAAGGTGGTATGGACATGTACTTAGACGGCCAATAAATGATCCAGTTAGACGATGTGAAACGATGACAAATATACACATCAAACGAGGAAGAGGAAGACCAAAAAAGACTTGGTTAGCAACAATAAAACAAGATAAAATTTATTTAAATATAGATGATAATATAGTAGTGGATAGAGTCCAATGACGTAGTGGGATAATGCTTTGTTGTTGTTGTTGTAGTTTTTTTTATGGCCTCTAAGGTTTTGAGCCAAAAATAGCTTATCGTCGTAGATTCAATGTCTCCTCAGCATTAATTTTAGAGGTACTAGTGAAGTACTACATACAATGGATATTTTGGAAGAAGTATCAGGAATTTCATTAGGGTTTGAGAGTTTAGAATGTCTTTTGGACAATCTTTCAGCCTGTAATTGTAAAAACATATATAAACTGAGATAGAAGTTTGAGATTTCTGCATCAGTGCAACTTGCATCATCTTGCATCTGATATTTTCGCCAGTTACATGCTTGGTAATTTGCAAGATTCATATTTGCAGCATACTAGTTCTGGCAGTAAATTTTTTGTATATAAAAGAAAATCATGTTGACACAATATATTTTCTACACATCTATCCATGCAAATTTCATAAAGCTTATAATGCAAGATGAGCTACAATTTCTTGTGCTTTGAATAACTTTTTCTATAGTCATCCTGAGCCTACTCTGGCTTTGCTATAAAGAATCAAAGATAATGTTTAAAGTTTTTATGTTCTTTTTTGTCAATTGAAAATGTAGAGAGGCCTATCTTATTTCTTAAAAAGCTTGTTTTCTGGAATATGTTTTTTTTGTATTATCTAAGGATATGTTATTTGCCTGCAGGTGCCTGTTGTTGATGGATATTCTTTTCCGCATCTGACAAAGAGAATGAATGTTGCTGGAAGGCACATAACTTCCTATCTTGTTGATCTGCTATCTCGTAGAGGGTAAAACTTATCACCATATCCATCATTGCAACTTGTTTAACATACTGGACCAGGAACCTTATATTTCCACTAATATGCTGATTACCACTTTTCAAAGGTATGCCATGAATAAATCTGCGGATTTTGAAACTGTAAGAGAAATAAAGGAGAAACTATGTTACATCAGGTCAATTGCTTGCTAAAACTAGCCGCCTAATTTTGATAATTAATCTACAGTTTGTTTTTCTAATGCTCTTCAATGATACTTTGCAGCTATGACTACAAGCGTGAGTATCAACTTGGACTTGAAACCACAATTCTTGTCAAGAACTATACTGTTAGTAAATTTACTCATTACATTCGTGTTGCCATCTAATTAATCAGGAGATACCATATTCTCTTATCTTAGTACAATAACAAACTTATTGCTTTTTTTACTAGCTCCCAGATGGAAGAGTTATTAAAATAGGCACAGAAAGATTTCAAGCTCCTGAGGCTCTTTTTACGCCTGTATGTTTCTTCGATTTAAACGCCACTAATTAGTACTATTTTTAGAAGAACTTGTGCTTCGATATTTGTTTGTTTTAATAATTTAATATTGTTGTATGATCCATCCTAGTTAAACATAACATATTTATAAATATTCCTATCCATTTTTGGTATCCTGGAAATAGTCTCTTACAAAAGTAAGATAAGACTATGTACAATAGATCCTTTCCCCGGGACTCCGCACGGAGCTTCGTGCACCAGGTTGTCCTTTTAGTTGACCCCATCTAGTGGGATAAAATTTGATTGTTATTGTTGTATCCACTTTTGGTACTTGCACTATACGTTGTTACATGGATGTGGATCTAAGCATCCAACAAGAACGTTTCTAAAAAATTTACATGTAATCAGTAGAAATATTAAACATAAGCTCACTCAGAGTGTTGGCATCAGAGAATTTATGTCAGAAACGGATACAAAGAGAGTAATGAAGAGTCCCTGTATCACAGCTTGCAACAGACGAGAAATCGCTCAACTTTGGTTTTGTTCCTTTGTGCCATAAAAATTTTTAGTGGCTTACAGGATGAATAGCCGAGGGATAGTTAATGTGTATGGCTTACTTACGGCTTAGGATTTTGTAAAATTTTCTTGCTCACCCGACGGGACACGGCTCTCCCTGGAGTCTTACGTTCACTGCGGTCTTTTGCAATCAATTAACAAAATCATTCGCCTTATCATAAACCATTAATAAAGATAAAGCTAGAATTGAAAACAAAAGGATGGTTAGAGACCCGTACCTTTAACCTGGAATATAAAGGATTTTAGCCAAGAAACATGGCTCTGATACCAGAATAGGATCGTTTTTCTTTTGAAAATAAAAATCTGGACTATGTCCTGAAATTTATTTAAAGAAAAGAACACACTTGCAAACTTACTTCAAACTTAGACTCACAAGAACTTCAAACTTGAACTAGAAACTCAAACTTGAGGAATGATGTACTCGGTGTTGCTCGAGTGTGTCAAACCTCCTACCACTCTAGTCCTTTTATAATGAGGAAGGTTGTATTGGAATTGAAGCGGGTGATCATTTTGTCCCCATCGTCCTTCATTTCCACTACCCTTTCTATCATAAAGGACTTTTACAGTCACACACACTAAAGAAAAACTCTTTACAGCTCACAGCATAATTCTCTGAGCTTGGTTCCTGAACGGTTGAGGATGTACCAATAGCAGGTGGCCGGGTGCTAATGGAATGTCGTGCACTGGAAGACATTATTTTGCCCTTTCGTTGTTGAGAATATCTGCAGGGTTTTTGAATACCAATATTGAGCCTTTCTTCTTTGGAATCACCGATCCTTCAGCAAGATTAATCCCTGCGATCCTTTTAGTAAGATCGTCAATTGCACCTTCAAGCTCCTTAGAAGGTCCTGCGGCTTGAGTAGACGCTTGTCCTTTCAATTGGTTTACTTGATTCCTCAGATCCTGCACCTGTTTGTAAATATCTATCAGGAAAGATATTACTGTGTTATTTTGTTTGACAAGGACCCTTTGGTATTCGAAGGAGGTTTTGTACTGTGATGGTACTGCAAAACCTATTGCCGGTGGATCTATAATTTCTGTTGTTTTTAAGGCTTTTATGTATGAGCTTTCAACAGACTGATTTTCTAATTCGCTCATCCACCTATTAAATTTTTCACCTCTTGTAAGACTTGTTCTATTTTTCTGACACTTGTCCTTAACTCTTTTGCTAGGACTTCTTCCTCCGCTAGGATGGGTTGTATTATTGTTTTAATCTCTCCCAGCTTCGATTGCTGATGATTTCTTTTTCTAAAGAAGCTACTGTATCTCTTAAGAGAGATATTTCACTTTTTAGTTTAAGATTCTCTTCTTCTAATACAAAGAAATGTTTCAGAGTAACTTTAGAAAGGAGTGAGACCCTGTCGAACACCACCTCAAGGTTATTGGCTAGAAGTAGGTTTGTTGGTTCTGGATTCTTAGCAAGATCAAGGTATTCCAGGTTTTTGGTTTGGGATTTCTCATACCATTGCCTTATATTTTGCTCAAATCTATCACTCATCCAACTTCTGGCTTACTTACGGCTTAGGATTTTGTAAAATTTTCTTGCTCACCCGACGGGACACGGCTCTCCCTGGAGTCTTACGTTCACTGGGTCTGTTGCTCAATACATAGTTCACGGAGATAAAAGAATGAAGGATTCTGATTGGAAAATTGTTAAACAGATCAAAGCCCAAGTCCAACAACTACCTGACCTGGAAATTCCCCCAGAAGATGCATATATCATCCTGGAAACAGATGGTTCAATGTCTGGCTGGGGAGGAGTATGCAAGTGGAAAAGGCAAAAATTTGATCCTCGAAATACTGAAAAGGTATGTGCCTATGCACATGGAAAGTTCTCGACAGTAAAATCAGCCATAGATGCTGAAATTTACGCAGCCATGGAGACACTGAGTTCACTCAAACACGTTCGTGTGATCAAAAAGAAGTACCAACATGACAGAACCAAGGTAAAAAAGTGCAAATGCTACATATGTGGAGAAGAAGGACATTTTGCAAGGGAATGTCGAAACAAAACAGGAAACAAGGAGAGAATAGCAATGCTCAACGAAATTGATTTACCAGAAGAATTTGATGTTGTATCAGTAGACCAAGATGAAACAGAAAGTGATGTCATCTGCAGCATATCAGAAGGAGAGATGGATACTGAACAACACTGTAGCATGGTAACAGCTACTTTCCCTGAAAAAGAATTTTTGTTTGTACTTTTTGGTGAAGATAAAGGCTGGCAGTCCAAATCAATATCCCTGAGGAGCAAGCTTATTGTGATCACACATGGCTACATAACAAAGAAGTTCAGACAATTTATGCTGGGTGCAAATTCTGTGGAAGGGAAACTAAAATCAGGTCCAGTTGTTTGAATGGATAACTCAATGTTATTTGCAAAGTCTTCAACATTGATCATTAGATCCGGGATAACATATATCATCTGGGTTCCTCTGCTCAGATCCATTTCCATTGTAGCAATAATGGATCTGTCTCCTCTCCATCTTGTATCTCGTAATACCACTAGTATCATAGCTCCAGTATTTCTTTTATGAAGGGCATGTACCCTGATCATCACTAATCCCATGTGAATATGATGAAAACATGCTTCTCGGAGCCTTTGATGACTTTCTTCAGTGACCAATGGAAGGTTTACTTGACTTTCTTCAATGCATAAAAGATCCTCCTCAGAGTAATGTTGATATACTCTGTGTTGGGTAGGTTGGAAGCCCGTGGAATATAATATTTCAGCTGGCACCATATTTGCTCTTCTTGTTCTGAAAATTTCCAGTTGCTCTTCCGGATCTACCTGACTTTCAATAGATCTTCTATATCTCCTTTGGGTAGGGAATATCCTTCTTTGAAGATTATAAAGCATCCTTTGGCCCTGCCTGTAATCTCGTATTTGATTCTCTGAGCTTGGTACCTGAACGGTTGAGGATGTACCAATAGCAGGTGGCCGGGTGCTAGTGGAATGTCGTGCACTGGAAGACATTATTTTGCCCTTTCGTTGTTGAGAATATCTGCAGGGTTTTTGAATATCAATATTGAGTCTTTCTTCTTTGGAATCACCGATCCTTCAGCAAGATTAATCCCTGTGATCCTTTTAGTAAGATCGTCAATTGCACCTTCAAGCTCCTTAGAAGATCCTGCGGCTTGAGTAGACGCTTGTCCTTTCAATTGGTTTACTTGATTCCTCAGATCCTGCACCTGTTTGTAAATATCTATCAGGAAAGATATTACTGTGTTATTTTGTTTGACAAGGACCCTTTGGTATTCGAAGGAGGTTTTGTACTGTGATGGTACTGCAAAACCTATTGCCGGTGGATCTATAATTTCTGTTGTTTTTAAGGCTTTTATGTATGAGCTTTCAACAGACTGATTTTCTAATTCGCTCATCCACCTATTAAATTTTTCACCTCTTGTAAGACTTGTTCTATTTTTCTGACACTTGTCCTTAACTCTTTTGCTAGGACTTCTTCCTCCGCTAGGATGGGTTGTATTATTGTTTTAATCTCTCCCAGCTTCGGGCTTCGATTGCTGATGATTTCTTTTTCTAAAGAAGCTACTGTATCTCTTAAGAGAGATATTTCACTTTTTAGTTTAAGATTCTCTTCTTCTAATACAAAGAAATGTTTCAGAGTAACTTTAGAAAGGAGTGAGACCCTGTCGAACACCACCTCAAGGTTATTGGCTAGAAGTAGGTTTGTTGGTTCTGGATTCTTAGCAAGATCAAGGTATTCCAAGTTTTTGGTTTGGGATTTCTCATACTATTGCCTTATATTTTGCTCAAATCTATCACTCATCTAACTTCTGGCTTACTTACGGCTTAGGATTTTGTAAAATTTTCTTGCTCACCCGACGGGACACGGCTCTCCCTGGAGTCTTACGTTCACTGCGGTCTTTTGTAATCAATTAACAAAATCGTTCGCCTTATCATAAACCATTAATAAAGATAAAGCTAGAATTGAAAACAAAAGGATGGTTAGAGACCCGTACCTTCAACCTGGAATATAAAGGATTTTAGCCAAGAAACATGACTCTGATACCAGAAAAGGATCGTTTTTCTTTTGAAAATAAAAATCTGGACTATGTCCTGAAATTTATTTAAAGAAAAGAACACACTTGCAAACTTACTTCAAACTTAGACTCACAAGAACTTCAAACTTGAACTAGAAACTCAAACTTGAGGAATGATGTACTCGGTGTTGCTCGAGTGTGTCAAACCTCTTACCACTCTAGTCCTTTTATAATGAGGAAGGTTGTATTGGAATTGAAGCGGGTGATCATTTTGTCCCCATCGTCCTTCATTTCCACTACCCTTTCTATCATAAAGGACTTTTACAGTCACACACACTAAAGAAAAACTCTTTACAGCTCACAGCATAATTATTTGATAAGACAACACAACCTTTACAGCTATTTGAGAAGACGGCTCCCCGGGGCTCAGTCTACTCAACTTTGGGCTCACCACTGCTTTTAGGGAGGCATCTGCCTTATGTCTCTGTATATATCATTCAATGAATTTGAGACGCGCCAAATGTCACGTCTTATCCTCCCCATGTCATGAGACTTCTCCCAGAAGTAATTTTGCTTGGCTCCTTCCTGCTGTCGCTGCAATAAAAGTCCGATTCTTTACCGCCGAATCACCCATTTCAAGGCGAAAGAAAGTTGATTGATTGATTCTTCTTCAATTTCTGTCATTTTCTTTCTTTTGTCATGTTCTTCTGGAGGAAATGTATTTTTCGTGGATGATGCTACTAAGGCTTCATATTGATTCAAGAGTTTGTAATCAAATGAAGTAGTTACATCGGGATGCATGATCCTTGTCCACTCGTCCTCAGTTCTGATCATGTGGATGGCTTCCTCCTTTTCTTCAATTAATCTGGATAGTGAATCTGCAAAAATATTCAGTTTTCCATCGATATGTTCAAAATTAATTTTCACACCTGTTCCTGTAACGTAATCGGTGAAAGCCAACCATCGAACCCTAGAGGGTTTGTTCCTCACAGTTTTGTTGTGAAAACTAATGATTGCTTAGCAATCTGTCCTCAGAGTGATTTCCTTCTTGTCCAAGTAATGAATTTTGAGTGAACTCAGTGTCTCCATGGCTGCATAAATTTCAGCATCTATGGCTGATTTTACTGTTGGGAACTTTCCATGTGCATAGGCACATACCTTTTCAGTATTTCGAGGATCAAATTTTTGCCTTTTCCACTTGCATACTCCTCCCCAGCCAGACATTGAATCATCTGTTTCCAGGATGATATATGCATCTTCTGGGGGAATTTCAGTCGTAGTTCTTTGGACTTGGGCTTTGATCTGTTTAACAATTTTCCAATCAGAGTCCTTTATTCTTTTATCTCCGTGAGGAGATGTTTTCTCATATAATGGTCTCAGCTTAGTACTCAAGTTAGGAATGTACGTTCTTGCATAATTAAGAATTCCCAACCAAGATCGAAGACCACTCTTGGTTTTTAACTGCTCTTCCTTGAACTCAGCAATCTTCTTTATTATATGAGGTTGAAGCTTCAGTTTTCCTTCACCAATTTCTGCCCCAAGAAATTCAATCTTTTTGACAGCCAATTTATATTTAGTTGGAGATAAGATCAGCCCATTTTCCTCACAGATTTTTAGCATTATTTCCAAATGCTTCATATGACTCTGTTCTGATTCAGAAAATATCAAGATATCATCTATATATACAGCGATGAAATTTTCCGTACCTTGAAAACATGAATCTATTTTCCTCTGAAATGCAAGCAGGTGCATTTTTCAAGCCAAATGGCATTACTAACCATTCGTAAAGTTCAGAAGGGCTAATAAAAGTCGTCCACTCCACAGACTCAGGATCCATAGCTATCTGATGAAATCCTGACTTGAGGTCAAATTTGGAATAAATTTTTGAATTTCCCACCTTCTTTAGTATAGTATTGATGCCTGGAAGACTGTATTGATCTTTGTATGTATTGTCATTCAGGGTTTTATAGTTGAAAACCATCCTTTCCTTTCCTCTTACTTCCTTCTTTGTAATGGGATCAATGCTAGTACCTGACTATACAATTATGGCCATGGTTCTGTGCCTACTTTTGCTTGGCCTGATAACTTTCAGCTGGAGTAATGCTTTAATATGCTTTTCAAATGCTTGTTTCATGAGGGGAGTTATATGAGATAAAGACTTATCTTGAATTGTGATGTTAGGGTTGATAATATCTATTTTGCACAGAATTTTGTTTTTTGGCTTGAAAAATGCACCTGCTGCATTTTTGAGGAAAATGGATTCATGTTTTCAAGGTACGGAAAATTTCATCGCTGTATATATAGATGATATCTTGATATTTTCTGAATCAAAACAGAGTCATATGAAGCATTTGGAAATAATCCTAAAAATCTGTGAGGAAAATGGGCTGATCTTATCTCCAACCAAATATAAATTGGCTGTCAAAAAGATTGAATTTCTTGGGGCAGAAATTGGTAAAGGAAAACTGAAGCTTCAACCTCATATAATAAAGAAGATTGCTGAGTTCAAGGAAGAGCAGTTGAAAACCAAGAGTGGTCTTCGATCTTGGTTGGGAATTCTTAATTATGCAAGAACGTACATTCCTAACTTGAGTACTAAGTTGGGACCATTATATGAGAAAACATCGCCTCACGGAGATAAAAGAATGAAGGACTCTGATTGGAAAATTGTTAAACAGATCAAAGCCCAAGTCCAGCAACTACCTGACCTGGAAATTCCCCCAGAAGATGCATATATCATCCTGGAAACAGATGGTTCAATGTCTGGCTGGGGAGGAGTATGCAAGTGGAAAAGGCAAAAATTTGATCCTCGAAATACTGAAAAGGTATGTGCCTATGCACATGGAAAGTTCTCAACAGTAAAATCAGCCATAGATGCTGAAATTTACGCAGCCATGGAGACACTGAGTTCACTCAAAATTCATTACTTGGACAAGAAAGAAATCACTCTGAGGACAGATTGCCGAGCAATCATTAGTTTTCACAACAAAACTGTGAGGAACAAACCCTCTAGGGTTCGATGGTTGGCTTTCACCGATTACGTTACAGGAACAGGTGTGAAAATTAATTTTGAACATATCGATGGAAAACTGAATATTTTTGCAGATTCACTATCCAGATTAATTGAAGAAAAGGAGGAAGTCATCCACATGATCAGAACTGAGGACGAGTGGACAAGGATCATGCATCCCGATGTAACTACTTCATTTGATTACAAACTCTTGAATCAATATGAAGCCTTAGTAGCATCATCCACGAAAAATACATTTCCTCCAGAAGAACATGACAAAAGAAAGAAAATGGCAGAAATTGAAGAAGAATCAATCAATCAACTTTCTTTCGCCTTCAAAGAGCTGGAGCTGATTCAGCAGGTAAAAGAATCAGACTTTTATTGCAGGCGACACTGGGAAGGAGCCAAGCAAAATTACTTCTGGGAGAAGTCTCATGACATGGGGAGGATAAGACGTGACATTTGGCGCGTCTCAAATTCATTGAATGATATATACAGAGACATAAGGCAGATGCCTCCCTAAAAGCAGTGGTGAGCCCAAAGTTGAGTAGACTGAGCCCCGGGGAGCCGTCTTCTCAAATAGCTGTAAAGGTTGTGCTGTCTTATCAAATAATTAAGTGTCCGTGGAGTCAGAAGGGTTTTTCTTTAGCTCAGGTTCAGGATCAGAAAGATAGAAAGGGTAGTGGAAATGAAGGACGATGGGGACAAAATGATCACCCGCTTCAATTCCAATACAACCTTCCTCATTATAAAAGGACTAGAGTGGTAAGAGGTTTGACACACTCGAGCAACACCGAGTACATCATTCCTCAAGCTCAGTTTCTAGTAGTTCAAGTTCTTGTGAGTCTAAGTTTGAAGTAAGTTTGCAAGTGTGTTCTTTTCTTTAAATAAATTTCAGGACATAGTCCAGATTTTTATTTTCAAAAGAAAAACGATCCTTTCTCGTATCGTAGTCATGTTTCGCTAAAATCCTTTATATTCCAGTGTCAAGGTACTGTCTCTAACCATCCTTTTGTTTTCAATTCTAGCTTTATCTTTATTAATGGTTTATGATAAGGCTAACGATTTTGTTAATTGATTGCAAAAGACCGCAGAACGAAGACTCGTGGAGAGCCGTGTTCCTGGTGAGCAAGAAAATTTTACAAAATCCTAAGCCGTGAAGTAAGCTAAGTCGACGAGTGATAGATTCGAGCAAAATATAAGGCAATGGTATGAGAAATCCCAAATCAAAAACCTGGAATACCTTGATCTTGCTAAGAATCCAGAACCAACAAACCTACTTCTAGCCAATAACATTGAGGTGGTGTTCGACAGGGTCTCACTCCTTTCTAAAGTTACTCTGAAACATTTCTTCAGTATTAAGAAGAGAATCTTAAACTAAAAGTGAATTATCTCTCTAAGAGATACAAGAGCTTCTTTAGAAAAGAAATCATCAACAATCAAGCCCAAGTCGGAGAGATTAAAACAATAATACAACCCATCCTAGCGGAGGAAGAAGTCCTAGCAAAAGAGTTAAGGACAAGTGTCAGAAAAATAGAACAAGTCTTACAAGAGGTGAAAAATTTAATAGGTGGATGAGCGAATTAGAAAATCAGTCTGTTGAAAGCTCATACATAAAAGCCTTAAAAACAACAGAAATTATAGATCCACCGACAATAGGTTTTGCAGTACCATCACAGTACAAAACCTCCTTCGAATACCAAAGGGTCCTTGTCAAACAAAATAACACAGTAATATCTTTCCTGATAGATATTTACAAACAGGTGCAGGATCTGAGGAATCAAGTAAACCAATTGAAAGGACAAGCGTCTACTCAAGCCGCAGGACCTTCTAAGGAGCTTGAAGGTGCAATTGACGATCTTACTAAAAGGATCGCAGGGATTAATCTTGCTGAAGGATCGGCGATTCCAAAGAAGAAAGTCTCAACATTCCCTTGTAAAATGTCCTTCTTCTCCACATATGTAGCATTTGCACTTTTTTACCTTGGTTCTGTCATGTTGGTACTTCTTTTTTATCACACGAACGTGTGATTTATGAGGTTCCCTTTGTAATTCTGGGCCTTCCTCAGACCATACCTTTTCTTCCCCTGGTAGTAACTGGGTAGAGGTATTTGTGAACAAAACTGCAAGTCTTTTAGGCTCCTTTGAAGTGAAGCCTGTTTACACATCTCCTTGAGTTCCTGGTAAGCGCGATGAATTCGGGGAAGAACTTGTTAGAGATCGTTTGGAAGCTAGAGGGGGGGTGAATAGCGTTTCGCCCGATCGTGGATGGAATTCAATCTCGTTCATGTCTACAATTTCGTTAGCGCAGCGGAATATATATAATGATAAAAGCAATAACGAAATGAACACAACACAAATCACAACAAAAGCATATAACGTGGTTCGGAACCGAACCGGTTCCTACTCCACGGATTGGGTTCGTACGAACCCTAGCGATACAACAAACACCACTAACCAATAAAACTCCTTCTTGACACAAGTCAAGGGTGGAGAAACCCCTTACAAGTAATCTTACAACAATAAGATACAAATACAAGCAATTACAATAATGAATATGAAATACAAGTAAAGAAAAGACTTTACAACACTTGTTTTGATTGCTTGAATGCTTGGTTGTTGTTTGCACTGAGACCTCGATTTGCACCAACAAATCGCCTAATAGCCCTCAAGAACCGACGCTTTTCCTCCATCACGAGCCCATATATAGCTTCAACTCAGGCCGAAAAGTCTATCACCGATCGACGGGACCATCACGATCGATGCCACTGTCGCGTGAGACAACGGCTAGTTCCACGCTGATAAGTCCAACGGTTCATCACCGACCGACAGCGACTATCACGATCGATGGAGTCCTCACTGACCACCGAGTCTCGACTCCATTCTCGCGTCAATTTCGAGCACCACCGACCGATCACACGATCACCGATCGCTGAGCCATCACCGACCGCTAACCTATGGCAATGATCGCTAGGCCATAACCCGCAAATAAACCCTAGTTGATCGGTCCACCGATCGCCACATGGCACTGGGCCGACCGGGCACACCTCAAACATGAGGTTTTAACTCAAGTATGGTTCCCATACTTGCTAGACCACCCTTAGCCTAGACCTAAGCCTTCTAGCCACCTCCATCACCCTCACGCCTCGATCCTCCAAGTCATCCATGACTTGCTCATCCATCGCGCTAGCCTTCGTGTGCTTCCGCTGGCTATGTCATGCTAATCTGTCTACACCGCCAAGGCATCGACTTACGCCGCCAAGACTGGCCGCTGACTTTACGCCGCCAACCATCGAACTTATCTTGCCCGAGACTAAAGCTTGGACTTAGCGCGCGATATCGATCCCCTTAGACTTGAATGCGACCCGTATTGGACTTTCCGTTTGCAGACCCGTACTTGGACTTTCCGTTTGCGACCCAGTACTTGGACTTTCCTTGCCACGTATTGGACTTTCCATTGCGAGACCGTACTTGGACTTTCGCCAGGATTATATTGTCGTATGTTTTTGTCGAAACATGAAAACATCACTCGAGCCAAACTCGAGTCGTGTCGTGACTGGGCGATTACCAATATCTCACTTGTTTGATCGTTTGGAAGCTATGAGTTAGAATAAGCTCGATCGTGGATGGAATTGATCTCGAATTGGTAAATATTTTTAATGCCTAAATATATATAATGATAAAGCGATAGCGAAATGGAACCTGAATGAATCTCAGCGTATAGCGTGGTTGAAACCTTCAGGTTCTACTCGCGGATTAGGATCGTCTGAACTAGCGATGATAAGTTGATATCACTCGAATAAAACTCCTTCTTCTCGCAATTGGGTGGAGAAACCTTCTGAGTAATCTTACAATGATAAGATGAATCTGACAATTCTGATAATGAATATGAAATCTGAGTAAAGAAACACATCTGACACTTGTTTTGATGGATTCTTGAAGCTTGCTCCCTTGGAACTGATTTGCGCAATGATCGCCCGATAAGCCTTGAAGCGATTGCTCTTTCCTCTTAAGCTAGAAATTGGCTTGAACTTTCCGAAAAAATTGAAAAATACTTCTCGTCGATATCATGGATTTACACCCTTTATAATGCTTCGGCATATCACGTGGTTAGGAGTGATTAGGGACCATACTAGATAATCGGGTTCAACCTTGTCGGTGATCGGGAATCGATCAGTCGACGATCGAAATCGACTCGATCGTGGCGAATTCGTCGATCGATGCCGCGCGATCGGTGATTTGCTCGATTTGATTATGGTATGAGTCATTGAAAATCATAACTAACTATCATTAGTTGACTCGGTCAAATTTGCACGATAATCATTGGCCTTATAGTTTTGATGTTTGAAAATTATTTTACTCGCCTTAAATGAGCCTATACAAGTTGACCGAAATTTTGATGCGCCTCTCGGATCCCTCGTACTTGGCTTACTTCGATAGTCCATTCTTTATCGTGCTTCAGTCGGTTTTGAAATGATTTTGAAATGTTTTGAGACTTATCTTGGATCGTATTCCTTGGACTCTATGCGTGGCGTGTGACTCTCATGATCCTTGAAAATTAGATAAGTTTTAGTTTCGTACAGATCACACTTATGCGAGCCTTGGACTTCATATCCTAGCATTTACTTCAGGGTGTATAAAACAGCATCGTGCTCGACTTTGTGAGATTGGTTTTTGTTCTCCAAACTATTAATGCATTTTCTAAGCGGCTTCGATTCTCTTATAAGCGGGACTTGGTTCTTAGTCATTGTCGATTTTAATCGAGTTAATCGTAATGTATGATCTCGCGTAAATAATAGCTTATTAAAGCATGGCGTTCGTGATGTACTACTATGATGGTGAAACATGTGAGTTAAAATAACCTTGATCTGCATGGTATATGATAGGATCTTACATAAAATGATATTCATTACTTTGAAGCAGATTTCGTTTAACTAAAAACTGTCTTTTCATCAAAATGGGTTAATTATGCTCGTATCTCGAAAAAACTAACAACCACGAAAAATCTAATATCCTCTGTCGTCAGGTGATTGGAGGAACTCTCGATTTCGAGGGTCCGTCAAGTATTTCGGTGATCTTTGCTCCCGTGAAAAATGTTTGAAAATTATTTTACTCATTAAATAGTGAAATTAGTACAAAGTTGAAACCATTGAAATTTTGATGTTTTGGCCCTACTTTATATCCTTCATCGATAGTGATTCTTTATCGAAAGATAGACTTCACGAGGTTTTCAAAATGATTTTAAAATGTTTTGAAACTTTATCTTGGATCGTATTCCTTGGGCTCTATGCGTGGCGTGTACAAGCTCTCCCGATGATCCATGACTAAAATTAGATGAGTTTTAGTTCATCTAGATCAAAAACTATGCACCTTGAACTTAACTCATATCCTAGCATCTCACATGTATCTAGGGTGTATAAATACACATACATGTCGATTAGATATGAGATGTGGATTTTGTTCTCCCTAAACTAGGGTTTCATGCATTTTCTAAAGCGACTCTACTTGATTCCCTTATAAGCTGGGACTCAAGTCGTATCGTAGTAATTTTAATCAAGTTAATGCATGAATGTATGATCGTGGCGTAAATAATAGCATTATTAAAACATGGCGATGATCTGATGTCGGCATATGATGAAATTTAAGAACACATGACATCTAAATAACCTAAATGATGTCGTGACATGGTATATGATAGGATGCAATCTGATTCTATGATATTCATCCATACACACAAGATTTTTAGAAACAAGATTTTTAACTTAAAACTTGTCTTTTACATTGAAATGGAGATTGGCTATGCTCGATCTCACTCTGAAAAATGACAACCACGAAAAATCTAATATCCTCTAATCGTCGCGAGGAGGTGGCGGTGGAGGAGGCTGTGACTTCGAGTCGGGCCGCATCGTCTCTAGCATATCGGTGATCTTTGCTCTGCTCTGGGACTCCTCCATCCGATCGAGCGTGCGAAGGAAGTGCGGCACGCGATAAGCTCTCGGCGACCTAGCGTCGACCATTGCGATAGTCACGAAATCGGACTCCGGTAGAGCGGCGATCGATGGACCCGCCCGATGTGTCTGCGGCATCAGTAAATCCTCGTCGATGGTATCTGCATCCTCGTGATCCTCTGTCGCCTCTGGAGTGCAGGAGGATCTTTGTCTGCGTGCCTGGTGGTGGTCGTGGCGCGACTCCATCATCGGCGCCCGTCAGTAGCTTTGCTAGAGATTCTGACGATATCTGATCGTACACCTCCGATGGCGCTCATGAGCCCTGTGGATGTTGGCGCCTACGGTCGAGCCCGTCTTTGTGATGATATGACGAATGGCATATGCACTTTCCCTTATGCGAAGTAAAGTGCAATCTGATGGAAAATGTTTAATCAAAGTTTTATATCTAGCGATGGCGTGGCATATAGAAGAAAAAGATGGGAGGCGAATCTTGGCGGACCAGTGTAATGATAGAAAACACCAATGACCTTGTAAGGACATTTGTCGGTCGCTGATGATAGGAAATAGATTGCAGGCGGTGGGCGAGGATAACCAAGATATGCTCGTCATGGACTCCGTAGAGATATGGTGAAAGGCTCGGGTAGAGGAAAGTCCATGGTAGGGTAAAAATAAAGGTGTCATCGAGAGGCCTACACTCGAAACTCTGCGATGTCGCGAGTGAACTCTAACTCGCGTTTTGCCGAGTAGTGTAATAGTACCGTCGTCCACCTTTTTAAGGTTTTGATAGAATTCCTTAATAAGGTCATCATTAATTGGATGCGTGCGAGGCGATTTTCATCAGTTGTAGTATGCGATTAATTCCATGACATCGCTACTGATACTATTGAAAAGTTCCTATCGATGTACCTAACCAGCATAGGTTGAGTGATCGAGATTCACCCTCGGGTGGATCGTTCCTACGGGCTCTCTATTATGAATGCAATGTGATGATATGACAATGATTAGATAAACCTTGTAATGGAAATGAAAATTAGGGCTCGGAAAAAATGCGTTACTTAGGCGCCGTTTGAATGTGTGTAGGAAGGAAGACTCAAATGTTCTTTGAGGATCATAGGAAAAGTCGTAGGAGGCTTGAGCAGGAACCCTAATCGGAACAGGAGAAATAAACCTAAATCGAACTAGGGCTCGAATAGGTGGAAAATGGAAGAGGAGAAACTTCGTCTATCACCTAACACTTGGGAGGTTGGCACGGAGGAAGAGTTGGTCGGAGAGGTAGGCGTCGGAGAAGGAAAGGAGAGGAGAGGCTGGTCGCGTGAAGGCGCGAACCCTAAGCGGTTCGGCGTTATAAAGCGATTGATCGGTGATGTGGGCATCGGTCGTGATCGATTTATTACGGGTTTCTGCGGCCGTGATCGGTGTCCGGCTCGGCGGTCATCTTGAACCTTACAGCGTGCTCTGATGGCATCGGTCGTGATGTTGCTCGTGATCGGTGATGTGCACATCACTCGGCCTTTCGTCGAGCACTTTCGGTGATGGCCTTCGGCCTCGGTGAAACGATTACCATCGATCGTGATGGCCTCGTGATCGTGATGTTCGATCGATCGAGTCATGAACTAGCACTCGTGATGGCCGTATCGTATCCTTCTGATGTTATCGATCGTGATATCGATTTCGATTACGAAAATCGAGAATATCTCGATTCATCATCTTAATTATTCCATTTTATCACGTTAGATCTTGTATATCGAATGTATTGATGTTATACTTTTATTCATGTATTTGTTAATGTATTTTAATGTTTTATTTCATTTTTGCCTGCATTAACATTGATGATTTCAAAACCTAACATCTCACCCTTTACAAGTGTTAAAATACCTGATCGAGTCTCCTGAAAACAAGTCTTTTACCTTGATTTGTGTATGCAACACTTAGAAAGGGTGAGATGTTAGGTTTTGGATCGTTGAATATTAATGTGTCTTGTCAAAATAAAACGATAAACATTATAATACATGAATAGAAAATATAACATCCAATACATTCATTATAATCCTAACGTGATGATGATGAAATCGAGATACGATTTTGAAATCGATGTCGATCGGCGAGTAACTTTGATGCAGCGTCGACTACGACGTCGATCAACTTGCTCGTATTGGCCAACATCGATCGGCGATGGGTCATCGATCGGCGATAATGCGATCGGCCATCGATCGAGTGCTCGACAGCGATCGTGATGTGCACATCGATGCGATGGCGACATGATCTCTTATGCTCTAAATTGACGGTCGATGGCGATCGATTGCCGGCTCGGTGATAATCTTATTGTCGATCGGGATGCTCCGTGATCGGCCTCGCTGGCGAACGAGGGTTGGCGTATTCAGGACGGATCTCTCCTTTCCTCTCCGATCGCCGTGCCTCCGACTCTTCGGCGTCCCAGTTAGGTTTGATGAGCTCTCTTCTTTTTTGCCTAATTTAGCGTTGTTTATTTCTCTGTTCGATTAGGCGTCAGCTCTGGCGACTTTTGTCGACGTTGAGTCTTCCTTCGAGCGCGTGAAATGGCGCTAATAACGATTTTGAGCCAATTTTCATTTGATCAATTTAGGTTTATCTATTGTGTTGTTCTCGTCGCGTTAATCGTAATAGGAAGCGTGAATGATCCAGAGGTGAATCTCGATTGTAGACCTATGTTGGTGATCGTCGACAGGAACTTTCGATAGGCGTTGTGATGTCGTGGGTAATTGCGTACTACGATCGATGAAAATGCGTCTTGATGCGCGTATTGATGACCTTTAAATTGTACTCAAAAGGTGGATGGCGATCTTCTGGCGTTGCGCGCGGTTAGAACTCTGCGATCTGCGAGTAGTGTGGTATTTAAATTATTTTTTACCTATGGATATCTCGTCGTCGTGGCGTATCTTTGGTTATCTATCCGAAATCTATTTCATTGATTATCGCTGACATGTCTCAAAGATTGGTGTTATTATCGCAGTCGGCGAAGATTTCCCTGTCTTCATATGCGTCGTCGTTGATATAAACTTTACATTAACATTTTATGCATTGTGCGCTTTTGCGAAAAAATCGTATGCCCGTTTGGTCATTCGTGTGACCGAGTGGCATCGGCATCCGCATCGGCTCCGGCGTATCGGCTTGCTCTCGAGTAAGCGTTGCTCGGATGGTGGTGAAGATGGCGCGCGACCGCCTGCGCCGGGCGGCATCTCTCACCGAAGGCGACGGCGAAGATGCATCATGAATGACGATCTTGAGAAAGCGGCGGCATCGTCGGCCGTCTCGGCCAGATCGATTCGAGGTATCGGCGGTCGGTTGGAAGTATCTCGAGCGACTCATTTGCGTCGATCGATGGAGAGTCGACGGCTTGTCGATTTGAATCAGAAAGAAATCTCTGTGACATTAGAGGATATTAGATTTTTGTGGTTGTCGATTTTTGTAGTGAGACGTAGCGATCTCGTTTTGAATGTAAAACAGTTTTAAGTTAAATAATCTTTTTTCTAAAATCTGTGTATGGATGAATATTTAGAATGCGTCTATCGTACTGTATAATTGTTTAGGAAGACACGAATAAATGTGTTCTTAAATAAATCGTATGTATGCGTGTGATATCGTTGTTTAATAATCTTATTATTATACGTGATAAATTATCGTTGCTTGATTAAAATTGATTTGACTATAGCTGGAGTCCCGATTATAAGAATCAGTATTGAAAATCGTAAGTTTAGGAAACATCCTCACGCATCGAATCGGCGTAATGTGTATATGACAGATACGATCTTGGGTATGAGTTAAGTTGAGTGCGTAATTTGCATCTGATGAACAAACTCATAATTGTGATCGTTGAGAGCTTATCGTCGTACATGAAATGATCGAATAGGTTTGAGCATTTAAAATCATTTTGAAAACCGGTGAATCTAGATAGAATCACCGTTGATAGTTGATCTAGTGAGGCGCTTTCATATTTTGAGCTTTAATGTAAAATAATTTTCAAACATTTTTCTTTGTATAAGTATTATATCGTCAAATTTTTCGATATCATATTAGTTATGATTTTTAAAACTCATTTCGAAACCAAGAGTTATCGTCGGCCTGGGTGGCGGTCGGCGATGGAAAACGATCGGCGATTACGAATCCTCGGCTATTGATTTGAGCGAAACAATTGTTTGATGACTAATCCTCTGTGGATGCTCTTTGAAGCGATAAAAGTGTAAATTGGATATTGAAAGGAGGGGTTTGTATCGATTTTAAGGTGTTGAAAGAAGTTGATATTGAAGCCAACACGATGATTTAAGTCTATTTGAGCCACGAAAGAGTTATTGTGCGAGTCAGCTTGGAACATGGATGTGTTCTCCTTGAAGAGAAGAGATCGACGTGATGATCAATTTGAAGACGATTGGAAGAAAGTAAATAGGAGTGTCTCAGTGATATTGAGCATCATTAGGAAAATGGAAGCGTCTATTTTGACGAGAGAAGATCTCATTGGGCGTGGATAACCTCTTGAGAAACGACTTTGAGTCGAAGGAGAATCTTTGAAAACATTTTAATATTACGGTGGGATAATTGAAAAAGTTGTATTCTAACTATTATTTGGTTTTGTCGGCATCGGGGAGATCTTGCGCGATCGTGAGACTCGAGAGTGATGATGTTTCGTGAAACGCGATATAATTGTCGAGAAGTCGCATGGGCGAAATCGTGTGTTCGAAAAGTCAGCATGGAAATCGAATATTGTTGCGAGAAAGTCAAGATCTTGCGAATGGAAGTCCGTAAAGCGAATGGTCGACATGGCATTGAAGTCGAGATTGATATTGGCGGCGTAAAGTCAGCGTACTCTGGCGTCGATGGTTGCGGCGTAAAGTCAGCGGTCTTGGCGGCGTAAGTCGATGTCTTGGCGGTGTGAAGCTTAGCGTAGCATGGCCGAGCGCTGGTGATATGAAGCTCGTGGATGACGGAGATCCGGCGTGAGTGATGATGGTAGAAGCTTATGTCTGCGTATGGAACATGAGTTAAAACCTTCGTGTTTGGTGTGATCGGCGGCCGAAATCGACTAGGGTTTTGCGGGTTATGGCTGATCGGCTGCCCGTAGGTTGGTCGGCGATGGATCGGCGATCGGCGATCGTGTGATCGTCGTGCTCGAAATGACTGGAATGGGTCGAGCTGGTCGTGAACTCGTCGATCGGCGATGGTCGCCTTGATGGACTTATCAACGATGGAACGCGGTCTCGCGACAAGCGATCAACATCGTCGGCCCGATGGTCGATCGATGAGACTTTCACAGTGAAGCGAGCTCGTGATGGAAAAGCGTCGTTCTTGAGGCTGAGCGATTTGTTGTGCATCAGTCTCAAGCGACAAGTTAATCAAGCAAGTGTTGTAAAGTCTTTTTCTTGTTTCGTATTCATTATTGTAATTGCTTGTATTTGTATCTTATTGTTGTAAGATTACCTTTCTCCTTGACTGTCGAAAAGTTTTAGTTAGTGGTGTTGCATCATTCATCTGAACAATCGTGGAGAAAACGTTGATTCGAACCGTTATATGCTCTTGTTGTGATTTGTGTTGTGTCCATTTCGGATTAAAACCTAGATGTTCTTGTATTTTCTTAATAGATTCCTTAGGTATTGTTTTTCTAGGGACATTAGTCCCAAATTTCTCCTTATTCTTAAGGTGAACATTCTTAGCTCCTAAACAAATATGTTTGTTATTTCTAGCATGCTCTTTATGATACGTAACAGAATTGCTAAAATTAGTTCTAGCATGCTTTTTAATATTTAAATTAGATGGAGCATTATTTAAATACCTTAGGGTTTGCCTTAGTGGCTCCCCCTACTTGTGATGCTCCCCTTTGCCCCTTCTTCTTCTTCTTTGGGCATTGACTCCGGTAATGACCTGGTAATCGGCATTTGAAGCAAATGACATGCTCCTTGCTCTTTTGTCTTGGAGAACCGGCGTCCGTTGACTTTTGTTGATTTTTAGGTGCCGGAGGAGCTTTCTTGATCCTCTTTGGACATTTGCTCTTGTAATGCCCATACTCCCTACACTCAAAGCACATAATATGATTTTTATTTGAAAATAAAGTGTTTGAGTTACCTAGGGTGGTGGTGGGTGCCGGAGTTGAATTTTGAGCTTCCTCATCTTGATCGGATGTTGAAAGCTCTTCTTGAGGTTGCTCAGTGTAGAGGATGGTCTCTCTTCCTCGATCCTGAGTAGATGCTTCTTCCACCTCTTACTTCTTCTTTCTCCGATTGGAAGTTGACTCCATCTCAACTTCCGATTCCTCATTTTCACTGAGGATGAACTCTCCTCGGAATCTTGCGATTTTCTCCATAGCTCATACATGTAATCCCCTAGCTTGCACAAAAACATCATTAGGGATTAAATCTTCCAAAGTTTTATTACCTTAACTTCGGTCTTGAGCTTTTGGCGTTGCTCTTGGGTCCACTTTTTGATTTTAGGACATTCCCTTCTTATCCCTAGGGGTTCAAGACCTTGATGAGGATGAACCAATCCTCATGTTCATCATCAAGAATGTTTCCATTCTTGCTCTCCATCGAAAATCTTCGGATCGTATGGAGGTGGAGTATTGATTTCCCATCCAAGCTTGTCTTGGAATTCCATCTTCACCCCTAGCCTTTTGCCTTAGCTCCGGTTGTTAATCCGTAGAAGAGCCGGGCTCACGATACCATTAGAGATCGTTTGGAAGCTAGAGCGGGGTGAATAAGCGTTTACGCCGATCGTGGATGGAATTGATCTCGTTCGTGTCTGATTTCGTTAGCGCGTGAAGAATATATATAATGATAAAAGCGATAGCGAAATACACACAAATCACAACAAGAGCGTATAGCGTGGTTCGAACCCGCCGGTTCTACTCGCGGATTGGGTTCAGAATAACCCTAGCGATCTGTAAACACCACTGGATAAAACTCCTTCTTGGCACAAGTCGAGGGTGGAGAAACCCCTTACAATCTTACAGCAATAAGATACAAATACAAGCAATTACAATAATGAATATGAAATACAAGTAAAGAAAAGACTTTACAACACTTGTTTTGATTGCTTGAATGCTTGGTTTGCTTGCACTTGAGACCTGATTTTGACAATCGCCTAATAGCCTCGAACTGATTGCTTTTTCCATCACGAGCTCCATATATAAAGCTTGTCTTTGGAAAAAGTCTATCGATCGGTGATCGGGACCATCGATCGTGATGCCATCATTGTCGTGAGACAACGGCTAGTTCGCGTTGGATAAGTCAGCGGAACTACCATCGATCGTGATTGTGACCGTGATCGGCGGGAGTCCTCACGATCGAGTCTCGACTCGATCTGTGGCCAGATTCTCGAGCGTCGATCGGTGATCACCGCGATCGATCATTGCTCGATCCATCGATCGGCCCCCGACCTATAGGCGATCGGATCATTGCTAAACCACCGCGATCGAGCCCTGGTTGACTCGGTCGGTCGGCATGGCCGCGGTCGTGGCACACCTCAAACATGAGGTTTTAACCCAAGTATGGTTCCCCCATACTTGCTAGACCACCCTTAGCCTAGACCTAAGCCTTCTAGCCACCTCCATCAGCCTCACGCCTCTCGGATCCCTCCAAGTCATCCATGACTTGTTCATCCATCGCGCCAGCCTTTAAGTCGGCTATATCGTACTAACGGTGTCTACCGCCAAGGCACCACATTGGACTTTACGCCGCAAGACTCACTTGGACTTTACGCCGCCAACCATTGGACTTATCGCCAAACTACCGCTTGGACTTTACGCCGCCAATATCAATCCTTGGACTTCAAATGTCGACGTTGGACTTCCATTTGCAAGACCATGCTTGGACTTTCCATTTTTGACCCATACTTGGACTTTCTCGCCAACACGTATTGGACTTTCCATTGCGAGACCCGTGCTTGGACTTTCCTCGACAATTATATGTCGTATGTTTTTGTCGAAACATCAAAACATCACTCGAGCTCGAGTCTGGTCAATCGTGACTGGGCCGATTGCACAGATACCACTTGTTAGAATCGTTTGGAAGCTAGAGGGGGTGAATGGCGTTTCGCCGATCGTGGATGGAATTGATCTCGTTCGTGTCTCTGATTTCGTTAGCGCGAGGAATATATATAATGATAAAAGCGATAGCGAAATGGACACAACAACCAAATCACAACAAGAGCGTATAGCGTGGTTGGGAACCGAACCGGTTCTACTCCACAGTTGGGTTCGTCTGAACCTAGCGATGCAACAAACACCACTAACTAATAAAACTCCTTCGACACAAGTCAAGGTGGAGAAACCCTTACAAGTAATCTTATACAACAATAATACAAATACAAGCAATTACAATAATGAATGAAATACAAGTAAAGAAAAGACTTTCAACACTTGTTTTGATTGCTTGAATGCTTGGTTGCACTTGGAGACTGATTTGCACCAACAAATCGCCCTCACGAGATTGCTTTTTCCTCCACGAGCTCCGTATATAAGCTGACTGTCTTTGGAAAAAGTCTATCGATCGATCGGGACCATCGATCATGATGTCGCCATGTTGTCGTGAGACAACGGCTAGTTCCACGCGTTGGATAAGTCAGCGGAACTACCATCGATCGGATTGTGACCTGATCGGTGATGGTCCTCACTCGACCATCGAGTCTCGACTCCATTACGTGGCCGAATTCTCGAGCACCGGTCGGTGATCACACGATCGATCATTCGCTCGATCGTCGATCACCGACTATGGCGGTCATTCGCGTATAACCGCGGATCGAGCCTAGTTGACCGATCGGTCGCACATGGCACGGTCGGTGGCGACACCTCAAACATGAGGTTTTAACTCAGTATGGTTCCCATACTTGCTGACCACCCTTAGCGCTAAGCGCCTTAGCCACCTCCATTCGGCCTCACCGGCCTCCCCGGATCCTCATCCATGACTTACATTCGTCCATCGCTTTAGCGCCGGTGCTTAGTCGGCTATATCGTACTACAGTGTCTGCAGCCAAGGCACATTGGACTTACGCCAAGACTCGCGACTTTCTGCGCGACCATTGGACTTATGCTGCCAAAACTACCGCTTGGACTTTACGCCGCCAATATCAATCCCCTTGGACTTCAAATGTCAACCCATGTTGGACTTTTCATTTGCCAAGACCCATGCTTGGACTTTCCTTGCCAACACATGTTGGACTTTCCATTTGCCAAGACTCATGCTTGGACTTTCCTTGCCAACACATGTTGGACTTTCCATTTGCCAAGACCCATGCTTGGACTTTCCTTGACAATTATATTGTCATATGTTTTTGTCGAAACATCAAAACAAATCAAAACAGAGTCACAGTGTTTCTGGGTAGCTCAAGATAATTTCCAATTAATGGAGGCATTTTTCGGTAGAACTTACTTGATAATTCTTCATTAATGAACATTCTTCCTGTTTTTGCTGCTAGCTGTTTATATTGGTTCATATAGGCAACCAATTCTTTTGTGCTTGGGCAAGCTAATCTTTCTAGATCAAGATAAGCCTGGTTCTGCTCCGCTGTTGACCCTGAAGTGGGATCTTCTAGGGTAATTATTCTTCTTATCTGAGATAGAACATTTTGTGTTTCATCAACTGCATTGATTAGCTTATCATATTGTTCAGGGAACATCATTCTCCATTGGATGAAAATTTTCTTCTCGATTTCCCCCAATAGATTTTCAATGTTTAGGTGATACAGGTTTGTTGGACATGGCACAACATTTTCTTTTTATATAATATATCTAATTCATTATGTCTTCCATAGCTAGCATTAGATTTTCTGAACCTAAGTTCCTGCAAAGAAAGTTATTATAGACATTCTACATATTAGTTGTTTTTGCTCTTTCATTTGAAAAATATCGAGAGCAAAAGCAAGGCTTATACATGGTATTTATTGACCTTGAAAAAGTTTATGATAGAGTATCATGGGAAATTATATGGAGAATTATAGAAAAGAAAGGTATTAATGCAACATATATTGAAATAATTAAAAATATATATTAGGATGCAATGACGAGAGTGAAAATGCTGGAGGATTAATCGAACGATTCTCATAAAGATAGGATTACATTAAGGGTCAATTTTAAATCCTTATCTTTTTACACTAATCATGGATGAACTCACTAGACACATACAAAATATGGTACCATAGTGCCCGTTATTTCCAAATTATATTATTTTGATCGATGAGATATATAAAGTAGTAAATGTTAAACTTGAATTTTGGAGGGAAATATTAGAAGTGAAAGGTCTTACACTTAGTAGAGTAAAGACAGAATGTATGGAATTTAAATTTAGTAATGTTAGACACAATGAGACAATTGTTAAGTTAGGAGATAATGAGTTATTTATAACTGAAAGTTTTAAATATTTAGGATCATTTTTGCAAAAGAATGAAGGAATTGAGAGAGATGTCTTACATAGAACACAAGCAGGATGGTTGAAATAGAAGAAAGTGTCGGGTGTTCATTGTGATCATAAAATGCCTTTAAAACATAAAAGAAAGTTTTACAAAACGACAATTAGACCTGCTATGTTATATAAAGCTGAATGTTGCGCTATAATTCGAGCACATGAGCAAAAGATAAGGATGTTAAAATGATTGTGTGGATATACGAGGATGGATAAGATAAGAGATGAGAATATTAGAGCGAAAGTTGGGATTGCAATTATTGATGAACAACTCTAGGACACATTGAAGATGGTATGAACATGTACTCAAACGACCGGTAAATACTCCAATTAGGTGATATGAAACTATTACAGATATGCAAATCAAACAAGAAAGAGAAAGATCAAAAAAGACTTGACTAGCAATGATAAAACAAAATAAAATTTATTTAAATATAGATGATGATATAATAGGGGATAGGAGGATCCATATAGACAACCCCACCTAATGGGATAAAGTTTGATTGTTGTTGCTGCCCTTTCATTTGCATACTGCTACTTTTGGTGAGCATCCTTAGTCACCTCTTTCATACACTTGAGGAAAGGTCTAAGACTATTAATCATTTACATAGGAACTTATTGATGTTGAAGGTGATGGCATGGCAGATATGGCATTCCGTTGCATTCAGGAAATGGACATTGACAATAGGATGATGGTATGCAGAACTACTTTCCTTAATATCTGTTACTAATATTCCTTTCTCGAAAGATTATTGTGGATACTTCAAATATAACATTTTTCTTATTATGTTTGATGGTTTATCTGCTAAATTCACCATATATTATTCAGGAGTTTGAGTTGATAATACATTTGACTCTGTGCTAGACTTATACTTTTATAAGCTAGAGTCTTTCTGAATTAATTCTTTGAACCATTTCGCAGCTGTCCATTTAGACTTCCTAAAGCGACTAACATGTTTGATAACCCAGAGATAGCATGACTTCGGAGATCCTCAGCAAGAATTATGTATTTATGGTACATTCTCATGTTAATGCTTGTTGCACATTTGGAAATTCTTTCCATGCAGCCATGCAAATACAGGTAAAAGTGAAAAAAAAATAGGAAGAGAATATATTAAGTGATCAAAACTGTAACGAGGGTTTAATTAAGAGATTAGGTAAATGTGAAATTTGCACCAATGGATCTAAGTGAGAAAAAACACTGCTCATGGGCATTTAATTATGTAATTCTGATACTGACCATCCTTAACCAGTCATAACTTCTTTTTGGACAGTTGTAGGGCTATCAAGTTTCAGAGAGAGATTTGCTTGACCTTCATGTTTTTTTTTTGTTTTTTTTCTAAACTATATGTTTTGTTCCTTCAAGGATATATAAATTTTCCATAGCTGATCCTCTCAGTTGCACATCATACATAAATGGATGCTTGAACATGTTTTTATTTGTGCTTCATGATCTGTTTTCTGAATAGTCATTAATTTATGCCATCTTTATATTGACATTTGTTTGAAATTTAGATTGGATCTCATTGAGTAGTCCATTGTTTTCTGAATAGTCATTAATTTATGTCATCTTTATATTAACATTTTTTTTTAAATTTAGATTGCATCTCATCGAGTAGTCGATTGTTTTCTGAATAGTCATTAATTTATGCCATCATTATATTAACATTTTTTTTTTGAAATTTAGATTGCATATCATTGAGGATGCCGTTGTCTGCTTATTTATAGAACAATTTTGTCATCAATTAAAAATTTTGATTTTGCTATGCTACACTCACTTCATTGATTTTGACATCAACAGCTCTACCAACATATTGTTCTCAGTGGAGGGAGTACCATGTATCCTGGATTACCTAGTCGGTTAGTCCAAGACCCCTGAAATAACTTAGTTGTTGTAATCTATATTTGTGCATTTGGACAAAGGTATATGCTATTGCTAACTCATGGTTTAGCAGTAAATTTCTATGTAATATTTTTGTATTTCCTCATCCAAGAATCACATATGATTCTAGCTTTAATGCATGATTAAAATTGTGAAGACATAATATTGATTGGTTGAAATTCGTCAGTTACAGGATCTATATCTGCAAATTTGTTATTGAAACTAAGACTTCTCTCGTGCTAAAAGAGATTCTTGTGTCATATAGATCTATTGAATACTGAACAGGATAAGATTATAGTAGATGTACATGGTTCATTGTATTGCAATGGGTGCATTTCATGAATAACATTATTTTATTTATTTTAATCATCCTGTTGCTGTGTCATGCTTTTCTGGAGATTATGAAGGGTCTTATGTGTTATTTATGCTTAGATTTAGAAGAATTACAAACATTAGCATTGTGCTGAGTGTAGAAAGTTATAGTGATTTCTTTGTTTAATGACTGGCAACACATTGATGAGTTGTAACGTCTCGTAAAAAAAGGCAAAATTCTTTCAACCACATTTAGGGATGTAGCTGCAATGTGTACATAATATGAATTGAGAAAGATGTTTGCTTGACAATTTAATTATTACTGACCTGTTTGTTTCCTAGTGCGACATTAAATATTGACAAATATGTCTTTAAAGGAATGTATTGTGTGAAATTAGTTTATTCAAAACGTCGTCTAGGAATGTTCAAAGTCATAACTATACCCTAATCAATTATGGTGATAATGTCTGCTCTTTGTTATTTTAACAGCTTGGAGAAGGAAATTCTTGATCGCTATCTTGAAATTGTACTCAAGGGAAATAAGGATGGATTGAAGGTGATATTTTCATTATTATTCTCGCTAGCCATCATGAAATTGCCTAATTTTCAGCATGTTTTATGAGGCTGTTTTTATTTGCACAATTCTGTGTATGGACGTTGTGAGTTGGTACATTCAGAGCTGTCACTATTTCAGCTACTTAATTTTCAATCCTTGGGCGGGATTGCAATTATCTGACTTGCCTCGAGGAATTACTAAATAATCTTTGCTTGCAAAATTCCAATTATCCCTTGAGGAGGTGACATAAAAAATTGTAATTTGGCATGCAAAATTTTCAGAATGTTCTTAATTTTCCTTCCTAAGAAATCATTAAACATTTTCTTTAGATAAATCGTCAGGTTTTGCTTATTTAGTTGATTTTTTTGAGTGATTGTATGATTCAATTTTTTTCACATACCCTTCAGTGCAAGTTATTTGTATTTCATTGTAAATTTGATCAAAAGGTTCTGGTGCACAGGCTGACCTGGAAAAAACCTGTATTTCTAGTGGGAAAACCAATATTTAGTTCTCGAATTTACTCATGCTTGACCTGCCTTAGGAATTAAAAGCTAAAGAGTGCATCTTCCTTGAATATTGATGTTGAGCCATATAATTAACAGGCCATTTTGGTTCATTTGAAGTGGTATCTGGCTGTGTAAAATTGTACTAAAGATGACTTCTCTTGATCTATACACTGTAAGCTTGAAGAATTTTGAGAACCTTTCACAAGATCTGGTGCAAATCGGAGTGATTTTTTTTTTCCCTGTACCCTGGCAGAAACTAAGGTTGAGAATTGAAGATCCACCAAGAAGGAAACACATGGTTTACCTTGGAGGTGCTGTCCTTGCTGGAATCATGAAGGTACCATCCTGTGCATTTAGTTTTAGTGCAGTAGAGACTTTTTCGAGCCCATAAATTTTCATCTCGTCTCCTTAGTCTCATCCTGCAGCCTATATTTGTGTGCTGCAAAATTGTAGTTAGTTCGACGTTTTTTTTCAACTCATCCGTGAATTGACAAAGGAAGTCGGTTTAAATTAGCACTTTTCCAGACATTGGATTTCATACTCATTTGCATCATCATTCGACTGGCCAGTTAAACATTTCTCAAAACCTATTGCTAATTGGTTGTCTTTAATGGACAGGATGCCCCGGAGTTCTGGATAACGAGGCAAGAGTACCAAGAAGAGGGAGTTGCATGTTTGAGAAAATGTGGCCAAGTGTAACTCGAACAAAAAGCGACTTTTTAGTCACAAATTTGCTCGACAGTGCTGAACCTTCCTAGAATTATCTGTTTCTATTCGATGTGATCTTAACAGAACATACTTACTTTCGTGATGGATATTTGCTGGTGTTTCATGACAATCTTAACCACCATATTTTTGTAATGTTCCACGGTGTGATTCTTATGTCCTTTCCTTCCGCAACCTGCTGCCTGTCGAATTCTCTATCGTAGAACGTGGATACACTGAGACAGTAATTTTGTATATCAAAATTTAGTGCTCATGAATGTTAATTGAATCGTTGTTTACTGATAAAAATAAATAATTATAAGAGTAAATTTTATTTTATCAGTATATTTTTAGTGCTATTTAAAATAAGAAAAATTTTATTTTGTCGTGTGCTTGTATACTTTCAGCAGTAGCAGCAAACTATTTTGGTATTTGAGCACAATGAATTTTTTTTTTCTTATGAAATGCACTTGATAATTCCGATGGAGAGTTTTGACGTAATAGTAAAATTGTTATTTGGTAATTTAGAGATCACGAATTCGAATTTAAAAAATAGTCTTTTACAAATTAAGATAAGATGGTATATAATAGATCTTTCTTTGGATTTTCACACGATGGAAATTTTGTGTATCGGGATGTCTTGATAGTTTAATATGATCATTTTATCTATTATAAGTGTGATCTATTCAAGTCTTTGTTATTGGTAAAAATAGAGGAATAAATTAATAATATTTATGAAAGCATAATAATGAAATGCTAATAGTAAATTATAAAAGATATTTCAATAACGCCTGTAAAAGTTTTGGGTTAAAATGAGCAAAAAATTTGTTTCAGAAAAAAAAAAAAGTCAAAGTAGAGACGATAAACAAAAAGAAAAAAAAAAAGCTTTAACAACTTATTAAATTGAATGAAAAAGTTACAGTTTAACTGGTTAATATTTTAATAAAATTTATGAACTATGCCTATAATACAATTTTTATCAAAATTATAAATAAATAAGCTCTTCAAACAAATAAACAATCAAAACTTATTAGAATTCTTGAACAATCTGGATAACATCTAAATGAAATAAGGTAAGCTAAAAAAAAAAACAAGTAGAACTTAAAGAACTGTGTAATTTGGATTTACCTGAGCAATAATGATTTAATTTGCCATCAAATCTCCTTTTAATAATGATGGCGGCCGGAACTTCTTCCCTCCGATTTTCATCGGACGGACAAGGACGCGTCGTGCTTATCCTCATTGCAATCCATCCTTCCCCAATTGCGGCCCTGCGTCGGATTCTCGTTCCAAAGCTCGGGCTGCCGCGATGACCCGACGCTGTTAAAGTAAACGCCAATCCAGCAGCTTCTCCCCTTATCTCCTCGCACCCCACCGAGCGAGAGCGAGAGCGAAAGCCATGGCGAGCGTCGCAGGCGTTGGGGTCTCATGGAGGTCTTCCAAACCTGCTCTCCTGCAGCCGTCGCTGAAATCCTCGCGCGCTGCTACCCGCCTTGCCTTCTCCATTCGGAACACCGTCTCTGTCGAGAAGAAGAACTACACGCTCCAGAAATCTGAGGAGATATTCAACGCCGCCAAGGTTAGCCTTTTAATGACGCCACCGTTTTGGAACCAGATTATTAGATCTCTTATTGTTCCTTTTCCCTTACTTTTGAATCTATCTATGACCTCGTACTTTCTTGACAATTGTCTTTTTTCCTTCGGATTCGTCTTTAAATTGGCCAACTTTTTTTCACCTTGATTGGCTTATTTGCAGCGGAATTCCTTGAATAGAGTCTGGATTTTAATTTAGTGAGATATAGTTTGTCCTTCATCTTCTCAGTACAATATTAAAGGGAGTTCACCATATAATGACTTGATTTAGCATAGTTTGAACCATAAAATGAACTGATCGCAGCTGGTCAACTGGCACTTCATGGATCATCTCGACGAATAAGAATCGCCATTTACTTGCATGATAATAAATAACTGGTAACTGAAATATTGTACCAAAGTGTTGCCTGTAATTTAGTTGTGAATCTTGGGGTAATCAAAGGTTTTTTTTTTTTTTTGATGCATTACTGACAGCCTTCAACTGTTGCACTTTTTCTTACATTCAAAGATATTTTTATATTTACAACATATTTAAGCTAGCATAATATTCTCGGTGATAGCCAAATTTACCAACCTTTAATCACTAGATATTTGGTCTGGTTTGTTTATTACATGTTTTTAATTTTCCAAGTTAATATTGAAAAATTTATGCAGTTGGATAGTCTCAATTTGAGGTATCACTTCACTTGCTAACCCCATGTATTAAGTTCCTTCTAGACTTTCATAAAGATACATTAATGGCCAGTGATTTCCTCTCTCAAGTAACACAATGTAAAGTACTCGAACAGCGATCATCCTTATTGAAATCATTATGGTCGATGCCATAACTTTGACTTGCAACATATTAGATGACTGCTTGGATTACTATTTGATCTGATACTATTAGATCCAAGGGATCTCTTTTTTGCTATAAGTTTGACAACTTGTGCCATAGAACTGAAATTCTGATCTGCACTGACCTTCCGTACATTGTCTGGACTTGTAAGCTGTACTCTTGAAGTTATGCAATTGACTTTTTGACAACTGTATGTTCCTCTTCATTATATAATTGAGAACATGAAAGACCATGTATGAATTTTATCAGGGTGTGAATGAAACTTCCTGTTTGGTATATTAAACTTTTTGACTTAATATTATTGCTTCCCTAATAAACCTTAATAGATGAATACAATACACATTAGCTAATCCACAACTAGTTGAATACAAAGCTTATTCTAGTTGTTGGATATTTGATCGGAATAGCATAATTTAGTATTTTTCACATTCTACTTTGTCTACTTTTTTGTTGCAGCAAGATTTAAGCGAATAAAATAGGTTATGTAGTAACCAAAATTTTGAAGGCACATTTATGTAGGAAAATTTTAAGGTTACTTAAACTATTTTTCTCTCTTTTTCACAATTGGCTTTAGCAATAATTGGCAAATGTTTATGATTTTTTGTATCTTCTTGACCCATCTTTTTGTAGTTAATTTTCAGCTTGGTAAGTGGAAGTATCCATTCAACTCTATATATCTCACCAGATAGCCTACATACTTAGTGGACGGTATAAAATTCATCTTGACCTGTGCACCAACAAAAGTAGCCCCTTCTACTACTAATGAACTAACCTGGGTGTTACAATCACTTAGGTTTGACTTGAAAAATATCAACTTATTCCTAGAATCAAACACTGGTTAGTAAGTGAGATGTATAATCGACTCCATCCACAATCTCCATTTCACGTTGGTTTGACTTAAAAAATATTTAATGTTATACCTAGAACCAAACCCTAGTTAGTGAGATGTAAAAACAACTCCATCCACAATGAGTGTTCACTTTCAATTGATTGACTAAATAATTTCATTGATAAGTGATACTTTATCCTTCCATAGTCTGGAAAATTGTTTACACATGTTCCTCTGAGCACACAGCATTTTTAGCATTATAATGAGATTCCACACTGAACATATTTCTGGGGAAATCGTATTCCAATCTTGATTAAGTGCTTAATATATTAGCATGGGTAGTTGAGAAATGCTCTGTTAATGTCACTGTCTGGCTAGTGGTTAGCTGCAGTTTGTCAGATAATATTCTTGTTGGTTTTAAAGTGAACTAACGGAAGACAACTTTATCAGGAATTGATGCCTGGAGGTGTAAATTCACCTGTTCGAGCCTTCAAATCAGTTGGTGGGCAACCGATTGTCTTCGACTCTGTTAAAGGTTCTCGCATGTGGGATGTAGATGGAAATGAATACATAGACTATGTTGGTTCTTGGGGTCCTGCTATTATCGGGCATGCAGATGACAAGGTACCTTTCATTTTCTACATTGCATGGCTCTTGAATTCTGATGTTTTTCTCTCTTTCAAACAAATTCAACTGTTATCCCATTGTAGGGTTTCAACCACCTATTAAACATTCTGAAAATATAGCAGACATGTTTCATACAAGGAAATGCAAGTTTAGATCACCTTTGAATGATAGTCACTGCATCAAAAAATGGAATAACACTCCTAGGTTTTCAGTGGGTATTTGGTTCCCTGATGTTTACTTGTTTGAATGATTTAAATTGCATTCTATTAATTACTTTGTTTTGCATTTTGTTTTTTTGGACATGACAACACTTGAGTAGGTGGGCTAAAGTTACTTGCACCATGTGTAGACGTAGTAACTCCTAGGCAGGTGGGCTAAATTTACTTGCACCTTTTGTAGGATCCTGTTGATGACGGCTAACTTCATTTTATTTTTCTGTGTAAATCAAATATAACTTAATTCTTTTAATTGGTGTATCAGTTAGTATGGTCGGCATAGTTTCTTCATTTGCATAAAAACTGATGTTGAGCAAGTATATTAGCAGTGTGATGAAGTATTGCACAAATATTGATCTTAATGCTTGCTTGTCTTTTGGTTTGCACACTCAGGTGAATGCTGCATTGATTGAGGCCCTGAAGAAAGGCACAAGCTTTGGTGCTCCCTGTGTATTAGAGAATGTCCTGGCTGAGATGGTCATCTCAGCAGTGCCTAGTATTGAAATGGTCCGATTTGTTAACTCAGGCACAGAAGCTTGCATGGGTGTTCTCCGCCTTGCCCGTGCATTCACTGGCCGGGAAAAGCTCATCAAATTTGAAGGCTGCTATCACGGGCATGCCAATGCATTCCTTGTTAAGGCTGGTAGTGGGGTTGCCACTCTTGGCCTCCCTGACTCCCCTGGTGTTCCCATGGGATCCACAATGGATACACTAACCTCTCCTTACAATGACCTTGAAACTGTAAAGAAACTATTTGACACCCACAAAGGTGAGATCGCTGCTGTCATCCTTGAACCAGTTGTGGGGAATGCTGGTTTTATCCCTCCAAAACTAGAATTCTTGGATGGCCTCCGTGAAATCACAAAACAAAATGGTGCGCTCCTTATATTTGATGAGGTGATGACAGGGTTCCGTTTAGCTTATGGTGGGGCTCAAGAGTATTTTGGCATTACTCCTGATCTAACCACTCTTGGAAAAGTGATTGGGGGTGGTCTTCCAGTTGGAGCTTATGGAGGAAGGAAAGATATCATGCAGATGGTGGCTCCTGCAGGGCCGATGTATCAAGCAGGAACTCTCAGTGGCAACCCTTTGGCTATGACTGCAGGCATTCACACTCTCAAGAGGTTAATGGAACCAGGCACATACGAGTACCTAGATAAAATCACCTCTGATCTTACTAATGGAATTCTAGATGCTGGGGAGAGAGCTGGGCATGAAATGTATGGTGGCTATATTCATGGAATGTTTGGGTTCTTCTTCAACGCTGGGCCAGTTCACAATTTCGATGATGCAAAAAAGAGCGACGCTGCTAAGTTTGCAAGGTTTCACAGGGGCATGCTGGAGGAAGGCGTATATCTTGCTCCCTCACAGTTTGAAGCAGGATTTACAAGCTTAGCACATACTTCTAAAGATGTTGAGCAAACAATCGAGGCAGCTGAGAGGGTACTGAAGAGGATTTGAATGACTGATGCACCTTCTGAGTGGTTAGCATGCACTCTTTTATTATCTTTGTTCCACTTTTTGGTAGTTGATTTCGTATGCATTCATCGGAGTTCTATGAAATTGTTCTTCTTGTGAATTCTTATCTCTTTTTGGTTTCGAGGAAATGGTAATTTCTGTTCTGAGTATTCTGTAATGCATTAGAAATATTCTTCTGCAACAAATAAACACACACATGAATTCTTGTTCAAGTCATCATTATAATTCCCCAGAAAATAATTTATCAGATAGCAGGTCCACAAAATTACAAGGCATAAAACTTCAGCTTTCTAGAAATTGAGTCGATTCTAAATTCTATCTGAACTTTTTTTAAAGTGAACTGAATGTTGCATCACGATATATAATGTTGTCATATGTCATTTTTATGAATATTAAATCACCACAATGGTGTCATATATTAATTCAATAATTGTAAACACACACAAGAATTAAAACATAATTTGCTTTATTAAAGATAAAAATTAATTAAAAATTGATATTAGTTTTGATAATTTTTAATTGAAAAAAAGCTAATGCATAGCATATTTAAAGAATTTAATACTGTCTGTAAATAATAGACATACTCAATTTAAATTTACTAGAGGGTAAATACAAGTATGGAATCAAGAGAATAGAATTACTTTGAAACAGGTTGCTATTTTTCTATCGATGGAATTTTTTATCACCATGTAATCAATTGATTCTTTGTTTTTTTTTTCATATTCTCTATATTTTTCTAATATTAATCAGTTCATCCATTTAACTTTTATACATGATTGTCATTCTACTTTAAATAAATTTTCATTTAAATTATACTTATATAATATTTAGTTATTTATTACGCTTAATACTCAGAACCATGATTTAACTTTGGGACTTCAGGTTGAATCACATGGATAATAAAAATTTATATTGCTTTGCCGTATGATCAGGGTTGTGCAAAATATCGGTTCAACTGAATTAATAGATCGAAATCAAAAATTTTATTAGGTTAATTTAGAATATATATATATATATCAATTAATTCGGTTAGTTTTATTAGGTTTCGAATTTAGGATTTAAAAAATTAATTAAACAGGGTAAACTAATTATTATATTTAGCAGTCGATTGATGATTTTATCAGTTGAATAATATATTTGACGGTCGATTACTAAATTCAACAGTCTACTATTTTTGATGGCTTCATCAGTTGCAGTCAATTAATGACCACAACAGTTGCAATTGACTGATGACCTCAACAATCGACTACGTCGACTAATAGTCTCATTCGTCGATTGTCATAAATTAATTATTATGTTTAATAGTCAATTGATGATCTTATTAGTTGACTAATATGTTTATCAATCGATTGTCAAATTCAATAGTTGATTACTTCTGATGATCTTATTGGTCACAGTCGATTGATAATCCCAGTAGACGATTATGTCCATTAATGATTTCATCAGTCAACTAATATTCTTGATTGTCAACTAATGACTTAGCAGTCGATTGATATGTTTGTCAATTGAATGTCACCATCAGTCGATTGATATATTTGACAATTGACTGATGATGTTTAGCAATGAATTGATGATTCAACAGTTAACTGATATGTTTATTAGTCGATTAATGATTTCAACGACTCACTGATATGTTTGTTAGTCAATTGATGGTTCTATCAGTCGATTGATATAAATATCATTCGATTAATGATGAAAAAATCATTATTTTAGTTTTCGAATGAATTAATCGATTTTTATTAGTTCGATTTATTTAATTTTTAGTGGCAAATTTGATCAATTCGATTAGTTTTAAAAAAAGATTGATTTATTTAGTTTCAATTTAATTAATTCCATCGATCTAGTTATTTACATATTGTTCATCCTCATATATAGGGTACCATTAATAGATTATTTAATAGTCCTCATGGAAGGATCGAATAGTGGTGCAACGTCAGACTTGCTACAATACATAAGGATCGATCCTTGAGAACTACAAAGTCTTTCAGAGACGTTTGTCCTTCTCCTCTGTTAGCACTCGATTGTATCATAAAAGGCTTTTTTTGATTTATCTTCCTCGAGATAATTATGAGATCGACTAATAGAAATGTTTGGGATGAGCATATCAATTTTTTCCGGCAATTTACCAAACAGCACAGGTGAAGTTTAGAATTGCTTAAACAGCGTCCCATATTTTCATATTTACCAAATAGCACACTTAATTTCCTTTTTACCCCTCCCGCCAAACAAACCACCACCACAGTGATGCTGAAATTATAAATTTCAACATCACGATGGGTAGTCTTTCAAGATCACCATGATGGTCTTTGAATTCAAACCCGCACCATAGTCGTTGTGTTAGGATTTGCAGCGTCATTTGGTGTTGAGATTTGAATTCTCGGCTACGTTGAATTTTATTGTAGTGCGGATCAGCGGGAGGTAAAAAGGGAATTAAGTGCGTCATTTGATAAATATGAAAATATGAGATGTTATTTGGATAATTCAAAATTTCACGTGCGTTGTTTGATAAATTGTCGATTTTTTTTTTCTACAATTGATAATTATTTAATAACCAATATTCCCGCTTCATCCGTTAGAGGAGAATCCTTGGGATGGACCGAGAGAATATATTCATTGATGAGTTATTTAAATAACACGAATGAAAGGTAAAACTGTATTTGATCAAAATCAACAGGCTGCGATCGTTCACTCTCCCATTATCAGTGCGATCCACGTACGCATGCATGTTCATTCCGCATTGGATCGGATCACTTTTATAACCTAAAGAAGCTAAGCACGTATACAGCGGTGGGCGAGACGTGAAAAGAGATTCTCTGTATTATGAACTTAAACGAGATGAAAACCCACCTATTGTTTGATTTGCTATGACAAGTCATTGTGCCATTCATGTGAAGAAAGAGCAGCCTTTCAAAGAGGACGAAGCACGTTAATATCCGTTCACTTTTAGCTAGAATTGTTAGCGCTTTTGGTTGGAAAACGCAAACCAAAAAAACATTTTCCACATTTTCTAATTTTCTCAGAGAATGAAAATGAAAAATATCTTATTTTTCACAAACCAAAAGTTACGCTAGACATGCATGTTCAGCTTCGTTTAAAAGGGAACTTCTGTTTACGTTCCCCTATTATGATTCGCTGTTTTCACATGCAATAGTGATGTTATTGCTTATTAATAGTGGCTACGATGATGTTTTGGATTTCGTTTTAGTATAGAAAGAACAAACAGAGATCGAAACTCTGGCTAATATTTCAAAAAACTAAATAAAAAAAAAAAGGAGACTGGAATAGCTTAGTAATATGTGAATGGAACCATTGAGAGACGAGATCAATCGGTGAGGAATCAACACGTCTGATCAGTTAGGTCTGACACAGGAGGCGCCCGAAGGCAAATTCTGCATGCTCGAGATCATCCAAACATGTGTGGCTCTATCATTAGAAAACTTCTAGAGTACTGGAAACTTACCAATCGACGATAGACTAGACAACGACCAGCCTTCAACAGAAATCGTCAAAGATACCCACTTCAGCATCAAGCATCCAGTATCCTCTAACACTCACTTTATACCAGCATAGCCCTCTGACCAGCCACATCCCACCCACCTTGAACGAGTCGCATGAGACAGCCAAACTACCTGAACCCTTGTCCCGATTCAACTGAACCCCTAACTCAGCCATTTCAAGCTAGGATCGAAGTCCTAACAGATTTTATTATTTGTTGTTGCATTCTTATACATTTGACAAATACATCTGATTCACAGCTAAATAATTTTAACAAGAGAACCGCGTACGTTAACGTTAGTATAGGATAAGAGACGTAGATCGTATAAAGTCACCAAAGCTAACATTAAAATGTCACTTGCAATATTGACTGCTACGCATTCGTCTCATCTCAGTCCTATCCTTAAATTCTTGCTTACTATTCTACAGACTTGATATCCTTCATACTCCGAGGACATGAATGGAGCTGAATACTGTAAAAAAGGACCAAAGATTGACGTTACCTAGTCAAGCTGCAGCAGCTCTTTGATTGCCCTCGCCACACCAGCAACCGACTCATAGAATTTAGGCTCTATACAGGAATAGCCGGAGGAACTGATTCAGGCAAGCCACTCCCACCATTTAGAACGGTAACATTTCCTTCAGAATCAACATCCACAATAGCCGAGTCTCCTTCCTTGATCTCCCCAGCCAACATTTTCTCAGCCAAGCAATCCTCCAGAAGCCTCATTATGGCTCTTCTCAGCGGCCTGGCACCATAACTTGGGTTGTAACCTTCATCCACCACCCTATCCTTGAATCTTTCTGTCACTTGTAGTTCGATATCCTTGCCTTTCAGCCTGTCAAAGACCTCCTTGAGCATTATATCAGCAATCTCCTTGACTTCCAATTTGGTTAACTGTCGGAAGACGATCATTTCATCAAGCCGATTAAGGAATTCTGGACGGAAGTATTGCTTCAACTCCTCTGTCACAAGGCTTTTGATTCGGTTGTAGCTGCTGTCCTTTTCATCATAATCAAGGTCGAATCCAATTCTACGTCCTCCCTTTTCTATCACACTGCTCCCAACATTAGAGGTCATGATTAGGAGGGTGTTCTTGAAGTCCACTGTCCGCCCTTTGCTGTCCGTCAACCTCCCATCTTCCAGAATCTGGAGCATCATGTTGAAGACATCTGGGTGAGCTTTCTCTATCTCATCAAAGAGGACGACAGTGTAAGGGCGGCGACGAACTGCTTCAGTAAGCTGACCACCCTCAGTGTAACCAACATAACCGGGGGGTGAGCCAATGAGCTTTGACACAGTATGTCTCTCCATAAATTCACTCATGTCAAGCCGGATCATAGCTTCCTCGGAGCCAAAATAATAAGCAGCTAGTGCCTTTGCCAATTCTGATTTTCCTACTCCAGTGGGACCAGAAAATATAAAGCTAGCAATTGGGCGATTGGGATTCTTAAGACCCACGCGAGCTCTACGAATAGCACGACTTATGGCTTGAACAGCCTCATCCTGCCCAATAATACGTTTATGAAGAGTTTCTTCCATCTTTAGGAGGCGATCAGACTCATCACTAGAGACTTTCTCTACAGGAATTCCGGTCCATGAAGATACAATGTGTTGGATGTCCGCTTCTGTGACAATAGGACCACCATCACCCGCCTCACTCTCTGCTTTGCTTAGTTCTTTGCCCTTGTCAATTAGAGCTGAGATCTGAGCCTTCAGTTCCATCTCCCTATCACGTAATTCCCCTGCCTGTAAAAGAATTGCCGAAATATATGAGTAATTTAGATTCGGAAATCTAGGAATTAGGACCACTTACAGGATATGCACACATGCGCGTGCACGCGCAAAAAAAAAAACTATATGAAACTATCTATTGAAGTCGATATACCTTTTCAAAATCTTGACCACGGACTGCATCATTCTTTTCCTTGGTGATCTGCCTAAGCTCTTTGTCAAGTTCTCTGGCCTCCTCAGGAAGCTGTCAAAGAAATATTAACTTGAAGCAATATATAAAACACCATGCTAGAAAATATACCAAATCACCTGTGCATGGCGAAGCCTAACACGAGATCCAGCTTCATCAACCAAGTCGATTGCTTTATCCGGTAGGAAACGATCACTGAAGCCATAGCAGAATATATAAGTAATATACAACTATCAATAACTCCAGAGGTCATACTAAGAGCGTGATATGTAGAATTTTTTGTTTCCCAGGTAAAACCAAGAAAAATAAAAAACAAACACTTCAGATAAATTAAAGAAATATTATGATTTACACATTAGTCATGAGAAACAACTTTTTGAAAGCAAACACTAAAAGTAGCATAGTTAAACAAAATCTCTTATAAGCTTTGAGATATTATGAAGGGCACAGAAGATCATGGCAAAATTGTCAGGGCGGTGGAACTTGGTAAAGCACAATTACATGGTCCAAACTCTTGTAGCAAAAAAGCGATTACGCTCACCCCAACGCCCCTCACCATCGGTCCCTCAATGATGGCGAAGGGAGGCATCCCAAGGGGACTTACATGGTCCAAACTCAGTTACATGTTATGATACTGCGATTGTAGATAATTTATAATGAGTCTAATGGCAGAAATCTCCCTACAGCACTTTCCTATACTAATTCTCACTTACCCAGCATGAAAATACACGATAATATATATATCAGCACTGAAATTCACATGCCTTCAAATAGATTGCACCAGTCTACTTCAGAAAGATCTGGAATGAACACATTTGTAAAAAGAAAGCAATACCTCTGACAATTCCATGTAGATTTGAAAACTTAACTATGATGGGACATAGGTTGTTTAAAAAGTAAAGGAAATCATAAGAACTCGCAAAGTCATGGGTATTAAACAATCAAATGAATTCAATTGAAGGCTGTATCAAATAGAGGCAAGGATTATTAGGGTAATAAAATAAAAAAGAGGTATCAAAATATAATTCACAAACCTAATGTACTGATAGGACAATTGAGCAGCAGCAACTAAAGCCTCATCAGTATAACGAAGTTTGTGGTGAATCTCGTATCTTTCCCGTAGCCCTCTAAGAATCAGTATTGTTTCGTCCACTGTTGGTTCTGGAACTCTTACAGGTTGAAAACGCCTTTCCAAAGCAGGATCCTTCTCAATGTGTTTCCTGTATTCATCAAGTGTCGTGGCTCCAATGCACTGAAACAAAGTTGGTGACAAGTCACAGATGAGAATTTAATATTTTTTGGAATAGAAAAGTTTGAGCAACAGAAATACCTGCAATTCACCTCTTGCAAGAGCTGGCTTTAAGATATTAGCAGCATCTATAGCACCCTCTGCTGCTCCTGCTCCTATTAATGTATGGACTTCATCAATGAATAGTATTATTTCATCACTTTGTTTAATTTCTTCCATCAACTTTTTTAGCCTTTCTTCAAACTCTCCACGATATTTAGTACCAGCAACAAGAAGACCCATATCAAGGGTAATCACCTAGATTATAATGTTAGAAATAAATTTAAAATGATAGAGAAATTCAATCTTATAAAATCACTAAGATTTTCCAGGTCACTATGCGATTGCAACCACATAATATAAACAGCACAACGACTGATAAATAGTTCACCTTTTTCCCTTCAATTGTTTCTGGAACATCACCATTGGCTATGCGCTGAGCAAGTCCTTCTGCAATGGCCGTCTTTCCAACACCAGGCTCCCCAATTAGGCAGGGATTATTCTTTGTACGCCTACCCAAAATTTGTGTAACTCGTTCTATTTGGTCTTGCCTGCCAACAACTGGATCTAACTTTCCCTGTGCAGTTATAAAATTGATCAGATGTTGTGTTTTATGATAATAATAAATAAGCATTTGCTGAAGGATCCAGAGATTACCTCCTCTGCCAACTTTGTCAAATTAGTTCCATACTCCTCAAGTGTAGGCATCTTATTGCCACTGCTTCCTCCACCTACCCCTGCGCCAACAGCTTCAGTGCTTTCTCCTACCATTCGAATGACCTATTCCATAATGAAGATCAAGTTAGATCATTGTTGGGGTTATATTAATATGAAACAAAGTTAATCAATAATCTACCTGGGTACGGATGTTGCTAGGATCAGCTCCAAGACTCTCAAGCACACGTGCAGCTACACCTTCACCCTCTCTAAGAAGCCCAAGAAGTAAATGTTCAGATCCAATATAGTTATGTCCTGAAATTTTAACAAAATAGGCAATGAACTCCCAAGTCAAAACCCAAAAGATAAGGAAAAAGGAATAAGAAAGAAGAAAACAGAAGAGCATGAACTAATAACATTCATTCATGCTGCAGGTTGATAAATTAGGAAAAGTCAGGCACCTGAGCATTAATAATCACTTATGAACAATTATTGTGTAGTTAATGTTTAATCATGTCAAAGCTAGAGTTTTGGAACAAAGTAGTTATATTAGTGCTTCCATGTTTCTACAGACTGTGTTCCCAGAAACAGAATAGTTTTCTGTTTACAATTTCAAAGTTTTCACTTCCCAACACTTTTTAAAGTAAATTTTCTCAGGGGAAGATTAAGCAATTTAAGACAAACTTTTGATGAAAATGCCTTATTTTTTATTTTCAATTTCCATGTTCCTTTTCTTTTTCTTTTGACAATGGAAACAAGAAATGTTTCCACGAACCAAACACAGTTGGTGCCAATGAGATACAACACATGCTAAATTTTTCAATCTTGTTAGTTCTTGAAAATTATAGCTATTCTACTTCCAGAAATGCAGTATAGTGCTTCCATGATTTCTCTCCAATAACTAAATTTCTAGAACATCTAAAAGTTGCATGAAACTTAGAAAAAATCCAAGATACCAAACAAATGATATATATCTTGCGATAAGCTCGAAATACAGAAACACTTAAATTCAAGAAAAACAAGTTTTGGAAGTAAAGTCTCTAATAAAAATCTATGATTGAGAGTTCACTGAAATTACCAAGCTGCCGAGCTTCCTCTAAGGAGAGCTCTAAAACACGCTTTGCACGAGGTGTAAAAGGTATCTCAACAGCTACAAATCCACTTCCCCTTCCTATGATCTTTTCCACCTCCACCCTGGCATCTTTAAGATTAATTCCCATTGATTTTAAAACTTTTGCAGCAATACCTGTTCCTTCACCAATAAGGCCCAACAGTATTTGTTCTGTTCCAACAAAATTATGACCTAGACGTCTTGCCTCTTCTTGAGCAAGCATTATTACTTTAATTGCCTTCTCTGTAAAACGTTCAAACATAGCTTTGGCAACTCCTCGACTGGTTTTTCCCCGGGGATAAGATATATATCTTGAAACAACTGAACAAAAATCATGATTACATCTTGAAGAAGTGCCCAGGTTATCTACTCTTCTTAAGCCTGAGAAACCCTGCAATTGAAGTAGGGGTGTTTTTTGATGGCGCAGCATCATGGCACCTCTTTTAGCTTTTCCAGAGCCATGCAGCTGACATTGTCCTCTGTTCACTGCAACAGTGGGAAGAATTGCTGATTGAACCAAAGAACCGGCCATCTGTTCTTCAAACAAGAGACAAATACCCTTGAATCCTCACAACACCTGCATTTTCATTACACATTAACTCAGAATCATGCCAAGAGATTGATATACAACCCTTAAACTCTATGCTTGAAATTGTAAAATCCAATAAAACGGGATAGCCTCAAGTGGGTATCCCACATCGTCATTAAATAGAAAGGGAGGGAGAGGACATGATCAAGTTTTAAACTGGCCAAAATTGTAGCACGTTTGAGACAATAAAGCAACAGTTAGATGCGGAAAAAATAGAATGTTACTACTTTGTCCTCGTATACATTATCCAATCCCAGGAAGATGGAAGATTATACATATAAGGAGTGAGGACATGATCAAGTCTAAAATAAACCAATCTTATAGCAAGTTTCAAAGGATAGAACAGATATGAAGGCCCCTTTCACGAAGGGATGTCTCTTTTGTTGCTCACGAATCCTAAAGTACATTCTTGCATGAATCTTAAAGGATTTATGATCACAATCTGAAGATACTGCCAAATTGAATTGTAGGTGCTACTAAATTATATACTAAGTGTTAATTATATTATATGTGCTACCGAGTTTTATTGAAGGCGGTATCAAATAATATCCTAGATGTTATCAAATTTTATTTTATGTGCTACCAAATTACTTCATAAGGTCTATCAAATTTCATCTTAAGTGTTGCCAAATTAGAAGGAAAGAGTATTTTAAAAACTGGGCATGCATCCACTTTAGAATCAGTGCGTGAATAAAAAGATACCCCTATACAAGATCATATGTGAACAAAAAGGCACCCCTTTACATGATCATGTGTGAAGGGGGTCCTCGTGCATTTCCTATCCAGTTATCATTAGATGTTAAATAGAAATGTACATAGAAGCAGGCTAGAAGGTTATTCATCGCCATGGTAGCTCAAAACATACGCGGCCTGATCCATAAAAGGATTTATCCCCCTAACGAAAACAGATACCTAATCTCTCATAGCACGTCAGAACACCAAACTCGAATCTCTCATTCCAAGCATAAAGAACCCTCCAGGTTTGAAGAAGGTAGCGTCGTCAAACTCGAATCTCACACACTAGGAAGCCACTTGAAATTGAATGAATGATTAATACGCCATCAAAAAGAGACGACGACAATCATGCGCGTCACAAAAATTCTCTCCCTCGTGAGCTACATCTTACGAGACATACTACTCGCAAGCCGAAAGCCCAGCTACCAAATCAAATACAAGATCTGTATCAGATCAAACACATAAAGTACCCTAATAACAGGATGTCGAAGCAAAAAATATAAAAGGGGATAAATCCCCTAAAAATACTCAAAAATTTCCGACATAACATACAGACACGCTTGGGATTGCGACGATTGAGAGAAGAGTTAGCGCAAACTCCAGAAAAGAAACAGAGAAGCGAAGAGCTACCTCCGAACAGTAGAAGATGAGAGAAAGGCGAAGCTCCGTTGCGGAGGCGGTGGAGAAGAAAAGTCAGATCTTTGGCCTCTCGGCCACTAGATAAATAAAGAGAACGAAACGGGAGAGGTAGGGGACGGGGAGAAGCGAGTCTTATCTCTATGAAGCAAAGCGAATTCTTCTAGATACACGACCACCTCATACTCGTCTCTCTTACCTTCATTCCGTTTCACACGTCATTGGGCCCTTTAGTCATTCGAATCCCCAGTCCTCTCGTGGGTGGTTCCGGGACAGGTAACGAATAGAAGAGCGTATATGACTATATGGTTTGTAAGATCTTTTAGGCAGACGGATAATTCGAGATCTTTAGGATTTGCATTTTGCAAGAAGACTGAGTGAGCAGGCTTGATGTTCAAATTTATTTGATAAAAAGCGAATTTAAAATAAATTAAATTTTTTAAACAATTATTCAAGTTCAATTTATTTATTTATTTATTTTTATGAAATTGAAATTGATTCAAACTTGACATAAGTTTGATTTATTTCATTTTAAAATTTATTCGATTGATTATTAGATGAAGAGCGTATATTGTTTGTAAGATCTTTTAGGCAGACGGATAATTCGAGATCTTTAGGAAGAAGACTGAGTGAGCAAGCTTGATGTTCAAATTTATTTGATAAAAAGCGAATTTAAAATAAATTAAATTTTTGAAACAATTATTCAAGTTCAATTTATTTATTTATTTTTATGAAATTGAAATTGATTCAAACTTGACATAAGTTTGATTTATTTCATTTTAAAATTTATTCGATTGATTATTAGATTTGATAAGAGAAGTTTATTTGTCCATTTTGAAATTTATTTATTTACTTATCATATTAATAAGAGTTTATTGACGATCATATTTTATTTTATAAACCAACGTGGTTCGTGAATAGAAATTCATGAATATTAATGATTTTATTCAATGAATTATTTAAATTTGATAATGTTATAATCCGACTCAGAGAATAAAAGAAGAAAGAGTGAAATGTTATGATTCGGTGGGTAATATTAGATGAATAAGGCTATAGCTCAGGATATATATTCGAATCAAGTGGGACTTAGTTCGGAAAGTTAAGCCGAGCTTAGGAAATTACAATTCGGAGAGTCGAGTTGAGTTAGAAGTATATCGGCTTGATAGCTAGAATAAAGTCGGATAATGACTCGAGAAAGTAAGCCGAACTAGAGAAATTGTGACTCGGAAAGAAGAATTGAATCGGAGAAATAATATGAAGGGTTGATTGAAGGAACGACAGATGAGTAAAATGAAGGAAAGGGAGGACCCTATAATATATTCTTGTAAAAATTTGTTACATATCACAACCAACCAATGCACCTCAGAGGTTTCACAGAAGATTTCTAATAGTGCATACTTGCTAACGACATAACAATATGATTCCTCGAACCTGTATGACTCTCCACGTGGACGGTGATCCGAATGGTTTATTACGCAATAGTTGATCCTAGTGTTCGTAGATATAAAAAGAAGAGAAAGAGGAGGATTCTCATTATTTTCTATCTACCCTCACTGTTTCTCTGATAACGACTGTGGGGGAACTTCTTCTTCTTGCTCCTTAGATACAAATATAGATTCTAACGGGGGTATTAGAGGGCAATCGACGAGCGAGGGTGATGACTTAGTATGGGTTAGCTTTCTCCGAATCTTTCTGCAATGGGCGAAGAAGGAGCATCCACAACAAGACCAGACTGAGGGAGGACCATCTGCCTGTTATTTTTTTTTACTTAGTATAAGCTCTTATTTATAAATAGATTTCTTGACCTTCAGAGGTACTTTCGAAAAAAAGAGATTGTAGTGAAGATGTCTAGCGTCGAACATCGCTCTAGAGCTCATTCGTAGAGTAGAAATTTGAATTCCGAATCATGATAAATCTTTTGTCCTCGTCTTATTTTACTATTGCGGTCAAAAAGAATTTCAATCTTCTTCAACATTTTTATTTAGAAGAGGCAGAAAAATCGTGTCATATCAAAATTTATTTATTTGATTAACATTAGGTATATTGAAAGAACATAATAAATTCTGTCTAAATTGAATATTAAATTCATTTAGGGTTTTATTAATGAGACACCGAATGACTTTTACTGGTTGACTATGGATTGGAAATCTAACGGTAAATTTGGGCAGCCCAAAATTCAATTTCGGCCCGATTGGACTGGACCGGATTGACACCCAACGATCGTTACGGAGACCTTGCTCTTATGATGGGGTATGTCACTTGTAGGGGGTCAGTGACAATGGAGGGAATAAATTAGGATCGATAAGAGCATTGACTCCCTCAAGATCGGGGGAATTGGTGGCCTTAATTTTAAGAGGATTAGAAATTGGTAAGAGTTGGCCCAAAAAATGACCAGAGGTACGTGGATGTGGTGTTCGTCCTTGAGGAAGAACAATTTTAAAAATATATGAGAAAAAGATTAATTAGGATAGGTAATTCTCTCATTTTTCCAAGTTATTCCAAAACAATAGATATATCTTTTCAACGCTAGTTCAGATTCAGAAGAATGGGAGTCCCTGTTTTTGCTTGTCTTTCTTGGTTAACCCTCTAATCCGGAGCCACTGTTCTTGAAGACTTTGCACCTGACAATATGCCCTGTACTCAAATGTTTTGCGTGTTGTCACATTCAGTCCTCTTGAGTTTTCCTGGACCGATCTTTCCAGTGCAGGAGTAGTCGTCCCTTTAGCGTAATTTAATAAAGTATTACCAAGAGGTTGTTCGTTGGTCGAGACATTTAAACTGATCATAGACTCAACTCGATCGACCTTGAGATTGTCATGTCGAAAGATTCTAAATAGAAGAAATCTATTTGCTTATCGATCGGAAGAAATTAACTTGCTGCCCCCATTTCATGACTCTCGATCGGGTTTCCTTTCGGCACTGTAAAAGTCAGTGAAGTATAATGAATCCGCACCATTAATTAAGTCCTCCATGGCTCCATTCATGCTGTAGAAGAAGTTTTCATGAAACGGAGGCAACGCGATTGATTATTTTTTTCAGTGTGACCATTCAATAGAGGAATAGAGCCATTTTTTTTTTCATCGGTTCGATTAAAAAAGAAAATGAACCCGCTGCTTTAATCGGAAATTAAACATGAATAGCAGTAAAGTTACATACTAGCTCCATCCGTCCAGTGCTTGCTTCATTTGCAGGTTCTTGAATTCTCAACCGCCCCGCCGAGTGATAAATTATTAACCATTTGTTCTTCAGTTAATGCGCAAATTCTCGTACTCGTCTCTTCTTGTAGATTTCATATATTTACTGTGATCCTGATTCGAATGTTGATGCTGTAAAAAGATGCAAACAGTTTACTTGTCAGAGATCAGATCGACCCTTCTCCATCCACTGTCTGCAAGCGTTTATGATCATTAATTACACCAGAACTGGCTCTATTTTTGGGCTGTCGTCCACGCGTGTGGGGGTACATACGAAACTCAATCACTCTTTAACGTATGATCCTAGTCCTCTTATTAATCTCTACGTGACAAAATATCGGCTGATAACGATTTAGGTTTCGACCTCGATCGATCGTTCTGCGGACACACACGCGCGCAAGCTGAGTCCTGATAAAACCACACACAAAATGCTTAACCAAACCCAGCACTGCAAGTGTACGAGACAGGGTGCATGCAGCAATGCGATGGGCAACGACAAAGGCAGATTATGAGGAGGAATAATTAAGCAGAAAGGAGGAGGCAGCTGTGGGGCTGTGAGTTTGCATCGAGGCGAAGGAAACCGATGGATCCAAATAATAGTAGTGAAGATGCAGTCACGAGACTCTTGGGCTGCCTCATCCTTTTCTCTCTCCAATTTATTCCCACCCTGCAACATTTGGCACACCCAGATGTCACTCTCTCTCTCACACACACATCTTTTCAACTTTGTCTACGTGTTTGTCTGATACGCCATTAAAGAGGGGGGCGGGGCTTAGCTTGGGACCTCGCCGTTAAAGCACAGCCGCACCTCTCTCGTCTCGCTCGCTCACTCACTGCTGTGGATGCCTCTTCTATCTCTTCATATTTCCCCATTTAGCAGGGCAGGTGGATGGGGTGAATTGAAGGTGCCATGAAACTCCAAAGCATGGTACAGTTACTCACCATCTTTACATCTCTCTCTATATATATATTTCAAAGTATTCCAACCAATATATATAATATTGCATATTCAATATTTTTTTAAAAAAAATTGTTTTTATCACTTTCAGGGAGAGAAGTGAGTTAGTAAATAGCGTACAGATTCTATAGGACGGTAGTAGGTCACACGCGCTTCGAGGATTTCTGAAATTCGAGTGATAGTTTTTTTTTTTATGGGGAATAATAATAATAATAATAATAATAATAATAATAATGAAGTTTGTTTTCGAAAAATTTAAACTGATTTTACTAAATTGTGGAAGCAGAGGCTATATATTATGAAAATGACTTGCCCATGCCGGCCACAGAGCTACTACCTCTCCATCACTTCGGTTCCACACAAAAACTCAGCTTTTATTTCCTTCGCATGAGTTAAAGACTGATTTCGTTTGTTCATATATATATACATGCATGACCCCACATGGAGTCTTGGACCATGATCGACATGCCGCTCGCTCTACTCATCGATCCAGTCGACCGCACATTATAATTTCTTTGTTTTCGATGGATCATGTGTCGTCGTTCAAATTGTCACTGTCGATCTAACTATCGATCAGTGGTCGGATAGCGATTGTCTTGTTAGTGGCTCGGTCATTATTCATCAATAGGGCGATTTGTACGATAAATAATAAGATTATAGTTGTTGTCCATCGAGTCACTGTTTTGAATGTCGACGCGGCCAGGTTAAATAATAAAATTAAACACAGTGGTTGAATTCTTTAGTTTAATTTAAGATGGAATTGCCTCGTCTAGATATTTACAGCTTTTCGCAAAAATAGAAGCAGTTTATAAATTTTAAGTCCTTTTTAACTTTCAGAGAGAATTGAAGATAAAAAAAAATTTGAAAATGAGAGAGATTGTATGTTTGTTTATTAATGCAACATTTGAAATTGTAAATAATTTAGAGTGAAGAGTATGATAAATTTCGATCAAGCCCTTAATATTATAAATGTAGACTACTGAACAATATCAGATCATTTATTAGTCCAGCTAAGTAAAATTTTAGATTGTTCAAATAAATTTGATAAAATAAATAAGTCGAGCTAAGTCGAATTTAAAATTAACTAAGCTATTGAAACAGTTATTCAAATTTAAATTAGTTTTCTTTTTTTTTTAGATTAAACTTGGTTCGAGTTTGAATTAAGCTTGATTTGTTTAATTGCTATCAAACTTTTAAATCAAGCTCGAATCAAGTTTGATCCTATCTCATTTAAAGTTGACTTGTTTAAATATGTTATCAAGCTCTTGAATCAAGCTTATTTATTTGATTGGAATTTTAATATTTATTTAGGTAGTTAGTATAAATAATTTAAGTATAACTAAATTCATAAATGAGTCTAATTCTAAACATAATTTATAATTTTTATTCATGAGCATAGTTTATAAATTGTGTTCGCGAATATTGTTCACAAAAATTACTATTCATGAACATTAATAAGCCGAACACATATATATTCAAATTTGTTCATTTAATTTATCAAGTTATTTAAATATATTTATTTAATTGATTTTGATGATTATTGAATGAATATAAATGAATTCTTATCAAATTAAATATTAAATTATTCACTAATATTTGATTCATTTACAACTTTATTCATTGGATGCAGAACTGATGTGGGTAGAGGCACAATTATTGTTCAATCTTTTTACCACGCAACCGATCAATCTAATTGGATCTCAATTAAATTCAACCTTAGATAGTGCCCTCAAATTTAAAATTTAACGTCAATCTCAATTTTCTCGACCAAATTAGATTCTAATTTTTTTTTATGTGCCTTGTATTAGTCCGTGAATGTTTTTCACACGTATTCGAGTTAAAGATTAATTGTATGTTTATATCCATATATAATTATATATACTCGTATACAAGTTTATCGCTTATCTCCGATCGAGCCAAACAAAAAATTTGAACGCCACATTTTTCTTCACTCGAATAATTTTGGATACTAATTTTTAATTCATTTGAGAAATTGATTGCTTTAACTTTTACATCAACTAAATCAACGCTACTCGATTAGTGTTTGACTTATGCTACATAAATCGATTGTATTAAGTGTTTTAATTATAACTAATTGGGTCATGTCCCAATACTCGACCCCATCAACGTGTTTAATTATAGCTTATAACAGAAACTTGTGTTTAGCTAAATATGTCATCGATTCAAACTAGACATAATTCGTTTAATCGACAAGAACTGTACGTCTCCCCTTAAGGAGGACTATATATATATATATATAATTAAGTTTTTCATCTTTGAGAATTTATATTTTTAGATTTGGAGAGAAATTAAGTTGAAGAAAAAAAGCAAAAATATCATGTGCTTAATTAAATTTTGAATACTGTTTCTGTTCATAATTTTGTGTACATTTTTCTGTTTTGCTGTATAATTATTTTATTTTCTTTCTAAAATTGGATGAAGTCGAAGCAAACATACACTTGCTGTGGTCGCCATCTGTTACTAGTTAACTAATTTTTCTCGATAACATATATGATTTTATTAGATTATTCTTGGCCATTTCTTATATAATTTGTGTATTTCTTGACTCTGTTACTCCATGAATTAATCTATATATTAAAAAAAATAAGAGTTTTCACATTCAATAATTTATCCCATTTTGTTTATTGTCTCATGTAGGGTTTTGGAATGACAGTTAATATGTTACTAAATTCGATATTAAATAATTGTCGCGATTTTCATAAATGTACTATTTTATAATTATGAAAGGGTTAAAAAAAAAAGCTCCATCCTTTTTCACTTCCAGTAAAATGAAGTTCGTTTTATAAATTTTTTCACTGATAGTGGAGAATTTTATTCATGGAAACTGACCAAAACGCTTTGGTAAAATTAAAAACAAAGAACAAATGTGTGAATTTCCATTTTTACCCAAAAAACTAAACGAGTAGTCTTCAAAAGCGCGATAATTAATAATGGTAAATGACCGAAGTGGAGGTAAGAACAAAGCGGGTAAACGCGCTGTCTCCCTTCATGAACGAAACGTAACGTTTCAAACCCATCTCGTCTCCTACAAGTGGTCGTGGAGAGCGACATCTGCAGCAGCAGAGCGCGACTCGTTCTCCCCTTCTTCTCGGGAGGAACGGAGGAGCTAGGAGGGCATGCTTTCGAGGATGAATGGCGTCGTGTGGGCCGACGAGGGCGACGACGAGGAGGACGCCACATCGTGGGCGAGAACGGCCTCCGCCGTCGGCGCCAGCAGCGGGGCAGTGGGCGATGGAAAGGACGAGCTCGGCCTCCCTAACTTCAAGTCCATGCTCGATGACGACTGGTACTTAGGCGGTACGACCGCGGCCGTAGCCCACAACCTCCTGCCGGCGTCGGCTATCGCTCATCATCCATTCGACGGGTTCCAGCCGCATGCGGAGCTCAAAGATGTGACCTTTCCAACGAACCTCAAGCCGCATGAGGCTTTGTTGCTCCCGCCCACCGATGACCTCGACCAAAATCCGCCCTTTTATACTGGAAAATCGAGCTTTGCCTCTCTCTTCGGCACGGTTTGTTCGACTCCCTTCGACGCTGGGCTCGATCTCGGGTGCGATGCTCCGGGGTTTCTTCCGACTTCCCACGTGTCCGCTTCGGCTGTTTTGATGAACAGAGGCATCGGAGGCAGCGGCGACGGGGAAGGTGTCCAGGGTTTCGCTGGGTTGGGAGCGAGCGACCAACTCATTTGTGCCGATCTGAGCTCAGGAGGCGAGTTTTCTGGCGTTCGTCTGCTTCCCGACAACTGTTCTGGTTCCATCTCCGGCGGCGCCTTCAGCGCCACGGGCTTCAACAACTTCGAGAATTCTCCATTTCTCAGCAGGTCCAAATTATTGAGGCCACTGGAGATATTCCCTCCTGTAGGAGCGCAGCCGACTCTGTTCCAGAAGCGGGCGGCCGCCGCTCTTCGGCAGAATTCGGCTTCCGGCGTAGAAAAAAACAGTTTCCTGGGACTATGGGGTCCGGAAGGAGTGGGGCAGGGTAACCGGGGGAAGACCGCTTTGGAAGAACAGATCGCAAGGAATATGAAGGGCAATGACGAGTACGAAATGGACGATGGAAGCATGGATGCTTCCGGGTTGAATTATGACACAGATGACGGTGCCACGGATACTGCCAGAGGCGAGGAGAACGCAAGGGACGGCGGCAGGGGAAGCAACTCAATTGCCAACAGCACAGTGACTGGTGGTGGAGACCAAAAGGGGAAAAGGAAGGGCCTCCCTGCCAAGAACTTGATGGCGGAGAGGAGGAGGAGAAAGAAGCTCAATGACCGGCTTTACATGCTAAGATCTGTGGTTCCCAAGATCAGCAAGGTGAGATCTTCATGTTGCAGTATTCAAGATTCATAAAGCTATCCTGTTCTTTGTTTCATGATAGATGCATAAATATTTTGATTGATATTGTCAAAGAACTCCTCTTTTTGGCTTTTCAAATTGTCCGGCTGCTGGATAATCCATATGAGATATGGCAAAATGCTCTTTGGGGATGATCTTGAGTAGTGGTCCTTAAGTTCATGTGGCCACCGTTTCAAGGAATCAAATTAGTGTTGAATCCATAAAAGGATACGCTAGTGCCAATTTTCTGAATATTTTAAAATACTCCATCCATCTTATTATCATTCAATTTGCTATAATTTCATAACTAACTTTATGGTTCCTTGTTCATAAAGCTATTGGATTCATTAAAAACCCTTTTTTTTTTTTTGCGATAGAGATTGTATGGCATGGACACTATAGTTTCTGTAGTAGTAGTTTTGCCTTCTCAATAATTGTGTCGATGGTAATGATATGATGTATTAATATGCCAAACTAGCTGTTTGTACTTTTTTTTGTCTCTTGGTTGAGTGACCTCGCTTTTAAGGCATTATGCCCTTCTCTGAATAAAAGAGCATTTGTTGTCACTGTTAAATATCATGGAGTAGTATTCTTCATCTATTCCATAATCACACAATCTTGTGCTCCTGTGCTGTAAGAGTAGTTACTATTCACCCTATCTACTGTTTCAAGGTCAAAACATTTGAATCGCTCTTCCATTACAAATCTGAACACGTAGGAACAATGACAAACTTTGGTCGTGCTTTTGACTTACTTGAAGAAAATGTCTATGTTATATACATATGTTCTTATTTTAGTGAACTCCTCGTGTCCTTGTAGATGGACAGAGCTTCAATTCTCGGTGATGCAATCGAATACTTAAAGGAGCTTTTGCAAAGGATCAATGACCTTCACAGTGAACTAGAGTCAACACCTTCGAATTCTTCTGTAGCTGGTACCAGCGTGGCTAGCTTTCACCCTTTAACTCCAACACTGCCTACTCTACCATGCCGTGTGAAGGAAGAGCTTTGCCCAAGCTCTTTACCAAGTCCAAATAGTCAGCCAGCAAGGGTTTGTGTCTTCTTCCTGATCTTTTCTTCATTGTAGTTAACGCTCAAAGATCCTGACTACTATTGATAAACAAGGTCATTATCAAGGCAGTATGCATTAATTAATTATCAGGTGGAAACTCAATTATGACTTGGTAGACTAGAGATTCAGTCACCAAAAGTACTAGTCCTTCAATATGGACATGAACAACTGCTTAGAGTTTCATGTTGGCTGTGGCGTTGTGTACTAAGACAGTTCTCTGCAACTGGTGTACCAAATAGAATTCGTTTAGCTTCTGTATAACTGTATATTTTAAAACTATGGTCGAAGTAGAAAAGCACTGTTGTCATTAGAAGGCTGCTTCAGGTTCTTCCGTTGCATTTACCAAATGCAACTAATTAAGGCTTGGTATAATGCATGATTACCAAGGTTAATACGATGCAGTTTAGTGCTTACGAAGATTATCTTAAATTGCTGCATGCATTACTGAAGATCAAAACTGCGCATTTGACAGATCGAGGTGAAGCTAAGAGAAGGTCATGCAGTCAACATCCATATGTTTTGTGCCCGTCGACCTGGCCTATTGCTTTCCACCATGAAGGCACTCGATAGCCTGGGCCTTGACATTCAGCAGGCTGTCATCAGCTGTTTCAATGGATTTGCGTTGGATGTTTTCCGAGCAGAAGTAAGCTTTCCTCTCACAGTATCTTCCTAAAGGCAAAATGGAACGCATTGTCTTGGCCATGTTGCCTTATATTCTTCTTCTTTTTCCTTTTTCAGCAATGCAAAGAAGGCCCGGGTGTCCTGCCAGAAGAAATCAAGGCAGCGCTCTTGCATTCTGCAGGATTTGACAACACAATGTTGTGAGAAATAAAGAAGAAGAAGAAAAAAAATCTGACTATTTGTCCCAGTGGTTAATTTATGTTTCTTGATGGAATCGGCTAATTAATGAGCACTCCAGCACTAAATCTTAGGATTTCTATCTTGCATCTTGTGGGTGAAAAGCTGCATCTGTCTGTCTCCTTATAACAGTGTCCCACTCATTCTCATCATGGAATAAAAGTTTATAATTCATGTCTTTTTGCACTGTTATCTCTATTTCCATTTGTTTAAGTAAGCAGGCCACAACAAATCTTGTAGAACCAAAGGAGCAGTTGGTTTTATAGCTCAAATTACATTAAATATTACATATTAATGGCTACACAGAATTCAAAAGTTTGAATAAATGGTTTGGTTTCTGAGTTATGTTTCAGATCAACTATTTAAATGGCACGCGATAAGTTTGATTGAATTTGTAGATACTTTTCCTATGCAATCTTATTAATTCTTTCACACAGATCATTTGTAGCTATCCCCGTTTAAATAATTCAGTCAACTTCAAGAGTAGATCATCAATAGTGTGTTTACTGGCGTCACTGATTCCTTTAATTTAATGCACCTACGTTTCCATCTCCTTTGGTTGTCTTCTCCATGATGCCTCGCATGCCAGTGCAGACCATTAATTATTCAAAAGGCAAAAAAGGAATTCTCTTTTCGTTGTAAAATTATAAAGAGTATGCCACTGTCACGAATTTAAGATTTTAAGTAGCAGTCAATTTTTTTTCTTATAAAAAAATTCATCCTTCTCCGATCGAACTTTAATTTTAAATGAATTACTGAAGAATGAAGAAATTCAAATCTGAAAGCAACCTCAGCTAAACAATTTTCCACACAGATAAACTTGTTTTAAGAAAAAGAACTGAGTTTTTCCGTCCCCATGCAAGATTTACGTATCTGCTTGGATCCATTCATACCAAAAAGTTAAAAGATTCAGTAATATAATATACAAAAAGTTGAAAGTTCTCTCTTTCTCTTTGGACGTAGCATCACAAATTAAAGCTTCTTGCAGCTTTTATAGTTGATAACAGCGCGACAAAAATACCAAAAAACTGTTAACTGGACTCTTCTTCCTGTATTTATTCACACAAGGATTCATAGGAGGAAGTGAAGAAATTTATAGTGAGATTCATGTGATCATTTAGCAGAAAGAATGCAACTTTAGAGCAATTAGTGGAGCAAACTGACAGGAGTACAGCAGTTGGCCCTTCACACCATTCATCATGGTGTACAGGAGTAAATATTATACTAAACAGAGCCTCAGACTGACAATGAATGCCATCATTTTAAATTATAGGATGGGCCAGCATTAAACGCTAGAATAATAGTCTTGTTAATACTTTCCATTATTCTAGAGTCCAATGCTCTTCTTATCAATACCAGCGAGTTCAGTGATGAACAGGCTATTTTTTTTTCTGTAGTCTATATGAAATTCTTATCCCTTGTCACTAGTTTTCGTATTAAATATAGCTTAAGGATACTTTATAATGAAGATTAAAAGGGCATTTTCAATCCTTTTTAAATTTATCTCTTAACATCCTAAAAGTAAAAGTGCTTCTTGCACATTTACTGTTCTTCATCTGATCTCCCATAATCTATAATTAAAAGCAGATTCACATTTGTATTCCTAAATTTTTTTTCTCTCCTACTGTAGGTGTATGAAATTTGTAAACTTCAATTATTTTTGTACTGTTTTTCCTTTTTGTTGATACAGTGATATATTAATTATTTTCTACTATATTCTCCTAGCTCTCTTAAGGAAAAAAAATACAATTAATATTCTCCTTTCTAAGGAACAGACGAACATCTTGATTTATATTAGATTTTCTATTCCATATGATTTAATTATTCAAATCTTACTGAATTGTAATATTAGTATTATTTTTTTCATTTCATTCTATGGGATTTAGTTGTCCAAATTTTATTGAATTGTACTATCAGAAATCAAAATAAAATTTAATTTAAGAGACTTGGTAGAAATTAATATTTTATTTTATTTCTAAAAAATGCATCATCTAGGTACATTTCTCAAAGAAATGTATATGTATATTAATATTTTAAGTTCACTTTACACCTCGATTTTGGCAATTATTTATTCCCTTCATTTGAAATCTGATCAAATCATGTGGCATCAGGTAAAACATGCACTCACGTCAACGCTCTTCATGGTTGACTCTCTTACTCCATTTAATATGATCAAATCATACGTGTCAAAAAGCGATTCTTAAAATAAATCACAAATCAGAGATAATCTTTGATTTTGATGTATTAACTAATACAGCAGCGGAAAAATCTTTGAGGATGCGTTCAAATTATTATTATGTATAATTTTAATAATCACATTATTAAAGTTACGAGGAATAAAATATTATCATGGATTGTTTATTTTAATCATAAATAATACAATAAATATTTATTTATTTCAAGGATTTAATACATAACATAAATTAATATTTTACCGTATTACTCTTGATACAAATTTAATGCATAACCTAAGTTAAATGTGCATTCTTGTTATAATTTTATCATTTTTTTTCAAAAATTATTAAAATGTTATTTTAATATTTTTTTTAATTATAAAAATATCTAAGTCATATCCATGCAAAATAAAAAATATAAAAGAAAAAAAATATACGACATTGAATTATTAAAATATTATTTTAATATTTTTTTAATCATACAAATATCTAAATCATATTCATATAAAATAAAAAATATAAAGGAAAATATATATATTTCGTATGACGTTGAATTATTGATTTACTTTATAATTTATAAAAATAATAGATTAAATGGTGAGTTTTTATTTTTATTTTTTTTTAATTTGTGATGAAAATTAGATTTGCCACAGAATTTAGGTTAAAATTTTATGACGAAAAAATTTAACGAGGAACAAATTTTTTCATTGCAAAATTTAGGTTATCCATCGACTGCCTATGACCTATATGACTGTTGATGTCGCTAGAAGAGCGGTTGAATAGCATCGATTGTCGATCGTCGTCACTAGAGGGCACCAGTCAAGGAAAAAATGTGATCTCAAGTCCAACAGTCAAGGTGACAAATAAAGGGCCTCGACTGAATGTTCAGTCGAGCCGCTGATCGAGGCGGACTCGATTTTGTGGCTCCATCAGAATTAGTAGTCGAGGCGCTGGTCGAGACGATCTCGATTCTGTGCCTCCATCAAAATGAGCAGTCGAGGCGCTGGTCAAGGCGGCCTCGATTCTGTGGCTCCATCAGAATGAGCAGTCGAGATGCTAGTCGAGGTGGACTCGATTATGTGCCTCTATTAGAATGCGTAGTCAAGGCGTTGGTCGAGGCGGTCTCAATTCTGATCGTTGGCAGCTAATACCGATAAGAACCAGTGGAGGTGCCAGTCGACTATGCCTCGATTCTATGCATATGCAACAGTTAGCAGTCGAGGTCTACTCTATTCTGTTCGCCTGTTTATGCTATCAGTCGAGGCGATTACTGAACTGCCTCGACTGGTAATTTGACATTTCATTTTTTTATATTTTAAGTCCTAAATTTGTTGCACTTAAATCTCTAAACCATTCTACAAGTGTCAATACACTTGATAGGCAATTTCTAACATATTTTAGAAGGTTTACTAGAGTTTTGTTATTGTTTAAGATGTCCAATCAATTTGACTTATTTAGGATGTTACTCAAGTAGATTTCATCGCCCTGAATAGGCACGACCTTATATTGTAGTAAAGCTGATAATTTCTGAACATCGATGATCGTGCAATTGTAAGGGGTACACATGAAACTAGAAGGGTGGATTTAAAAAGCCCCCTTTATAGGAGGTTTACAAAATGGTGAAAGAAAATAGAGACAAGGTGGTATTAATCAACCAGCTTGTTCAAATATGAAAACTTGTTCTGCTTCAAGCTTGTAACAAATATGAAAAGATAGGAGCGACAATGTGACGAACAATATAAAATATATATGAATTTTCAAACATTGTATAACCAATGTAGTATTAATTAGAAAAAAAAAAATCCTTAAACCACTATAAACAGCTTTGCTACAATCTTGGTCATGTCCTATTCGCACATAAAGATTTCATCGGAGTTCTTTTCACAACCGCAAGCATTTGAGCCTGTGTTTCTCAGCATATCATCTTTTCGGTCTCATGGCTTGACTTGCTATGATTGTTGGAATTGCAACCCTTAGTAATGACCACCATGCATCCACCATTTTACTCAAAATTGCTTAAGCTGTTGTTACAACTGCAGTTCTTCTATCTGCTTACAGGAAGTGAAAATATGACAACAAGTTTTATCGTCATGAGCATTTCTCAATAAGTTTAAAAAGCTATACAATAATGGAGCAAGGATGCAACAAAATTATGCTGACATTAATTGCTCATGAAGAACAAATACAATTGAATAGAATCGACATTCCCTGCTAATATACACAAACGATCACAAATATATCATCCAATTAGAAATTGCATCAGCCCATCAAAATTTCTTTGACAAATAATTGGAAGTCTAAGCATTTCAACCTAATAGCATCCAATAAGTTCAAAATGACATTAAACATATAAAAAGAGGTTCCATCCAAACTGATATTCATCCAACAAGTTTTGTTCAAAATGAGTTGAATCCAAAAAGACATTCATCCAACAAGTTTAGTCCAAAACTTGATCAAAATATAAATACCACCAACCTAATTCAAATATCTAATTCAATTCAAAAGTCAAAACTTGATTTATATGGATTGATCTCAGAAAGTTGTTTCAGCACATAATCTCTCCTAAATGCCTTTGGCAATGTGAAAAAGTTGTCAATCTTATGTTCATCCTTGAGAATGTACTCCCGAGCATCCATAATTTCTTGCTGAGAGAAGTTAGAAAGTTCCATTAACTCATCATATATTCTCATTTTTCTATCATTGCTCTCGGTTTGTTGCTTAAAGTAGGTGGAAATTCCCTTCATCTCCTCATTAGCCTCTGTAACAGCAGTAATATACTTGCGAATCTCTCCTACCAAGTCACATAGAACATCATCAGTCTTCCTTTTTTTGTTTCTGGTGGTTGCCTTCTTACTTGATGGACAAACTGATGAATAAGTAGTCTCAATTTCAGATTTTCTTGTTTCATTTCTGGCAAAATCTTCATCATCGTGACCTTCAGCATGTTCATCTAGTTCAGCCTCAAATGTGTCATCGTCTTCATTGTATAAATTTATTTCTTCTACTGCATCGGCTGGGGTTTCTGCACCAGCTCCTGTAGCACGATCTTTCCCCCACACTAGCATCAAGTCATCAAGGTGCGGGAACTCTTTGTTCCTTAGACCAATTGCAGCTGGATGACTCTGAATTAAAAATATATTATTAGAAATAAACCCACAATCATCAAATAAATGAAAACCACGAAAATAGAAAAAGCTACCTTAACCCAATCATCAAACACATCCTTTGTTGCAAAAATACATTTATCAATATCGTTCCACCCAAATCCACTGTTGTTATTTTTCATCTCATTGATAGCATGAAACTACCTCTTCAGTAACTTACACCTTGATTCGATATGAGGGGTAGCCTTCAGATTGCTTGATGACACTTTAACAGCCATGAGTTTCTCCAAATGCAATAAGTACCCAGTTTGAAAACCATTCTCGCCCTTCCAAACTGAATCTTTACTCAACTCAACAAAACAGTCAACTAATGTAGCATCCTCTTGTTTTAACCACATGTGTTTGCTGTTGTTAGTTTTTCTTTTGAAATTCAGGGACATTGAGCTCTCTATTTGTTCAACTCGGGTTGATAAAATTGGATGTGAAGTTTGTGCATCCTTGGTCGGTTCTACTACTTTTAGCCTTTTCTAGCTCTTTCCTTCCATTGGAAACTAAAATTAAATTGTCCAAATAACACATTTTTCTTGCATAAAACATAATCAAATTGTTCAAATGAAAGATATACAAAATTCAGATACAATCAAATTGTTCAAACTTGATCAAATTGTTCAAACTGTTACAATTTATAATAAACCCAAATATAACATAATCAAATAGTTGAAATACATGGAAATGAAATTCAAATTTCAAGAAAGAACATTAAATTTAACTAATTGATGACTGCTAGCTCGTGAACATATCATCTCCAAACTTGTCTCTCTATTCAGTCCAAGCAAGATTGGTCTCACAATGTCTGATCAAATCATCACCACCATCATCATCATCACTTTCATTTGATTCAAGGGCATCGAACTCACTCTCTATCGGATCAATTGTCATTTCAGGCCTTATGAAATTATGGAGAATGCAATAAGCAGAAATAATCCTACATTGAGTCTTAACAGAATAAAATAACTTATCTCTCAATATAGCCCATCTAGCTTTTAAAATACCAAAATACCTCTCAATGCAATTTCTTGCTTGAAAGTGTTTCATATTAAAGTACTCTTTGGCTGTTGCTGGTTGATAACCTTGTCTCCATTCAGTCTAGTGGTACCTTTGACCCCTATATAGTGCCAAAAATCCTTCTCCATTTGTGTATCCAGCATCACACAAATAATAACAACCTATATATATTACAAGTGAACATGTATTAATATATACATAGGGTGCAATTATTTGTTAAATATATTATAAGTGACTATTATTTTACGATAAGTAACACTTAATTACCTTGAGGAATCTTCAAACCATTCCTTCTACTAATAGCATCGCTTAAGACTCTATCATCTATCGCAGATCCTTCCCAACCCAGTAGAATATAGCTAAATTGCATGTTCGGTGTGCATACACCCAAGACATTGGTTGCAACTTCCCCTTTTCTGGTTCAATACCTAGGTCTATCAACTGCTGGGACCTTGACACGAATATAAGTCTCATCTAATGCTCCCAAACAATCCTACACTCAAATTAAGTATCATAAAATCAAATTAATTTATTGTGTACATTAACATTATGAAAACAATAAATTTATAGAAATTATTTACTTGTACCTTAAATCATTTCCACCTCTCATCCATGTAATTTTTTGGGATTGGTTCTAGCTTCTTAAACAAAATGTTGTGTAATCGCAGAATAGAGTTCAAAACTAAATGAAATTGCCCACTAATTGTCTCGCCTGATCTAGCAGTTTGGCATTTTAGGACCCTATTTTTTGTTAGTGATCGATTGGAAGCTAGAGGGGGGGGGGGTGAATAGCGTCGTGTTGTTTCGATGATGGAATTCGTTGTGTTTGTCTCTACAATTTCGTTAGCGCAGCGGAAATAGAAATAATACAATAACGAAACAAGACAAACACAATTCACAACACGAGATATAACATGGTTCGGAACCGAACGGTTCCTACTTCACGGATCGAGCTCTAAAGAGCTCTAGTGATGCACACACACTCACTAATCACAAATACTCCTTCTCGACACAAGTCGGAGGTGGAGAAACCTCGTACAATAGATTGCAATAATAATCTAAATGGATACAAGAAAATACAATAATGAAATACAATGCAAATAAAGAAAACTACTTTACAATTGCTCTTTGAATGTTTGATCACTTGGTTGCTTGATATCAACTTGAAGACCCTGATTTGCAATAGCAAATCGCCCCAAAAGCCCTCAAGAAACCATATCATTTTCCTCCATCACGAGCTCCTTATAAAGCTTCAACCTGTGCTGGAAAAAGTCGATCAGTCGACTGGTCGGGACCATCAGTCGACTGATGCCACTGTTGTCGTGAGACAATGGCTATATCCACATTGGATAAGTCCAACGGATCCATCATCAGTCGACTGATGATACCCATCAATCGATTGATGGAGCCTTCACTCGACCAGTCGAGTCTCTACTCCATTCTGTGCCCGATTTCACGAGTATAAGTCGACTGATCACAAGATCAGCTTACCTATGATCGATCACTAGGCCACTTCAGTAGTCGAACCCTAAGTTGATTTCGGTCTGATCATTGTCACATGACACCAGTCGACTGACACACCTCAAACATAAGGTTTTAGCTCAAGTATGGTTCCCCCATACTTGCTAGACCACCCTTAGCTTAGACCTAAGCCTTCTAGCCACCTCCATCAGCCTCACGACTCTCAGATCCCTCCAAGTCATCCATGACTTGTTCATCCATCGTGCTAGCCTTCAGGTGCTTCAATCGACTATGTCACGCTAATGGTGTCTACACCGCCAAGGCACATTGGACTTACGCCGCCAAGACTCCGCTTGGACTTTACGCTGCCAATATTTCCCTTGGACTTCTCAAATGTCAAAACTCAAGCTTGGACTTTCCCTTGTCAATCCATGTTGGACTTTCCATGCCAAGTACTCAAGATTTGGACTTTACCTTGCCAAGACCCATGCTTGGACTTAACATTGCCAAGACCCATGCTTGGTTTTCCTAAATGTCAAGTGTCCCACTTGGACTTTCCATGCCAAGTACCTAAGACTTGGACTTTCCCATGACAATTACATTGTCATATATTTTTGTCGAACATCAAAATATCTCTCGAGCCAAGCTCGAGTCCTGGTCAATCGTGACCTAGGCCGATTGCACCAATAATCTCCTCCTTTTTGATGTTTGACAAAAACCAAACAAACCATTTGAGTTAGACCATCTAACTCAAAAACTCCTTACCAATTATCCCAAATTGGTAATCTTATCTTTCTCCCAAATATTCTCCCCCTTTTTGACTAACATCAAAAAGGTTTTCTCTCTAAGGAGGGCAATGTCTCATGTCCCAATGAGATCTTACAATCTCCCCCATGATCCATGACTTGTTCATCCACTCTCCCAATTTCCAAATTGGGTCTCTCAAAATTCCATCAATTTTTCCAATTGATGTCCTTTTAACTTCTCCCCTTCAAGAAGAAAACACATCCATCATCCCAAGATGGATACCTCCCCCTAAAGGCTTGCTCCCCCTTGACCATTGCACCAACAATGTTCTTGGGAAGTCTATAAGCCAATAGGAACTCTTAAACAATCAAAAGTAAGGTTCAAAGTTCAAAAATGAACTCTTCCACCCTTAAATTTGATACTTTGACCTAACACCTATCCAAATCCATATCCAATGGATTTTCACCCTTTATAATGCTTTCTAAAGCATATTCTAGGGTTAGGAGTGGTTAGGTACCTTAACTGCAGTTGAACACGGGCTAAACAAATCTTGTTTTCCCGAAATCAACATCGTAGTCGATTTAAATCACTACCGATCGACACTCATCATCATCACCGAACGATGATCGATAAAAATTTCAATTTCAGCTTATCGTAGTCAATTTCGAAAATCATAAATAATTCTACGTATATCGAAAAATCACGAAATTTGATATGTATATTACTTATAGTCAATACAATGGGTGAAAAATATTTGAAAATTATTTTACCCATAAAATACTGAAATTGATACAAAATTCAAAAGTGAAGAAAACTTCTAAGTTTTGGCTCACTTTGTATCAACTTCATCAATGGTGATTGTTATCAAAAGATAGACTTCACCAAGGTTTTCTAAAATAATTTTAAAATGTTTTCAAAACCTTATTTTGGATCATATTTCTTGGGCTTAATGTATATGACTTGTACACAAGTTTTTCCAATGATCCACCACTCATATAAGATGAGTTTGAGTTTATCTAGATGCAAAAATTATGCATCTTGAACTTAACTCATATCCTAACATCTCATATGTATCTAAGGTGTATAAATACATATACATGTCAATGTGATGTGAGATGTGAGTTTTGTTCTCCCTAATCTAGGGTTTCATGCATTTTCTAAAGCAACTCTACTTGATTCTCTTATACATGGGACTTCAAGTCATGTCAATTGTCTTTGACTCAATTTTAATCAAATGCATGAATGATTGTGACATTAGAGATGATATAAATAAACACATGCTCATAATCATGATATCATGGCATAAGATGAAATCTAAAAACACATGACATTAATCCTTAATCCTAAACATGATCATGACATATTAATGATAGAAATAAATATGATGTCATGGTATGTTATATGACAAATAAGGCATGACATATAAAATGTATAGGTATAATAATACCTAAATTTTAATATTAATTACTATTTGATATAATTAAATATATTTTGCCATATTTTCACTTTTCTCCCTAGTGTGCCAAAAACCCAAAATGACACACTATGACCTCTAAACCTAAAATGTGCCAATTTGATCAATTTATCAAACTTCTCAAATAATATTGGCACATCCTAAAATCTTTTAGAATTAAAGCTCAAATGTATTTCCAAGGTAACCATAACCTTGAAAATAACCTAAAGTGCCACCTTTATCATGGTTGAGTTAACTACCCACCTAATCAAGGTTGACACACCCTAAACCCATTTAGCGTGAATCAATTACGCTCTTAAGAACCCAAAACATATTTGAGCTTATAGGGTTAATTAGATATTACTTAGGGATGACCTCCCTAGATACCCTCCTAATGACCCTCCTAGGCTTGTTAGCCTTGGTCATTTGGGTCTTACCTAGATTGACTTTATGGGTAATTCCGCTTGCACCCTTTTTAGTGGTCACCCTAGGTTTCCTAGAAATCCTAGCCACTAGGCACTTACCATGGTTACTCTTAGAGATAACTTCCCTAGTAACCTTGATTTTCCTAGGTTTAGTTCCATAATCAAATGGAACATTGTGATAGGTTTCCTTGGGCTTAGGTTTGCCCTTGGATGAATCTAGTTTCCTAGGTCTTGATTTTTGACCATTTGACCCTAGGCTTTGACTTCTAGACCCTAAATGTTGACCTCTTGACCATTGAAATTGATTTTGCATTTTTGCAAGGGTCTTCTCCATCTTTTCAAGCTTTGACCTCAAGACTTGATTTTCCTTTTCTAATTGTCCAATTTTTGAATTTTTAGTTAATTCTTGGGCATTGTTCTTCCTAGGCATGTGTCTAGTCCATTTGGGATTAAGATCTAAGTGTTCTCCTATTTTCCTAATAGACTCCCTAGGAAGGACGTTTCTAGGGACATTAGTCCCAAATTTCTCCTTCTTTGAAAGGTAAACATTTTTGGCTCCTAGACAAAATTCTCTATTTCTAGCATGCTCTTTATGATAAATAGCAAGACTATTAAAATTATTCCCAGCATGCTTTTGACTAGAATTTAAAGAACAAGTATTGTTTAAATATACCTTAGGGTTAGCTATAGAAGCTCTCCCTACTTGTAATGCTCCTTCTTCTTCCCCCTAGGGCATTGACTCCGGTAATGCCCCCTTGAGTTGCACTTATTTTGACTTGGGGCACCAACATCTTTGACTTTTGGAGCCGGTTGAGTCTTCTTTACCCTTTTTGGACACTTACTCTTGTAGTGTCCGGATTCCCTACACTCAAAGCATATTATATGAATTTTATTATTAATTAACATGCTTGAGTTACCTAGGGTGGTTGTAGGTGCCGGAATCGGATTTTGAGCTTCTTCATCTTGACCGGATGTCGAAGCTTCTTCTTGATGTTCCGGTGTGGAAGTTCTCTCATCTCCCTCAATCCTTGAGGTGGATGCTTCTTCCACTTCCTCCACTGATCCGGAAGTTGACTCTGTATCAACTTCCGACTTCTCAAGCTCTTTAGATGGCGATGTGCTTGCTTGAACTTGAGAGGGTGAGCACTCTTCTTCTTCTTCTTCTTGGACCGATGATAAATTTTCATGAAGCTTTGCCACTTGGCTCAATAGCTCCTTGACATCTACATAATTACCTAACATACACAAGATATTGTTAGGCATTAAATCAATTAAAAATTTTATCACCTTATCATTTTTCTCGGATGCTTGGACTTGCTTTTCGGTCAATCTCTTCTTTTTGAGGAATCCACCTCTTGGTCCTCTTGGATATTCAAATCCATCCATCAAAATGGATTATTCCTCAAAATCTCTCATCATAATAAAATCTTCAATTCTTCTCTTCCAAGAATTGAAGCATTCTCGTCCGTATTGAGTATAGGGCACCGGTGTGTTGATGTCCCAACCTAATTGTTCTTGGACTTCCATCTTCACCCTCTAGCGTGCTCCCTCAGTTGTTAAACCTTGAAGAGCGGCCTCGCTCTGATATCACTTGTTGGTGATCGATAGGAAGCTAGAGGGGGGGGTGAATAGCGTCGTGCTCGTTCGATGATGAAATTCATTGTGTTTGTCTCTACAATTTTGTTAGCGCAGCGGAAATAGAAATAATACAATAACGAAACAAGACAAACACAATTCACAACACGAGATATAACGTGGTTCAGAACCGAACGGTTCCTACTCTACGAATCGAGCTCTAGTGATGCACACGCACTCACTAATCACAAATACTCCTTCTCGACACAAGTCGGAGGTGGAGAAACCTCGTACAATAGATTGCAATAATAATCTAAATGGATACAAGAAAATACAATAATGAAATACAATGCAAGTAAAGAAAACTATTTTACAATTGCTCTTTGAATGCTTGATCACTTGGTTGCTTGATATCAACTTAGAGACCCTGATTTACCTTGAATGAATCGCCCCAAAGCCCTCGAAACCATATCATTTTCCTCCATTCGAGCTCCTTATAATGCTTGACTGTCTTTGGAAAAAGTCGATCGATCGACTAGTCGGGACCATCGGTCGGCCGATGCCAGCATTGTGTTGTCGTGAGACAAGCTAGATCCACGTTGGATAAGTCAGCGGATCCATCGTCGGTCATCGATGATACCCATCGATCGGTGATGGAGCCTTCGCTCGACGATCGAGTCTCGACTCCATTCTCGTACCGATTTCACGAGCACCGGTCGGTGATCCGATCGATCGGTCATTGCTCGACGATCATGCTAACGGCCACTTCCCGCGATCGAATCCTAGTTGACTCGATCCGTCGGTATCATGACGCGATTGGCGGCCTCAAACATGAGGTTTTAGCTCAAGTATGATTCTCTTATACTTGCTAGACCACCCTTAGCCTAGACCTAAGCCTTCTAGCCACCTCCATCAGCCTCACGCCTCTCGGATTCCTCCAAGTCATCCACAACTTGATCATCCATCGCGCTAGTCTTCAGGTGTTTCCATCAGCTATGTCACGCTAACGGTGTCTACACCGCCAAGGCACATTGGACTTACGCCGCCAAGACTCCGCTTGGACTTTACGCCGCCAATATTTCCCTTGGACTTCTCAAATGCCAAGACTCAAGTTTGGACTTTTCCTTACCAACCCATGTTGGACTTTCCATGCCAAGTACTCAATGTTAGGGCAATCTCTTGCCATGATAAGGTTTTGATGTGTGTGGCAAAGGGTTTAAGTTAGATTGTTATTATGATTTGATATGTGCGTTGGAGTCTTGCAGGGCTTAGTAATTCGTACATGGAGCCTTGGTGAGTTTCACCTCTCATGACTCGGTCCTTGAGTCGGTGAAGGATGACTTTGCGGAAGCCGTGCGCTTGGAGCATCCGAGGGACCGTCAGACGAGGAGCTTGGAGTGAAGCCGGAGGAAGTAGACTTCAGGGCGAGACGCGAAGGATGACACTGCAGAGTCGTGTGTTTGGCGCATTCGAGGGACGTGGTCGGACGAAGATAACTTCAAAGGCGAGGGACTCCGAGGGATGAGAGTGAGCGAATGTAACCCGGGAATGGGTAGTAGTTCTTAGGTGAAACTTGGTCATTTGGCTAAGTGTCGGATGAAATTTTCCGACATCAGTTGACTATCATGTTATGGTAGTCGATTACTCTAAGTTGACTGTGACTCGACTAGTGTTCGAGTCTGGTTCAATAGCCAATGATCATTGCCATGGAATGACGATCATTGCGAGACCACTAGTCGTGATGGAGACATCCGTCGGTAGTCATCGCAGTGTTCGAGCGTAGAATGGAGTCGAGCTCGCGAGCACTCGACTGATCGAGCATCGGTGATCGTGATATCGGTCGGTGATGGCAATATCGATCAGCGATGGCAATATCGGTCGGTGATGTCGATCTGAGATTGGATGAAATCGATGTGGAAAGCGGTAGTTATTAGGCGTGAGGCTACAGGACGATCGGTGATAGGGACATCAATCATTGCTCCCGTCAGCGGGAAGAAACCCTCTTCCTCTATAAAGAGGAAGGGTATGGGGCTTTGGGGGCCTAAAGCTTCAACTCATAACATCTCTCAAAGTGCTCTAAGGGTTTTTCCACTCTTCTACTTGTTCTAATCTTCATTCTATTGTAGAAGAGTGATCCTTGTGTAAAAGAGGTTACCTCCACCTAGCTTTGTGCAAAGGAGAGATCTAGTGGAAGCTTACGGAGTGATTCACCGTGGACGAATCGAACTGTGGATTAGCGGCGTAGCCGTGAACCACGTTATATTCCTTTTGTTAGCATTGGTTTTATTCTTATCATTTTGATTTGCTTGTCTTGTTGTTTCCGTTGCGCTAATCATATTTGTAGACAAGCGAATTTCACCATCGAACGATTGATGGCTATTCACCCCCCTTAAAGCCGGCCACATCCACACTTCATCGATCCTACACTCAAGACTTGGACTTTATCTTGCCAAGACCCATGCTTGGACTTAACATTGCCAAGACTCATGCTTGGGCTTTCCCAAATGTCAAGTGTCCCACTTGGACTTTTCATGCAAAGTACCTAAGACTTGGACTTTCCCATGACAATTACATTGTCATATGTTTTTGTCGAACATCAAAACATCTCTCGAGCCAAGCTCGAGTCCTGGTCAATCGTGACCTGGGCCGATTGCACCAACAATTTTCACAGTGCAATAATGTGGAGAAAAGATATTACAAGTTCACTAATTGACATATTTCTATTTCCTTTCAATTGTCCATGAGTCTTTAGCAAATAACAAAGTTTGTCTAAAGACCTTCTATCCATCATACAATTATCAATACATTGTTGATCACTACGAAAAATCATCTCATTTAAGTTTATAGACCTAATATTATATCTAGACAATGCTTGATAAACAGATGACATTCTCATCCTGAATCTAATACTCCTTTTCTTCATAGCTAAGACAATTGCCAACAATAAAAGAATAACCAACTTGCTTTCCATCATTTTCATGCGCATAATGAGTAGCGCAATCATCTTCATTTCCTCCCTTACTGCTAACCGAGCCATATCAGGCTATCATATAAATAGGGAAGCCAAAGAGTAAATTAGCAAGGTGGAAAATCCCAAAATTGTAGGTAGAATAAGAGAGTTAAAAGTCCAAAAAAAACTTAATAATACTAAATAAAAATCTACAAATTCTGTTTCAAACAAGAACTTTGCAAAGCTTAACTCACAAATTCTTTGTAGGCAGAATAAGTGAAAAATGAATTAACAAAGCTTAACTAAGTCTACAAGACCTAATGCAAAACAGTAAAAATAAACAGAACAAGAAAAACAAACCTAGCAGGAAGTATTACTCACAAATTCCTATTTATCTAAACCATAAAAATTCGCCAACCACACAAACGAAGTTACTCACAAATTTCCTTTTCCACCTTGCTTTCCCGCAAAAACTAGCAGCTAGATAAACAAAATCCTAAAATCAACATATTAATTAACTCGTTGATACTTGAGAAGAACTCCGCTAGGATTCTTCGCGATTGCAAGTTGGGAAAACCATGCCTTCGCGAGTCGATAAAGCTACGCCGTCGAATGTTGCTAAGTTCCTTCGCGGAGTGGGACACCTTGCTAGGTTCCTTCGCGAGGTGGGACACCTTCAAACGCCGAAGAAAATAGGGGGTTGCAGTACGATTTCGAACGACCATTAGGGTTTCACTGGGTTGAGTTTTGCGCGTGCGATTCGAGAGGAGAGGAAAAGTAATATTTATATGAGCCGATTGAAATATAATCAATGAACAGGGATATTTTTGTCTCAATAAGTAAAATTCAGAGGCTAATTTTGGAAAAGAAAATTCTTTAATTCCGGAATAAATAAAAACCTCTCTTTTCTTAGGTTTTCCGATTCCGAGCTGCATGTCCCTGTATATAGTTATTTGCTGACGTGTCAGATATTCTCCATTACTAATTGGTAATCATTTAAAACTTAAATCAAACAAGAATTTTATTGATAACTTTGGATGAATAACCAAGGTTATCTCTAATAATTCCGAACCAAACAACCCTTGACTATCGAGTAGATTTGTACTTAAAATTTGAAGGATTTAAATTTTAAATAAAAATATATTGATGAATTAATTTTTAAATTATTTAAATTATTTTTTAGATTTTTCTAAAGAAGAATTTAAACTATTTAAAAAATGAATATGAGACAATCATTTTTCTGACCTTACATCAGTAACGGATCCATGATCGAGACATATGATCAAATCATTGTATCAGATTCCATTCCTTAAATTGATATCATTAGTGTTACGAATCACAAAACGGTTACGAATTTGGAAAACGGTACAAAATTGACAGGGCCGCTCCATTAATTGGATTAGGACCGGTGCAACTCTTCCTCCGCTGAATCCCCTTAAAACAGCTGCCGCCGCCTCGTATTCCTCCTCCAGCGCCGCCTCGCCCGACGATATCGATTACCTCGGCCACCGCCGCTGCCCGATGCGTTCGCCTCCTGTCGCGGGTTTTTCTTTTTTTTTTTCCATACTATTTCCTATTTTCGTCCACTTTCTGACCTTGGCGAAGTGAAGCAGAATTAATCTTTTGGTAAATTCCAACTCCGAATCCTTTTTGAAGAGCTATTCATTGAAGGCTCAAACTGGAGGCATTTGTTTTTGTTATTATCTTCATTTTTCCCCCTACGCGTTAGATTATTTGCATGGTTTTCCCAAAAGTAAGCGTTTTGATAGGTAGGATGATCCATCTATTGATGTGCTTCTTCATTTAGAATCGACGTAAAACTCCTTCCGCAATGCACTATTCCAATCGCTGGGGCGGCTCGTTCGAAATCCAACGCGATGATCCTGCGGAGGACGAGCAGAGCAGCAACACGCAGTTTGACCCGCTGACGCCGCTGCGTCGGAAAGAGCTCGACGAGACGCAGCTCGGGTGGCTTCTTGCGCAACGGGAGTACAAAAAGAAAAACAAGGACAAGTGCGCCGAGTTTGGTGTTTTTGTATGCAAAATGAAATGCTTGCAGTGGGTGCTTCTCGCTGCTCTGATCACGATTGTTGTGATTGGAATCTCGATGATTGCTGTAAGGAGAATGGCGAAGCACGAAGAACCGGCGCCGAAGCCAGACAAGTATACGGTTGCGCTTAGCGTCGCCCTCAAATTCTTCGATGCACAGAAATGTACAGCTTCTTTTCTATCTCTGCTTCTTAATTTCATTTGAACTCTGTTCGATTACTATTTAGTTAGAGAATTGCATAAATCTGCAGTCTATAAAATAATAAGATACAGAAACATACGACGATTACATACTTGGGTGTGCAGAAAAAGAGATATTTGCTTTAATCCTCATTCTCTTTTCTTTCCTCGCTTAAAATTGCTGATTGGGGCGCATGATGAAGTGAAAACACATACAAACCTGGAATCTCTAATATCCTAACATCTTGATTTCTAATATCTTTTTAACAAAGTTTTCCTTTCCAGTTGATATTTACTGATCAAATTATACTTCTATCTCTTAATGTCTTTTTGGGGCATGTTATGTCTCGTACAATTGGAACTCACTCTCCTGATTTTTGTTCGTTGTGTCAGAATCTGACTGATAATCCTTGGCCATGCACTTGTATGAGATATAAGAATTTCTGGGTTCTCATTGCTCTTTCTTTCAGAACATGCATTGCAAGTGCCATCAGGATGATATCCATAGTTTCGGAATATACTAGTTCTTTTGTAAGATTTTTTTTTTAACTTGAATGAATTTATTAGCACGAAGTGCGAACCTATAAAAGGTATCAACTCGGGGATTTAAATAACATCAGAATATTTTATTGGAATTTGTTCAAATGCGCATTTCATCTTTGAATTACGATCTCATTTTGATTCTAGTTTTTTTTTTTTTTCATATTATGTCATAATCAGCTGGCCACCTAAAGAAGAACAATGCCTTGTCTTGGAGGGGGGATTCTGGACTGCAAGATGGATCAGAGTTATCGGATGTGAAAGGTGGACTGGTTGGAGGATATTATGATAGCGGAAACAACATGAAGTTCCATTTTCCAATGGCTTTTTCCATGACATTGCTAAGCTGGTCAGTTGCAGAGTATGGCCCAAAATATAAAGCCATCGGAGAATACGACCATATCAAGGATATTATCAAATGGGGCATTGATTACTTGCTCCTTACCTTCAATTCCTCTGCCCCATCTATAAGTAAAATGTATAGCCAGGTATTAATATGTAGCTGTGTATTTTACCTAAGATAAACTTCTAAGCTTTCTTCGAGATAAAGCACCAACCAAGATGTGAATTTAGGAAGCCTTTTATGTTGGAATCAGGTGGGAATTTCACAAAGAAATTCGACCAATCCTGATGATGGATATTGTTGGCAAAGGCCAGAAGACATGAACTATCCCCGACCTGTGCAAGCTTCCACTTCTGCACCGGATTTAGGAGGCGAGGTGGCTGCAGCACTAGCTGCCGCATCGCTTGTGTTCAAGGAGGAAAACGCTTACTCCAATAAGCTTGTTGATGCAGCAAAAACAGCTTACAGGTTTGCCACAGAGACAGTGAATAAAGCACCATACTCCAAAGGAAACCAGCTGATAGCACAGTTCTATAATTCCAGTGGCTTCTGGGATGAATACATATGGGCTTCTGCTTGGTTATACTATGCCACTGGAAATTATAGTTATCTGGCATTTGCGACTGATCCAAGCATCTATAAGAATGCTAATACCAATCTCGAGAAGCCAGATTTCAGAGTTTTTAGCTGGGACAACAAACTTCCGGGTGCCATCCTCCTTTTATCAAGGCTTAGGATCTTTTTGAATCCAGGCTACCCCTTTGAAGACACGCTCGGCAGGTTTCATGGCGACACTAGTAATAACATGTGCTCATATCTGCGCCAATTGCGCGTTTTCAACTGGACTAAAGGTAACAAGAACTGCTTCTTTTTTTCCCCAACTTTTACACCGTTCTTGCTTGCATGTTGATGTATAGGAGGAGGTTTTTTTTTTTTTTTTGAAACTTTATAGGAGGCCTAATTCAACTGAACCACGGCAAACCAAGGCAATTGCAGCACGCTGCAAATGCAGCCTTCCTTGCATCTGTTTATGCCGACTACATGAATGAGAGTAGAGTTCCAGGATGGTACTGTGGACCCTTTTACTTCAACACAAGCACGCTTCGCAGCTTTGCTGCCTCTCAGGTTCTTTCTTAAACCTTATTGAGTTGCATGTATGGTACTAGCCCCGTAGTCTTTGTGCAACAATTTCCAAAAATGATGCAGGTCAACTACATCCTAGGAGCAAATCCAAAGAACATAAGCTATTTGGTAGGGTTTGGAGACAAGTACCCAACGAATGTTCATCACCGTGGTGCTTCCACACCCAACGATGGCCACCAGTACTCGTGCACCAGTGGGTGGAAGTGGCGAGATTCTGAAGCACCCAATCCCAATGTCATAACAGGGGCCATGGTCAGTGGGCCTGACAAAGATGACCGCTTCTTTGATACTCGTACCGACGGAGATTACACTGAGCCAACGCTGGCAGGCAATGCTGGTCTCGTTGCAGCTCTGGTAGCCCTGACAAGGAGCAATGGTAGCGAGGGCATCGACAAGAACACCATTTTCTCGTCTGTGCCGCCTTTCTTCCCCAATTCACCTCCTCCCTTTGCATGGAAGCCATAATCAATCGCATCCGTTTTCGTAATTATGTTTACATTCAAAATTTAGTGGCATTCTTGTTATCCACGAATCCATAGCCAAGAACTAACCTTCATACCTTCTTGTTAAATAATTAAAAAAAAAAATTTTTATTAAATAAAATTTAACCTACCATTCTGCCATCGTTTTGAGCAACTCGAACTCGGGATCAGTAGTGGTTCATGCATACCTTGTGAAACCTACTATAACCAGTTTGATAAGTTAACAAAGCAGATCCGATTGGTAAGTAAACAAATCCTGGTAGCTAAGCGTAAAGAGGTTCAGAACAACTTTTGAGGAGCAGATATAAAAATTTACACCATATGCAAATTTTTCAGTAGAACTGGATCACCATATAAAACCATACCACATTAAAACAACTGTTACTCAAGCAGCAACGTTTGAATTTTAAGAAATAGCTGGTAAGCAGAAATAATCTACTTATTTTGCATTCTGAACTTTCAATGGACAAGGCTTAAAGGATGGGTCATGAAACGTACCATATTTGGCAACCATTTCAGACATCAAGACTGTTGAGACATGAGAATAGCAACAGCTATTGTTTAACAATATTCAAATAAAATTACTCCACAACTTTGGCCTTTTTCTTCTTTGAATTTTCATTGTCAGGAACAAAAGCATGGGAAGAACGTTGTGCGAATTTAGCGGATGCTTCAGAAGGTGTCATTCTTGCCTCATGCCTCTTCTTGGACTTTTGTGACATTTCTTTGCTTCGTGCCTGAGGATCATATGCAGAAGCAAAGGTACCACGAGACCCACCATCTTTTCTCAGTGAAGTGCCACAGGAAGAGTATTGTTTCCGAACAGAACCTGAAATGTTAAGAGTTCAAAGTGCCAAGGATAAAACCAAATTAGCAGGGATAGCTTACTAGGCACAAAGTCATACTATTCAAGCATTCTATATGCAAGTTGCCTTAAATTACAAGCTGAGGTCACCATAGAAAGATTAAAATGAGAGACAAAAAATTATGCAGAGACATACCCTCAGATTTCTCCAGCTCGCAGGGTTCTGGATAACGAACTAGACATACACGCCGTGCAACCTTCCCAACTGAAGAAAGACAATCTCAAGTAAAGAAATTGACAATATTCTTTAACATTATACAGATTTATGTGAAAAGATAACGTAAGAACAAATGAAAGACACATACAAATGCAGTTAAATAGAGCCATACAAATATGCTCCTAAATGCATATGGTATATTTGTGTGTAAGGTGGCATGCTTGGCAGTTGACTGTGGACTAATTTAACAATTTGAATCTCATTGGTTCAGTATAACTGTTCGTTTAGGAAAAAAAAATTTTGAATGATGATTATTAAAATGTGAAGCGTGTCCAATAATATAAGTTGGCAGCACCTATGAGAAGCTTAAAGGATCATGATACATATCTGAACGTTGGTCTGACTGGCTAAGAGATTATTAAAAAATGATAATTTTATGTATGTGTTTTAACAACAATGCATAGAAGTTCCAATCATTCTTCTAGAAATTTCAGTAGTTATCTAAAATCAAGTAGTTGTTAGGAAAAAGAAAAAACCATACACTGAATTGATGTTGCTCAATAGCTGATGAATCACGGCTAGTATCGCCTTTTGTATACAAAGATCCATGTTTCAACCAATGCCAGAATAAAAGAAATATAATATTATTAAATATTAATTACAGATCTGAAACTACTATGCTTAGCAGCTGAGAATATCTAATACCAAAAAACAAAGGAAAATAAGACCAAACATACTTGAGTAAGCAAAGAAACAGAATAAATTGTCTTTGCTCATTCTCCAAAACCAGAGAAGATGTAGTTTGATAAACAAAAAACTGGTTTCATGCTATCAGAAAAAGATAAAAGATGAATAAAATTTTATTCCTTGTTACACAAACAAACTGCCAGAGAGAGGTCATGTATAAATTATAATTAGTTGGTTTAACAACCCATTTACATGCATAAATATATGGCAAAGATAGATAGAATTCACATTATCAACAAAATAAATGAAAAACAATGGTTCACGAGTTGAAATGAGTTCCACATGTCAAGACAGAAAGGAATAATATGATTTCTTAATTGATTAAAACCCAAGGTTCGGCTTTAAGTAAACATTCATAAACACCAAAATGCAGGGAGAGATAAAAATGCCTAACACACACCTATTTTCGTCTCTGATCCAGATGTGAGGAATACAGTTGCATCCGGCTCATGAGCAGCATAGCTCACCAAATCAAACGACTTCCCTGGAAATATTAATACAAATTCCAATTTTTTTTAACTTTGAATAACTGAAAAGCAATTATTGAACCAAAAGTAAAGGATTTGTGTTAGCACACTAACTCATAGATATATAGCTTGCTCTAAAAATATTTTCTTAAACCTCGGACACTAAAACAGACTTAAAGTGAACTTGTGATTCTGATATAATAGGAGACACTAGTAAAATAAGATAGTAAACCATGATATAATATAAGACATTAGTTACATAAGATAGTAAACCATGAGCGCATGCACCTCAATAGGTTATAGTAGTGGTTGTTTAAATGAATCAATGTACGAAAATCTGATTGCCAGGAATAATGAAAGCGCACAGTATTTAATGAAATTGCACCTACATCTCAATAACATGTGAAGTGGTTCAAATTATTGCACTATAGAAACAACCACGGATACCTGAATGACCAAAGGGTAGCCCCGAATCTTACCAGATGAAGTATCGAACCCACCAAGCTTTCCATCCTTGTGTAATTTGAGTGTCATCTCTTTCCCATTAAAATCGCCAGGTTGTAACTGCATCATTGTCGCCGTTATAATAACAAAACAAAACCATGAAAATCCACTAACAATGAACAACGGCGAGCCAACTACGACAAAAAACCAAAGAAATACTTGCTTGATTGATGGGCCACTGGACGAGCCAAAGCTCCGAGGAGTCTGTCAATGAAAAATCCACAAGCGGATCCTTCGTGTTCTCCTCGAAATCAGGCCCCGGATTGTACCTAAAGGCCATAAGAAATCACAGTTAAAGCGAAAGAAAAGAGAACAAAAAATCTTATATTTTCGATATACAACTACAAGTGACAGGACAAAGTTTAAGAGCAATTCGGTTCACTATGAATAAAAAATCGATCTTTTTTTGGGAGAGAACTTTGAAAAGAAGAGAGAGACGTGCACCCTTTGTCAAAAGAATTCATCTCGTTAAGCGCAGTAGAACCAGGTTGGAGGAGAGCGTCGAAAGCAGCAGAAACGAGTTCCTGGTGACGGATGGTTATCGAAGAAGGCCGCGTTGGAGGAAGCGGTGGTCTGCCGCCGACCCGTCCGGCGGTGTTGGAGGTTGGAGACGCGACGGTAACGAAGCGTCAAGAAACAACGGGAGGATATTGGTTCCTAATCAATTTTCGGACTTTTGTGGTTTAAACCGAACCCGATTTAACTCCAAAAATATTTTTAAATCTTTCGAATTCGGAACTCGGAAAATCCCAAATTTTTTTGATTGATTTGGCTGATTTGGTCAGTCCTCTGGGAACTGGCCAGTGTAAATGAAATAAAATTTTAAAATAAAATACCGATGAATCAGCAAATATTATATTCTAACAAGGATTTTTTTCCCGATTATTTTCCTTTCCTAAAAAAAAAATAATCGATATTAAAAATACAATTAAAATTTTACATTGATAATATATGAAAAAGATCATGTATTTATAAAATAAAAATATATCTCTATAACTCCATTAGAATAAAGTTTTTTTTTTGGAATAAAATTCAAAAATAAAATCATAAATCTTAGATTCAAAATTAACAATATCATAACATTATAGAGATATACTTTTTTCTGATGGCGTTCCAAGTCAGCGTCGGACGCAATTTCAAGTCAGCGATTGTGTTTTCTCACTCGCTGACAGCTTAGGATTTTCGCGATTTCTTCTTTCTTCTTTCCCCACTCGCGATTTCTTCTTTCCTCACTCGCTCCCTGCCGCATCCCCCTCGCGACCCTCCTCTTCCTTCTCCTCGGCCTCTCTCCGTGTGCCCTCTTCCTCCTCGACGCCCGCATCCTCGACGTCTCTCTCCGTGTGCCCTCTTCCTCCTCGACGTCGCTGCAGCAGCGCCTCTCTCCGTGTGCCCTCTTCCTCCTCGACGCCGCTGCAGCAGCGCCTCTCTTCGCTTGCCCTCTTCCTCTTCGACGCCGCTGCAGCAGCGCCTCTCTCCGCTTGCCCTCTTCCTCCTCGACGCCACTACAGCAGCGCCTCTCTCTGTGTGCCCTCTTCCTCCTCGACGCCCGCATCCTCGGCGTCATAGGTGTAATCTGCCACTCCTCCCTACGATCGCAGGAAATGTCGTGATCCACCGGCATTTCCTACGATCGGCCTCTTGCTGTGAAGGTAACATTGTGGTCTCTATTATACCAACTGTGTTGTGATGCAAGTTCAGTGAACTAATAGGATAGTTTCATTCTTGGATAAACTCGTGGTGTAATCCTAGCAAACAGTTATTGTCAAGGCACATTAAAACACTGTTTGTTGATTATGCGTTGGAACAAATATGGTTTAATCTAAACTATATATATTGATTGTCTCTAATTTAAACTTGTTACGTGCATTCATTATTTATTTCTATTACAGGCGTGGACCCTTACTCGCAAGTCTGTGCTTACCGTTGCCACCGACCTTCCCTTACTAGTAATGGACAAAGTTCACGGTGATGATCAGTTATACATTCCTCAAGTTGTAGATGATCGAAAGCCCACAATTGGTATGGATTTTTCATCACTAGAGGATGCATTTTTTTTCTATAACCAATATGCGCGTGAAGCCGGATTTAGTGCAAAGATAAGCAATAGCAAGAAAAATAAGATGACAAATGAAGTTGTCTGGAAAAAATTTGTATGTTTTAAAGAAGGTCATACAGATAAATTGAGGTGGAATAAAGATGCAAAAGATGATCAACATACAAGAGAAAGAGCACGTGGCGAGGTTAGAACTGGTTGTAAGTCCAACATTTCACTTGTCAAAAAATAAACTGGACCTAATTGGATTGTCAAAAACCTCGTAGAAATTCATAATCATTCACTCTCGACTCCTTCAAAGGTACATTTGCTATGCTCACATCGTCATGTTTCGGCAGCAAAAAAATCATTAACTCAACAATTTTCAGAGGCTAATGTACCAACTTGTCAACAAATGCGATTATTTGAGATAGAGTATGGAGGACCTGAGTCGGTAGGTTGCACCGAAAGAGATATTAGAAATTTTGAGAAAGAGTTAAGGGATGAACAAAAGGGTATCGATGCTGAAACACTGATTGAGTTTTTTGCATCTGAGAAAGAAAATAATTCAGGTTTTTTCTATGATTATGAGACTGATTCTGATAACAGATTTAATAGGTGTTTTTGGGCAGATCATGTATCAAGAACATCATACATTGTATTTGGTGATGTAGTTGTATTTGATACAACATATAATACCAACAAATATGGGTTGATTTTTGCCCCATTTGTAGGAGTAAACCATCATTATCAGACAATTATTTTTGGTTGTGACTTTATAAGTGATGAGAAAACTGAGTCTTTTGTTTGGTTGCTTAACAAGTTTATAGAAGTCATGCCTAAAGGTGCACCAAACGTGATCATCACGGATCAAGATCCTGCTATGACAAAAGTCATAACACAAGTTTTTCCTCAGACAGTGCATCGATATTGTTTGTGGCACATACTGAATAAATTCCCAGATAAATTACATCCTTTGACTTTTCGTGAGTACTATCAAAGCATAAGGAATGTAATTAGAAATTCTACAACACCTGATGAATTTGAAAAGTTATGGGAAGAGGTTATCAAGTGTGCTAACTTGGAGAAAAATGATTGGTTGTTATTAATGTATGAATTGCGACACAAGTGGGTTCCAGCATATTTTAGCCATGTATTTTGTGCTGGAATGTCAAGTAGTCAAAGATCTGAAGGCTCACATGCATTTTTCAAAAGATATGTCTCAAATAAGAACTCATTAATGGATTTTATCATCCGGTTCAATAGGGCACTAAAACACCAAAGACACAATGAGTTAGTTGCTGACCATATTGATATTAATGAGCATCCCAAGATAAAAACAGATTGGCCAATGGAAACTCAGATGGTTAAGTTGTACACAAAAAAAAATGGTTGGATTTTCAAAGTGAATTGAGTGAGAGTCATGGTTATTATGTACAACAATCATCTATGGGAGTTGAATTAGTGGTTTATCATGTGATGAAATTTCAAAGTTGTTCTTCCTCCATGCCAAGGGTACTCACACATGACAAACAAAATGACTACGTATCCTGTAGCTGTAGGAAATTTGAGTTTGAGGGGATTCCATGCAGGCATATGTTAGCTTTTTTCCGTATCAATCAAGTGTTTCATTTGTCTGACAAGTATATACTCAAACGATGGACACGAGATGCAAAGGTTGGAGCAATATATCCTTTAGGAGAGCAAAATTTCATCGATGATCCAAATAGATTTTTGATGTCAAGACACTCAAGGTTATCCTACAAAGCTTCATTAATAATTGATGATGCATCTTTGACTAATGAGGGAACAAATTTCTTGGATGAACAGTTGGATTGTATCTATAGTAAAATTCAAGAGATGAACATTATTAGAACATGCAACAATGAAAGCAATGAAAGTCAAAGGAAAAAATCCATAGATGACACCCTTGGTATTATTGATCCTTACTCAGTAAGAACAAAAGGATGTGGGAAGAGATTGAAATCATCAAAGGAAAAGTTAACCTCAAAGTCCAGACTATGTCGTGGATGCGGGCATCGAGGTGTATCACATGACAAACGCAATTGTCCAATTTTACAACAAGGGTATGTGTCTATTATTTCTGTATTTATATGACAATTTTATTTGTAAACCAATTAAGTTAATTAAATTTTATAAATATGATGATTTGTTGATTGTCAAATCAACTGTAGATAATCATCATTAAGGGATGACAACACATATGGAGAAGATTTGTCATCTAATGCCGGTACTATAAGAGCTTAATTGTATCAAATGGTAGGTTCTAACAATATGCGCTTTGGATGAATGAAGGTTTAGCAAATAATCAAGATCAGTAAACAACGAATTGCACTGTAAGTAATTTATCCTACAACCCTAGTTGCTTATGCTCGGTAAATTTATCATCCTACAAATTGTAGTAGAAAGTTATATTCTATTTGAGTTCTGTTATTGGTTGTTGAAAGGTATTAGGTCCTAGTATGAAGGTCCACAACGTTGCCTTAATCTACGAGTGGGGCATACAATCTGACCCAATAATGGTCATGGTTAGTCCTAATTAGTCTTTTCCCCATACAAACAGCGTGTAAAATAAAATATTTGCACAAGTTCCATCAAAGCAGTATGGGTTCGAGGGCGTTCTTATGATAGTGCATCTATGGGAAATAAGGCTTCAGCTTTAGTTACTCCAGATCAGATAAATAACTTCATTTCCAATTTAAATCTGTTGGACCAGATTGGTACTTTTGAGCTAAATCATATATTTGCTCATAGCCAAAGATTGAATAGTGATGCAATTGTAGCTTTTTTGAGGGCCCTGTGCAAGGTTTCTATGACAGAACTGCAATCTCCGACTGATCCTCGTGTTTTCAGCCTCACAAAAATAGTTGAAATAGCGTAAGATTCTTTTAATGGTTGTTTAGAAAGTGTCTGACTACAATGTTTTTTCGTAATAAAATTACAAACTGTATAATCTAGCCTCACCTTTTCCTATGCTGCAGTCATTACAATATGAATCGAATCCGATTGGTTTTGTCCTGCATCTAGAATGTCCTTTCTGAATTTTTTGTTTCAGTGGGGTTATCAAAAAATTGGCTATGAAATCTTGGGGCGGGAAGAGCTTGCTAATTATAATTTCCATAATGAATTCTTGAAACCTTTTGCGTTTTATTGTTCATAATATATTTGGTGATGGATTGTAATCTAATCAAAATTTACATTTGTTCTTTCAGTATCATTGAAGGTGGAAGGATCACGACAAATGAACATTTTTTATTATGAACCTGCCATGCGCTAAAAGATTTTAGTTTAGATCTGTTTCATGTTTCTTTTCAAGACTTGAAATTATGTAAAAGATTATGGATGAGCAATGTTTTAAGTAGTATTTTGGTTTAATGAATGTATTTTCAACTTGCAAGTGTCATTGTTTCCTTTTTCAATGTATCTGGTTGTTACTTTCTTTGATTGATTTTGGATATATGATTGATTTTGATTTTAATTTGTATGTTTTCTACTCCCGTGTGGATTTACTTCGAGAAGATATACATCTCCAGCAATAGTAATAGCATACTGACAATTCATAAGCCCACATACATTTAGTTGTTTGTCTAGCTTTGTCGTCCATTGTATAAATATATAGCTAAGTACCTAAGCACATCGGAAATTTGAGCTTAAGGCCGCAGGCATAATGTGAAAAGGCATTCATGCTATCTATCCTCTTTATTATACAACAAAGGTTCACTTTGATCTGCTAAAGTGTGTGCGCGCTATCATTTTGCTATTTGGTTGACACTGGAAAATATGTTTCGATACTTCCCTTCATTTCTGCCAATGCAGAAGATTATGGATTGTCACAAGTAGAGAACAAACACAGCAGAATCACTATATCGAATTAGCTAATGACAGTAATAATCAGTTCCATTTTAGCGCCTTCGCCTCTTTTCATTTTAGCCCAAAATCTTCGCTGAATTTTTAACCAAGATGACATGCCCGTGTCGTTTTGATATTGCCCGTGTCGTGTAACGGAAAAAAAAGCGACACGCCTGTGCTCGGCTGTGTCCAAAGCCCGTGTCGTTTTGGTACTGCCCATGTCGTGACGGACAGAGAGCAACACGCCTGTGCTCGGCTGTGTGCAAAGCCCGTGTCGTGTAACGGAAAAAGAGCGACACGCTGCGTTTCTACCGCGGTCCAAAGCCCGTCGAATCGACAGAGAGCAACATCTCGCGGTTCTACCGCGGTGCAAAGCCCCGCCGTAACGGAAAAAGAGCGACACGCCTGTGCTCGGTTGTGTCCAAAGCCCGTGTCATTTTGGTACTGCCCGTGTCGTGACGGACAGAGAGCAACACGCCTGTGCTCGGCTGTGTGCAAAGCCCGTGTCATGTAATGGAAAAAGAGCGGACACGCCTGTGCTCGGTTGTATCCTACAAGAAGATATCGAAAATGTTAAAAATCAAAGAAGACATCAAAAATGTTAAAAATCAAAGAAGACATCGAAAATGTTAAAAATCAATCCAAATTATGTAGGAATGATCATTATAGTCCAAAACAAGTCCTGCTCATAAAATGTGCTAATTCTCCACAATTAAACAATAAGAGGATAGAATCATCAATTATTAAAGCCAATATAAACTACCAAAACGAGTGTTATTAGATATCGATATTCTTTTTATACCGAAATTTTTGTATATCGAAAATTCAATATACCGAAAATTCAATACGGTATCGGTATTTTTTTATACTGAAAATTTTTGTATACCGAAAATTCAGTATACCGAAAATTCAATATGGTATCGATATTCTTTAAACAGTACAAATATTATAAATAATAAAAAAAAAGACAATCTAAAATGTGTATCATAGTAAAAGCGCTCTCTTTTTTAACATTTTATTAAAGGACATTTTCAAAATATAAAAATTCTTAAAAAATTATCATAATTGATTTTTTTTAATAAAAGACAATTAATTTCAAAAATATTCTTTCTGTTAACCTATTAAATATCATCACCACTATTAAATAAAGTCATAACAATATTAAAGCTAAGAAAACCACAATAGCTCTCCATGTCAATTCATATAAGATGAATATACAGCGATTGAATAATTTGCAAATTACAAACTAGATTAAATAACATATCAACTGATCACTGTTAAATAATATCATGACAACATTGTAATTAAGAAAACCACAACAACTCTTGTACAACAGACAATTTCACAACTAATTTAATAAGTGTTTGAAGTTCAACTCAAATAACAACTTGAAAACAACATCTTTAATCATCATCACTAATTTGTAAATATTTCAAATGCTGCTCTATCTCTTTCAATGCATCTTTCAACTTAGTTATTTTTTCAGACGATAAAAGTGTTCTCTCGGATTTTGAATTTGATAATGAACTTGAAGCTGCACATAAATTTTCGTTTCCACTCGATGTAAATGAATTGGGGGACTATTTTTTATCCAAGTGTATCTGAAAAGCTCTTTCAGCCTCTTCTCTACTCTTGAAAGACTGGTGTATAGCGCCCTTAAAGCCATTGACATTACTAGATGCTTCCACCCAAGTGTCATAAATGCCTGGTTGACGTCCAATAAAGACAACATATATCTTCCCCTATAATACAAACAACACTCAGAAGCTTGTATAACTAAAAGATTATAGTAAAAAATGTACTAACTTACCATTCAAGCTTGAACCTACAAATTGTACAATCGAGACTAGCTCACTTTCAAATTTTCAATCGAAATGGTTGTATTAGATAATCCATGTGGTTACTTCACAATCAAGTTTTGAAATCGCCTTTGATATTCTTTTAGATCACACCAGCTAAGCTTCTATCATTAGGTACACACCAAAACAATAACCTAAAGTGAGATTTTGAATCTTAAATTTTCCTAAGTAACCTTACAAATATCCAGCGTTCGCCTTCATGGCAGGAGAAGGGTGGTGGCAGCGGTAAGCACAAGTTTGCGAGTAAGGGTTCACGCCTGTAAGAGAAACAAATAATGAATGCATATAACAAGTTTAAATTAGAGATAATCAATATATATAGTTTAGATTAAATCATATTTGTTCCAACGGCTAATCAACAAATATTATTTTAATATGCCTTGACAATAATCAAGCCATAGGATTAAAGCTATCAACCTTCAATGTCCGAGTTTGAGATTGTTGTTTGATTGATAATCTATTGTTATTGCTCAGCTTTAAACCGATCGCTCATTCATATAAAGAGTTGTTGTCTCATTGATATTTTGCAATATCTTTTCTTAGTAGTGTATAAATGAAACTGAAACTACATCTGAAATTGATCATAGTACTGTGAGTGATTAAGGTCCAGTTTCTAAACAAAAGCATGCCAATCTAAAGCAACTGAATGACCAACTTCAGTTATTGTCTCAGTTAGACATAGTATTTAAAAAAAAATGAAACATGAAGCATGAAGAATGAAGCTTTATTTGATGGAAAATTAAACAAGTAGGATCAATACACTCTCCTGGAGGTAGGATAACATAGGTAGGATAATATAAGAGGCGCTGCTGCAGTGGCGTCGAGGAGGAAGAGGGCACAAGGAGAGAGACGCTGCTGCAGTGGCGTCGAGGAGGAAGAGGACACACGGAGAGAGGCGTCGAGGATGCGGGCGTCGAGGAGGAAGAGGGCACACGGAGAGAGGCCGAGGAGAAGGAAGAGGAGGGTCGCGAGGGGGGATGCGGCAGGGAGCGAGTGAGGTAAGAAGAAATCGCGAGTGGGGAAAGAAGAAAGAAGAAACCGCGAAAACCCTAAGCTGTCAGCGAGTGAGAAAACACAATCGTTGACTTGAAATTGCGTCCGACGCTGACTTGGAACGCCACTGCAGCAGGTGCGCACCGTCGCTCAGCGTAGGGTGCGTAGCGTAACGTCATTGGGTACTAACATATTCTTCCCTAATTTTTTTAATATTAAAAAATTATAACGTTTTTTTTTAATTTTAATTTATCATTTCCAAAATATAACAAATCGATTGGTAGTTAAAATTCTTAATTAATAATGAGTGTCAGCGCCCTATCATCTTTTTATAAATTTGATTAAAGTTTTTAAAGTTTTATTAAATAAAAAATAATCAAATCTACAGAAGTATATTTTACTTTTAAATCTATAAAATATTTTCTGAAATATTTAAACATATAAAAAAAATACTGATATTGATATTGAATGTAAGTATTTTTGGGACGTTAAATTTGAATTGGGTTGATTTCTCCGAATCGCCGATCTAACTTCTACTTCGGTTGACGACGATGCTCCTCGACTCAGCTATACGCCGCCATGCTCATCTTCCCTCGTCCCGACACCAACGCATTTTCTTCGCCTCCTCCACTTCCTCCCCCCTCTCCGGCGGGGTCGCCTCTTCTAGCGATCCTCACTCCATGGTCGAGTTCCTCGTGAACTCGTGCAGATTCTCCATGGAGGAGGCATCGAAGGCCTCCAAGCCCCTCGCCCATCTCCGATCGACCGAGAATCCCGAAGCTGTGCTTGCTTTCTTCAGATCTCAGGGCATTGATGGCGCTAATCTCAGGAAGATAATATCCTGGAAACCAGCATTCCTCTGCTGGAATATGGAATCAAACCTCGGCCCGAAGTTTCAATTTTTACGCGACTTGGGGTTGTCAGAATCCGACATCGTTGATGTCATTATGAAGAACCCCGTCATCGTGTCCCTCAACGTCCAGCATACTCTTCTCCCCAGATTGAATGTATGGGAAAGTCTCTTTGGATCAAGGGAGCTGCTGCTTAAGAATCTTAGGAAGCGGTGTAGGTTTTTGAGCAGCAACATTGAGAATGTGATACGTCCTAACTTGAACTTCTTACGGGATGACTGCGATATTCCTCTCGAAAGGGTATCACTTGTCCTGAAAAGACACCCAACCTTCATTGTACAAAACCCAGATTCATTTCGGGCTTTGGTAGATAGATCCGAGGGAATGGGATTTACTGGGGGATCCCGAATGTTCCTCTGGATCCTTGACGTTCTGCTTAGGGTCGGCAGAGAAAAACTTGACGCTCACTCCATGCTCATGAACAGTTTTGGGTGGTCTAACTCGAGTTCTGTTCTGCAATCGAGAAACAACCACATAGTATACACTGTTCCACAGATTTATTGCGGATAAAGATGGAAGTCCTCGTCAAGGATATTGGCCTTGCTCCATTAGACATTGCTAGCCGGCCGAAGATTTTAGCATTAAGTTTGAAGAAGAGGTTAATTCCTCGTCTTCAGGTGATGAAGATATTAAAAGCAGAAGAGCTATGGACTTTAAAAGGCAAGCTAAATGTGTTTTTCATAGTGCCGGAAGCAAAATTTCTGAAGAAGTATATTCTTCCTTATCAAGATAAATTCCCCAAACTTCTCAACATCGGGTAAGTCTTTAGCTGAATGATATTTAGATAATTGAAACTGCAAAAGAGAACAAAGATGTTGAACCAATTTTGTAGTTTTCATGTGTTTGTCATTCTTAAAATTGTTCATCTAGACATGAGGATGCTAATTTTTCCAAAATTCCATGTTATATATCCTGATTGAATTGTAGAAGGGTTTATCTTAGAAAATTGAGGATTGCACTCGGTGCAAATTATTCTAGCAACTGAAGGAGCAGTAAATATCATATTTTTTATTGATAAAAGTTGAATTTTCTTTTCCCCTGAGCTGGGTATGTGCTGTGCTTGTGGCCATTTGCCAAGATGACTGAGGCACCATTTTATGTACATGTAGACATGACATTTTTTACAAGTTTTTCTCGTTGATACCAAGCTTTATGGAGGCGTTTGTTTTTCTTAGAAGGTAAGATTCCTAGCGACAAATCTTTCAAATAGAACATGTAGAAAATGCTAAAATGTAGATTTGATTTTTGTATATGTTATTCATATTTTTTTTATTATGTTGTCCGAAGTGATTCTAATCTATTTTGTTGTACTGTGTGTCGGTTGCTCCAATAATTTTTTTGTTCTTTTAGGTATGGAAAATTTTCCATTATTGTTTCCATTTGGACAGAAATTTCTACAATCTGCTTAGCAGTTAAATTGTTGTGTGGCAATGGAGATCAGTCTCAGAAATCTGCGAATTTGCCAAATTATTTTGTAGATGTGAAAGAGATGGGAAAAAGAAAATTTTTACTGAGATGATATATCTTGAAAATATCAACTAGTAGGAAATAATGATTAATAAGTACCTCAGTGGATTTAGACCAAAGTGTTGCTTTTGAAATAGGCTGCAGTCAGTTGCCATCTGATTCATTATTTGGATCGCTCTGCAGATTTTTTATCTCCTGGTCAAATATTTCTAAATGTGTTTGTTTCAACAATTATCCTTCTTAAATATGTTATTCTTCCTCTTTTAGTTGTATTCGAGATTGAATGGATGTCAATTGTGAATCCATTCTTTTTATATTTTCTTTGAGAGTAAGTTCACAAACTTCAATACAAATTAGCCAAGAAGATCCAGAGTTACTTACAGAGTTAACAGTAGCAATGCCCACGCCTCACTATGCAATCTCGATTAAACTAAAATGATTTGAGAGTTGATTGCTTTCGTCTGAAGTTGATCGCTCTCAATTAAACTTCACATCTTTCATGGTCTTCTCTAGTACCAAATCTAGTGAGGTGGCTATTGTCACCTTCACCATCCTTTATTTTCCTCTTGTGTATTCAAAACCTATATCCATCAAATGCTAATTCCATTGAAATACAGAGGAACATTATCATGGGCTAACTTTTCTCCCCAAATCTCCTCTTTGAAAAGAATCATTTGTTTTATTTTTTTTATGGCATCTTGCTTGTCTATCTAATCGAATTGAATTTTGCGGTGAAATAATTCTATTGACATTTTTATTTAACAATGGACGAAGCAATTGTCAAAATTTTATTTCATAGCCTTCTTATTCAATTGATTAGATCTTAGAAGGTCATGATGGGGAATCTCTTGAGCACATCTTTCAGTAAGCAGTAGGTCAGAGGTGCAGTGCCCATGGCGATTCAAACAAAAGGATGAGAATGTGGTGTTATTTGGATGACAAGTCAAGGTTTATTGCTAATCTTCGAGATGATATCTCAATGTAAATCCACACGAGATTGCTGAGAACGTATTGCTTTATGCTAAGATGGTTTACTAGAGTTGGAACATGGTAATTATGAGTGATGAACTATTTCAGAGGAGAGAATTGGTGTAATTGAAGAATGATTATGTGTGATACCAAGCAAATAAGTTTCCTTGGCATGCACTCGGCTCTTGTTTGAATAAGTGGCAATGGTTGGAGTTCTGCCGCATGTTGTCGGTTAGGCGTCAAAGAATGCAATCTGACGTGGTAAACATGATAATGTTTAGGTATGTTTATCGGTTTCTCGGTTTCGATTCCGATTCAGTTCTAATCGATTTCAGATCCGTCGACGTTGGAACCGGTTCAAAATAGATTCCGAACCGGTTCCGATTATAAAGTTTTAACTTTGTTCCAACCGTTCGAATCGATTTTCAAAGCCGGATCGACTCAAACTGCTCGACCATTTTCCTCGAACTTGAGCTTTCAAATTCATCTATCGCGCCAGTGGTCTTATCTTTTTTCTGTCGCAAAATAATCTTGTAGACATATTAGCATGTTAAGAGTTTTCATCTTTAAATTAACAACTGGAACCAAATCCAAATTGGAATCATAACCGGTTCCGAATCGGTTCATCTGAATCGATTTTGATTCCGAATTTAACGGATTAATTCTGACTCGATTCCGGATCGAATCGGTCCGTCAAGCATGTCTAATTATGTTCATGTCAAATGTTGTTTATGATTGACCTCTTGACGAAAGATGATAAATTAGGAAGGAATTTATCCATCCTTTTACATGGAAAAGTTAAAGAATGTAACCTCATACTAAAGGGGAAGGAAGAGACTAGAGAATGGTGCTTAATAGATCATTGGTGAAAACTCTTCCAAAGCTGAATTAGACATGTTATATCTACAAAAGAATTATCCTCAAGTTTTAATTTTTCATAATATTTTTTTTTAATTTTAAAATATCAACAGTGCAATCTCAAAAATTTTGTAATAGTGCAAACGATTAGGCACAATCTAACCATTGAAAATTTTAATTATGATGTAATTTTGGAGGCCGGAAAGAAAATATTTTCTAGAAGAAGAGTGATTATATAGATGTTTTTCATTTTGTTTTTTTTTTCTTTCTTATTTTACCGTGAAATTGAAATTAACAAAAAAATATATACTAATAATTTGTTGACGATGGTTTGAATATTCTGATGCACCTTGGGTGTTTGATATCTATTTTCTTCTGTATTTTTCATTTTCATTTTCTGCGAAAACGAATTGATTCGTATTTTCCATCTTTATTTTCTAAAAAATGAGAAATAATCGTTTTCTGTTTCTATTTTCGTTTTCCAAAAAATAAAAAAATATTTTTTGGAAAATTAAAAAATAAAAAAAACTCATTTTTTATTTTCTAGAAAAAAAAAAGAATGAAAATAAAAAACAAAAAAATTCTCTGTGAACCATGCCCCCTAACTTTTCCTACCGCTGACGACGATGCTCCGCTCGGCCATCCCCTGCCATGCACTTCTTCCCTTGTCCCAATTCCACAGCATTTTCTTCACTGCCACCACTTCCTCCCTCCTGTTAGGCGGTGGCGCCTCTTCTCGCGATCCTCACTTCATGGTCAAGTACCTCATGAACTCTTGCGGATTCTCCATGGAGGAGGCGTCAAAGGCCTCCAAGCCCCTCGCGCATCTCCGATCGAACGAGAATCCCGACGTTGTTATTGCTTTCTTCAGATTTCGGGGCATTGATGGCGCTAATCTTAGGAAGATGATATCCTGGAAACCAGCAATCCTCCGCTGGAATGTGGAATCAAACCTCACCCCGAAGTTTCAATTTTTACGCGACTTGGGGTTGTCATAATCCGACATTGTTGATGTCATTATGATGTACCCTGTCATCGTGTCCCTCAACGTCCAGCATACTCTTCTCTCCAAATTGAATGCACAGGAAAGTCTCTTTGGATCAAGGAAGCTTCTCCTCGAGAATCTTAGGAAGCGGTGTTGGTTTCTGAGCAACAACTTTGAGAATGTGGTACGTCCTAATCTGAATTTCTTACCAGATGAGTGTGGTATTCCTCTCGAAAGGGCATCACTTGTCCTAAAAAATAAACCAACCTTCATTATACAAAATCCAGACTCATTACGGGCTTTGGTAGATAGAGCGGAGAGAATGGGATTTACTAGGAGATCTCGAATGTTCCTCTGGATCCTCGACGTTCTGTCTAGTGTCAACAGAGAAAAAGTTGACGCTCACTCCAAGCTCATGAGCAACTTTGGGTGATCGAACTCGGTGTTCTGTACTGCGATCGGAAAACAATCTTACTTTTTACATAATTCCACAGATATCTTACGGATAAAGATGGAATTTTTGGTCAACGACATTGGGTTCACCCTGTCCGGCATTGCTAAACGGCCGAAGATTTTAGTATTCAGTTTGAAGAAGAGGATGATTCCTCAGTTTCATGAAGATATTAAAATCAGAAGGGTTGTGGACTTCAAACGACAAGCTAATTTTGTTTTTCATGATATCGGACCTCAAATTTCTGAACAAGTTTATTCTTCCTTGCAAAGATAAATTCGCCAAACTTCTTGAGATTTCATGAGTTGTAGCTGAATGATGGTTGGATAATTGAAACAGCAAAAAAGAACAAGGATGTTGAACCAATCTTGTAGTTTTCATATGTGCTTGTTATTCTTGAAATTGTTCATCTAGACCGTAAAATGCCAAGTTTTCTAAAATTGCATTTTATATCCTGATTGAGTTGTAGAAGGGTTTGTCATAGAAAATTGAGGATTGCACTCTGTGCAAATATAATTATTCTAGCAACTGAAGGAGCAGAAAATAGTTACTTGATAAAAGCTGAATGTTTTTCCGAGCTGGGATTATGCTGTGGTATGCTGCCATTTGCCAAGATGACAGAGTCACCATTTTCTGTGTATGTGGCCATGGAATTTTTCACAAGCTTTTCTCATTAATAACAAGCTAGCGTGATGGAAGGTGTTTGTTGTTCTTAGAAGGTAGGATTCATATCTTCAAATCTTTCAGATAGAACATGTAGAAAATGCTAAAATTGTAGATTTGATTTCTAACTCTGTATATGTTATTCTTTTTATTATTATTATTATGTGGGCTGAAGTGATCCTAATCTATTTTGTTGTACTGCCGTGCTGGTGGCTCAAATAAATTTCTTGTTCTTCTAGGTATAGAAAATTTTGTATTATTGTTTCCATTTGGACAGAATTTTCTACAAACTGCTTAGTAGTCAAATTGTCGTGGGGCAATGGAGATCAGTCTCATAAATCTATGAATTTGCCAAAATTATTTCCTAATTGTTATGGAGATGTGAAAGTGATGCGAGAGAGAATTTTTATTGAAATGATGCATCTTGAAATATGAACTAGTAGGGATAAATGATTAATAAATACCTCAGTGGATTTAGGATCCAATGACCCTTCACCCTAAATATGTAGAACACCAAAGTGTTGCTTTTGAAATTAGCTGCAGTCAGTTGCCATCTGATTCATTATTTGGATCACTCTGCGGATTTTTATCTCCTGGTCAAATGGTTCTGAATGTGTTTGTTTCAACAATTATCCTTCTTAAATATGTTATCCTTTCTCATTTAGTTGTATTCAAGGTCAAATTGGATTTCAATTGTGATTCCATTATTTTTATATTTTTCATTGAGAGTTAGTTCACTAGCTTACAGCACAATTTAATCTAGAAGATCCAGAGTAATTATTTACAGTGGTCACAGTAGCACCTCAGATGCCTGGTAATCATGATAAAAACATCAATGCCCATGCTTCACAATGCAATATCGATTAAACCAAAATGATTCCGGAGGTGATTGCTTTTTTTTGTAGTTGATTGCTCTCGAGTAAACTTCACACCTTCAACCATCTCCTTTCTCTAGTACCAAATCTAGCCAGGAGGGCATATTCAATAGCGAGCAGCCTCACCAGAAGGTATGTTCAATTTGTTGACCTCTACCTTATGTTCTTAACCATCGAATGCTAATGCTACTGAAATCGAGTATCAAACATTATCATTTGCTTTCCGTTCTAGCTGAAACTGTTTGGTTTTAGTTTTCATATCCTCTTTGAACATAATTATTTGTGTTCTAGCTGAAACTGTTTGGTTTTAGTTTTCATATCCTCTTTAAAAGTACATAATATTTGGTATTTAAGAATCAGACAGTTGAATAGCTTCTTTAGTCAAGGAGCAGAAGAAATGGACAATTCATTTCTTCTTGTGGAACAACAAATGAAAAATGCTGATGATGGTGCCCTTTGTTGCGAAAGCACTCGTGTACACTTTATTAGGAAATTAAATGATTGCTAAAAAATTAAACATGGCTTTGTCATGCTTGCCTGCTCCGCTAGTTGAAGGAACTATAGTTTACCAACCAACAAACAGTTCAGACTGAGAATCCACATCGACTTTATCACTTGCTCCTCCTGCACGCTACTTGAAAGCAACAAAAAAGCAAGGGTGTGGCTCTTGACTACACACCCTTCTGCAGGAACTATTGTTTTTAGAATATTCTCCTGATTGAACTTCGCAGAGAGATGGACAGATACTTGATCCAAAATAATACCTGTAGTTAAATTCATTTCAGCAATCGACATAATGGAGACAATGCCAATGGTTTGACAGCGATCAGTACAGGAAAAAAGGAAAATGGTTGTAGGAGCCTCGAAGGTATTATTTTAGAAATCAGAAAAATGAAATTCCATCTCATTACTCTTTGTAGTGTTGTCTGTGTTCCCTTGGGATGTTTCGCCATGTTCTACTCGTGTTTTAAGGCTACTGTGTCTGTGTTCCCTCGGGATGAGCTCAAGACGGTGGTTGTGTTCCTTGAGAAAGTGCATTTTTCTCATAGCTACGCTGATATTGAACGAAGATTTATGATTAGATTGACTAATGTTAAATCACATTGAACTTACTATTCATTTTTTATTAGTAGATGATAAATGATTAAATTAAATATTAGAGCCATTCAATTGAATGAAGCCTGAATTTATAGTCTTTCGATTGCATTTCCTCATCTAATTTTTAAAGTAGTTTATTTTCCTTATTATGTCAGTCATTATGTCATTGCGAATTATTCTCAACTCATGATATGCACACACACGCACACACATACACACACAAAAACTATTTAAAAACATAAATCATTGCAAACAATTAGATGAGACATGGAAGTTATTGATCATCCAATCTGGTCCAACCTAATGCCGCCAAAATGCCAAATCAGTTGACAGTGGCCATTTTGTAGGCAAGCAAAGTGACCAATTTTGCAATGAATTGAGACATCTATGCTAGCTTTGATTTCATTAGGAAATTACAAAATCATTCTTTACCTAGACAGTCTCAATTATTTGTCTTTAATTTTACAAAAGGAATATAGTTTGTATGTATATGTATGCAATATTCTTACAATGAAACTAAGTCAAACCTTCTTTTTTTTTTTTAATTTATTATAAAAAAATTTCTGGAAAAAATAATATATTAGCTGTTTATATACGGTGGTTTGCCAACTAATTAATCGTTCCAGCCTTGAACTTGGGATGGACTTCAAGATCTAAAGTAGGTCAAGATATATTCTTTTCAAATCCTTATATTTTTTTGCTCGTTTCTTTTTTGTTGATTGTCTATATTATATACAAATGTAAGTAAAATGAGTTTGAATCATCTTGTGATCGATCATGTGAGACAAATTAAATTTATCTTCGATAACTTTCTTAAATTTAATTTTCTTTGATCTTCCATGCTGCCAAGAAAATGACATACATTTAGTTAAGGGATATATATATCCCAAAAGGCTTTATAAAAATGTCCACAACTTCATCTTATGCTTGCTTCAAACTATCGATCTCTAGTTATCTATTGTTTTTTGCATGCTCTTGCATGAAGTGAAACTTCAAATCAATATGTTTGCTCCTTTCTTAATTAATGCATAAGTTCCTGCAATTGCAAACTGTCTAAGAAAATTTATATTTCACCTTCTTGATATGTAACTGTAGCTTCTCTATCTTCTTAATTAGCCATGCATACCACATGACAAACATAGGATGTGATGAGTTCAGATTCACAAGTAGAGTGTATCACTATGAATTTTTGGATGTCCAAGTGAAAGCTATATCTCTCAGATAAAAAAAAATATTAATGGCCCTATTTCTATTATTAAGATATTTTTCTTAGTACTTACTATGAGAATGTCTAACAAATTTAAAGATATTAGAATTTAAATATAATAAACCATGGGAAAAGAGTACCTTTTTCACACATTTAAAATTTCTTTTGCATGTTTTTTGATAAGTTAATTTGAATTTAACTCCAATAAACTCACCAGTCTTAATGCTAGCTACAAAGAAAATTCAGCCTTATGCATCTTAAGAAATCTTAAGCTTCCAGCCAAATTCTTAATAAAGGTTTGGATCGATGACTTTGCCTCTATCTTCTTTTCAATCTTTCATGCTTGTTTGAGGTTGGCAGCGACAATTATGATCTTCTCAAAAGCTCCCAATTTTATCCATTGGAAAAATCAAGAAGCTAGAAGACATTCTTTTGGTTCACTAAGAGTGTAGCTCAATCTTAGGCCTCTTCATATCTCTTCTCAAACACTTCCCATACATCTTAGGATCCAAGTAGAGCTTTCATTTGAATGCTGTACGTAATTCTCATTCTTATTGGTGATGGAAGAATGTGTTGCTAGCCACAATAAGCTCTCAATACCAATTTGAAAGAAGTATAAAAGGAGAGAGCATGATATATATATATATATATAAATTATACTATTTTAATTCTTTTTCATGTACACTTTATACATATATATAATAGATATATATAAAATGTATATTTCATCCAACTAGCTAGTTAGATAAGTTTATTAATTTCACCCCAAGAGAATTTTTTCCGTGTTTCAAGATCATTCTTGTAACTTCAAATATAGTCAAGTTTGAGTCTGACTAACTCTTTAGATTTGTGAAATTGCAGGAGAAACCATGAGATATAAAGGAACAGATAATAACGCACTTATTAATTTTGTAACATATTGAAATCTCATCGCCGTTACACAAGGACCAAAAGTTTGGCTTCAATTCGTCGTCATCTCGTCAAAAAAGATGCATGTTGTCTCACGAAGAAGCATTCTATTCACGTCATCTCGTTAATTTTGTTCAATTATTCTATCGAATTGATTTATTCGACTATTATAAATGCTTATATCGCTCGATCAGAATTGACTTGATGAAAATTTTATCTTGGAACAACTTCAAATTGATGCTTCATCGTCGTTCCGTTCTAACGCAATTAAGCCTCAGTGCAGGGGGGGCATGCAGAGAAAGTAGGGTGTGCGGGCATGACCGGGAGAGGGACAAGAGGTTAAAAAGTGCAAGACTTGTATTTGTCCTCGTGAAATTTGATGTGACAAAACAAAAAAATGAATTCGATACGATATTAAGTCGAAATGGTCGTCGAAGACCTGCGTCATTTCACATGCATGCCAACGAGAAGAAGTTCAAACTTACAGTAGCGTAACTTTGAGCTTTTTATCTTGCGGTTCAGCAGTAAAAGAGAGGAGAAAAGAAAGCAGCGGAATTCAACTCGAAACTTAGGAAGAAGGCACAGTGATGCGTCAGGCGCCCCACTGTCTTCCCTTGCCGAATCTTTCCCTCTGTTTGCAGCATTAATTGGACTGAACTTTAACTGAATCCTTACCTCCTTCGCTTTCCTTCCCTTCTCTCTCTCCTCCATCCTGCAATTTTGGTCTTTTGACCGCCCTTTCACAGTTCCAAATCATATGGAGCAGCTTCGTCTAATGCCTCCTATGATCCCTCCCTCTAATTCTCTTTTCTTCCTTTGTTTTACTCCCCGGAAAACAGGTTTGGAAGGCACGCATACGTTGCCTCCTTTGCACTTCTCCCGAGAACACAGTTTCACTTTCCAGTGCACAGCACTGTTCCTCTGAGTACTTGCTTAGGCCATTATAACGACCATTATTTGAACTTAAGAGCAGAATTGAGGCAGAGAACGTCAACTTATTGTAGTGCAGACTGCATAGTGTGGAATTTGTCAGCGGTCCTTTTAATTGTGATGGTTTAATTCGGTAATCAATAAAATTAATTGATTCGTCGAACCATATATTGATTGTCTAATTTAAAACCCTCTTTATTTTTTTGCGCATGTATTATTAATTATACCTCTGTTCTTTCCACCTCAGTGACCTGCAAAGCTACGAAGTTCAGCAGGAACACCGGAAACTCTCTCCTTCTGTTTAAGTACCAGTCCTCTTGGCCTCCTCTCGTTCCCCTTCCTTCGTCCAGCCTCTCCCTCTCTGCCCCGCTCATGAAGGCCAGTGGATTTCTCTGCCGGTCACAAGCCTCGACGGCGGTTTGCATCCCCAGCGATCCGCGGTCGATGATACTGACATGTCGACCGGAAAAGGCACTCGTCGACTTGAAGTATTCTCGCCTTGTCGACTCCCGGAGACTCAACTCCGGTGACCGGAATCGGGCAGTCACTCTCCCGATGGTCACAAAGAAGCAAAGGTCCGACTCGCCGCCGTGGCCCACCGCTGCTTCTCCTACTACTACTACTATCACAGCCAATGACCATGTCTTCCAAGTGAGTAGTAGTAAATAAAATTTGAACTTTTCGGTACAAATTCAGTGTTTTCCTTGTAATATTTCAACGAATCTAATTTAAACTTCGGCTGCAATTATTCCTCTTCTTCCTTTTTTTTTTTTTTTACTTTCCCTCTCGTTTCTACTGTCCAATTAATCTGTACGTTGAAGGTGGTGGTCATGAGAGTTTCAATCCATTGTCAAGGATGCGCAGGAAAAGTGAGGAAACATCTCTCTAAAATGGAAGGTAATGCTGAAGGACTCATCTTCATTGCCATGTTGATATCAATCTCGTTAAATCACTGCTAAATTTGTTCTCTTCCAAAACACAAAATAAAATCTGACAAATGATAAATCTGATAGGTGTGACATCCTTCAGCATAGATCTGGAATCCAAGAGAGTAACAGTGATGGGGCATGTGTCCCCTGTGGGGGTCCTGGAGAGCATATCAAAGGTGAAAAAGGCTGAGTTCTGGCCATGCTCATGAATTCGATTCAACTCGACATGGTTTTTCAGAATCACATAGTTTCAAAAGTGCAAGAGCTTTTGAGCATCATAAGACAGATCGTGCTTTTCTTCCGGGGGAGTGGCAGAGTCTCCCTTTATGTTCTAATATAAGTATTCTTATCAGAACCAGTCTTTTAACTACGAGTCCCAGGTTATCTAACCCCGCTCATTTCCTGTATATTACTGTTCTGAACCTGTTCCCTTTCTTTGTTTTCCTGTATTTTATGTGCTCGGGAGAATGCATCAAAAAAAAAAAAAAAAAAAACTTGTCGGACTCGTGCATGCTTAAAATTATAAAGTTGTGGAAGGACCAGTACTGTCTTGCTTCAGGACCACTTCGCCATAAACTGCGAATTAGATAACAGATCCAGATCAAACAAGGGGACTCGGATCAAGAGCCGGCAAATAAATAAGCATGTCAGAGGCTTCTCTTGTGCATGTTAAAGGGTGATGATCGCCATATTGCTGTAGGGGTTTATCCTAGGAACGAAGAACGAAGAACGAAGAACGAAGAGGTATTCAGCAGCGTTAGGAGATGTTGTAGGGGAGTGCTGCTTTGGGGACACCTAAACCTGTGGCATGATGGCGTGCGACAGCTTTTGGAGTTGGGTGGGGTTGAAGGCATGGGAGCGTGGGGTGAGCACAGTTCATGCTAGCTTGGGACAATGGCAATGATCCTCCACTCATGGATCATGGCACTGGCAACTGGCCACTGAACTTTTTGGACACCGCGCGCGCCTCTGTGGATTGCTGGTCCTCTGAACTCTCCGGGAACCACAGAAACTGCGCCACCTCTGCCAACGTTAGAAAACAGGATCCGACGGCTAAACCAGTTAAATAAAGAATCATTTTTTTTTTTGTTTTCGATCGCTTCTAAAACCTCTAAATATATTTTAAGACGTCTTCTAGCTTTAGAATGTTAGATCTGCGAGTAGGAAAATCACAGCCCCTTTATCCTGGCTGAAATCGACGTCTCTTCTGAAAGTTGGATGAGATAATCCAAAGCTAAGGATTCTAAGCTCTGTTAGGCAATAAACCATTTACTCTTCTTCTTCGTTTGCTGCTAATGTCATTTGATCCGCATGTTTAACTTCACTTCGGCCAAATCCATATTTGGTAGATGACACAGCTCGAGTATAAATCACGAGTTCGAATTCTGAAAATAATTTATTAAAAAATAAAATAAAATTGAATATAATAGATTTTTCTTTGAAATTCTACGCGATAGAAACTTTGTACATCAAATTATCAATTTAATTGCTCTACTAGGGTCTGAATCCCTCCGCTGCTAGATAACTACCAGATCTACTTTTGCATTGTTTATCATGCACTACGAGATTACATTTTGCAAACTTTTTTATTTTTTAATGATGCAGGTAAATCAGCCTTAACATGAATCATTTTCAAATCTCCTCTAGTCGCTCTTTCTGGGTTTTCATAGTGAAATTAAATTCATTATTTTTAGAACAAAAGTCGCTTATTGCCACTGTAAAAGAAAACATTGAGCCGTGTGGTCATGTCCATGTAGGTTCTTCCTCGACCTGCTAATTATTTAAATTGGTGGACAATGTTGAAAGGGATAAATTTATTAAAGAATGAAAATTCTAGGTGCTCTTCGAATTTGAAATTGTCCATATCATTCCTTTTTTTATCTCTCCCACCAAATATGAATATCAAACTGACTGAAAAAAAAAATAACGCTAAAAATTATATTCCTAGAAACACAGTGGTCATGAGATTTGAATTATCAGCATCACGTCCAATATCAAGCTCATCTAAAAATAAGGTGGTGCTGAGAATTATATTCTCATGAACACAGTGATCATGGGATTTAAATTTTCAGAAACACAATAGTCCTGTGATTTAAATTTCCAACACTACATAAAATATCAAACTGCACTAAGAAAAAGATAGTACTGAAAATTATATTCCCAGAAATACAATGATGTTAGGATTTAAATTCCCAACACCACTTACAATATCAACTCACCGAAAAAAAATTATACTAGAAATTATATTCTCAGAAACACAGTGAATCTGAGATTTAAATTTTCAACACCATCTTTTTTTTGCCATTTTGATATTCACGTTTGACTAGAAGGATAAAAAAGGAACGAAGTGTATTTTTTTTTATAAACATGAAATTATGTTTGGACAATTTTAAAATTGAAATACGGAAATTCTACATCGATTTCTCTTGTTGAGGTATTTATAAAAAATATCTATCCTTATAAACCCGCCATCTGATATGATAAGTTCTTCTTATATTTTATCCAGTATATATGTATCGATAGCATTTTTATATATTTTTATATTTATTAGTTCTTCGAGACCGAATCGGCTCTGAGCCGGAACTACGAGAGCTTTTGTCCATAATTCAAAATGTTCAAATTTTAAGGTCTAATGTTTAAGGTTCACTTTCGTCCAGGCCTTTAAACAATAAAGCCCAATATATATACATATATTTTGTTCAATCAACACTCCATCTTTATTTTTCAGATAATAAAAAAGTATTTTTTAAAAAAAATTGAAAAATGTATAAAAAAAAAATTTATTTTCTATTTTTTAAAAAAGAGAAAATACGCTCCCAATCAAACACTCCCTAAGTCATTTTAGAATAGTAGAAACACAAATTTTATCATCTTGTAATTTCTTTGCTTCTGATTTCCTCGATTAAACATGGCCCGAATAAAAAAGATGATACATAGCGAATTCAAGAGTAACTAACTTTGGTAGGCCTCAATTATTTCTTTATTTCTTTCCATTTATCTACACAAATAAACAGCTCGCAAAAATCATTTATGGTTACAGGATTTTCAAGGTGGGACGAGCTACTTACGAGTCGTGTTCCTCGCGCTTCATGGGCAAGTTTGGTGTTGTCTCATGATCATTTGAGGAATCACAACTGTCGTTCTGAGAGCTAAGAAATCGAGCAACTACAGCGTCGCTTACAAAGTCGAAATTGAGTCTGCCACTGATCCTCCTGCGATTGCTGCTGGATAAAAAGAGGGTGAGCATCCATGACTGAAAGCAGGAATCTACCACAATTCCATACCCGTTTAGGCAGTTATTGATGTCCAGTAAGTCGCTGGAGGGGCTCCGATATGCGCGAGTGCTCTCGCCGATGCAAGCATAGTAACTCCTGGAACTTGGAGAAAGCAAAGCATCCATCTGTTGAAACAGCGCGTTATATATATTTCACGTGTTCATGAACGGTGAGGACGTGACGTGTGAATAGATCAAACAAAAGATAAATTAACGATGATAAGTTTAAGCATCCGTCCTTAATCCATACACCCAAACTTTAATGGAAAGGCAATTAACTCTCCAAAAAGTTGGACCTTGAGCCGTTGATTAGATATTCTTCCGAAATTAATCCATGTTAATTCTGTAAACGTCACACTTTCCCAACCAACGGTGAGAACATGGAGGCAATTAACGCTCGTTAACTTCCTTCCCCAATCCCCCTTGATGGAGATGATTGCTAATTGAGACAGTTCATGAATGCTATTTCTATGGAGGAGAAATCGCTATGGAGGCCCCATCTACGACCATCTGATACGCACTAGATTAAATCTCAGTCATCGAGATCAGAGTTATAATGGCTGAGATTTAATCCAGAATGATCAAAGGGTTGTAGAGGAGTCTAACAATTTCTATGAAGCCCTAACCCTGCCTTTCGTCTCAAATTAAACCTGAAGTCTTTAAAGCAGTCTACCAGTTCATGCTTGAAATTGGCATCGTAAAGTACCAGCCACACCTAATAATTCTTATCTTTATCTGCTAGTTTCCAAATCCCCGTTAAAATCTTGCTTACACGTCAAAATACTTTTGGATAAGTCATTGCATAGTATACACAAGGCCAAACAGACTCACCTTTGTCTGTCTCAAGGGAGAAACATAGACATTATGAGCAGCAGAAACCTTCTTTGGGGACATATCAGGAAGACTTGGAAATTGGCACAATTTGGGCGAATTAGGAGTTTGACCTATAGGCACAAGGAAAATGCAAGAAGCAGATTCATCAGTGGGAAAAAAGAATTCATCCTCCATCCAAAAGAGGGACAAATAACAACCAACATAGTGACGTACCATCAGCGTGATTCTTATCTTCTGCAGTAACTCCATTAGTTTGTATTTCCACTAACAAGGGCTTTACAGATGGAAGAAATATTTGATTGTAGAAAGTAATAATATCTACATACTCTTGGACCATTCTCTGTTTACATATATAACAGGACATGAGAAACTATAAAAGAAATCAAGTAAGATGGACTAGCAACACTATATTACCCCATTCCTGTTTGCCGATGGTAGAGCAACAAAAATGCTTATAAAAACTTGAGGTTTACACTGAGGTTGTTTTTTGTAGCAGTCAATTATACTCATAAAGGTCAGACCTATTTGGCAAACCTGTATGAAGAAAAATAACCTATGAACTCAAACTGACAGACTTTGCCCTTTATTTCCTGGAAATAAAAATTGTAAAGTCAGGACAAGTAACTTTGAAGGAATTGGCATACCTTAACAACTCCATACAAGCTACATAAAATAATTTGATCAATATGACGGTTAAAAAAAAGAGCTGTCCTGTGAGAAAGTATTTGTTGGAAGAGGCAGAAGACATGCTCCAAAATTTGCTGAGGCAGCTCTATCTTCTCACACAAGCTTTTGATCCTTATAGCAGCTAGTTTTAAAATCTATGGGTATGAAAAGTTACAAAACAAACACAAAAGGAAGACAAGAAAGGCCATTTCCAAAGTAACCTTACCTTGTTGAAGAAAACTTTAATTCCTGTTTCAGCATATATTTCCCCTCCAGCAGGGTTAGACTGTGAAGGACTACAAATAAGAACCAAAAGGGAAATGCTGTCACTAAATGCAAACACAACTAGAACAAAAATCAGAGAAAATAAGCACAAACCTTGCAAATTTGGACTGGAGTGATGGTGACTTAAATTTGAAACAACTAAAGCTCAATGTATGTTTCTTGCCAGTTGGTGTAGAACCACACTGCGGCAGTAAACTTTTGCTTTCAGTACATAATCTCTTTGGGGATCTGGGTCCCCCCCTGTTATCTGCAATGGTATGTATATAAGAAAACAACACAAGAGCAGTTTAGCACAGAAAAAATATATATATCAAACTCGTCATATTAGTATTTTATTATAACACCAAAGCTAGCAAGCCTTGTTGACTAATGAATTGAAATGTTGGGAAAGTTTAAAAAAATTCATCTCATTAAAAGGAATAAAAGAATGAAGATTTAGTCATGACGAAAGATATAATTTTAGTTAATGGTGACATTTGCAGAAGGAAAAACTGAATTCCCAGGATAAGCTATATTGTTCTTGCTACAGCTTCAGTGGACTGAAACATTCATGAAGCAGACCACGAATAATTCAAATGGATCTGCTCAACTTCAACTGTTTTTGCCTAAATGCCTTCTCTTTCACTAGGAGCCGAATGCCAATTTCCCAATTGACAACATACAATAGAAGGGTGGTCAAAGCTGGTGATTTCCCTTTCTTGAACCTTCTATACATTTTCTCAGAACTAGTTGACACAAATGAAGAACCCTAACTCCATATAGTTTAGAGCCCAGAATGATCATACTCATATATTTCAAAATAGAAATCCAAGTAGCAATTTTAAATCCACTATATTTTAGAGCCTAAAATGAACATAACCTTATATATTTCAAAAAAAAAAAAAAGAAATCTAAGTTGAATAGAATAAGGGGACAATGACATATAATGTTTTCCAAATTGGATAAAAAAAGTGGAAAAAAAAAATCCTCAAAAGAAACATATTCACAACCACACGTAACATTTAATGTGGATTTGTTTCAGATGAATCTAAAGCGATCTGAGCATAGACTGCCAAGCTCACAGATGAGAATGAAAAAACATGAAATGACAAAACTGCTATCCTAAGGAAAACAGAACATGGGTCTTCATAAACAACAAACAACAAGGCCAACTATTTGGAGTTGGCTATATGAATCTTAATCTGCTGCAAAATCTTATTTTTTAAGAGTATATCACTAGTACATAATTATGGGACTTCATCTGAAAGAAAAGATACCTGGAAAAACATCTATGTTCTGTGAAACCTTAGGTAGCATGCATCCATTTGAAATATCTTGATGCATTGCAATTGCATCTAGAGATGGCATTGGCTCAGCTAATAGTCCCAGGCTGTTTATTTCACCAGTAAGGGCTGGCCTTGCAAGGATCAAAGAATTGTACAGTGACGAACCTCTTTCCCATGCCAAGCTTTCCAGAAGCCGTTCTTCCAAAGAATTCAGATGTCTCTTTAACTCTCTTGGCAAAGTTTCTTCGTATCTAATGAAAGTCTCGATCACCTTGCTCATATCAAAAGCTGTTAATCCAGTTCTATCCAATACAGCTGGGAACATCAAAATGACTGTCTTATGTGTAGCTAGAACTAGTTCAGCAGCACAAGCAAGCAGGCACCGATGAAAACGTTCATTAGATAATAATGATGTAAGATTGTTGTCATTCAACAACCGTGATTCTGCTAGACAAATTTCTTTCAACACTTTATAATACAATTTAAGAGCCTCTATTTTTCTCTCGTGTGCCCAGGCTATGTCTTCAGACAGGCTTGCACTCTGGAAACTCCCAGAAATTGAACATTCTCCAAAAGAACTTGGAAAAATTGTCTCTAGTATAATGCTTGCCCTGCGGGTCACAATGTTTGTGATATCCTGATTGCAAGATGAAAAAAAACCTTGAAGCTCCGTCGAGGGTTCTGAAGGAAGAGGGGAAATGATATCTCGTAGCCACCTAGCTGTTGTCATGGCAGTGCTCACTGGTGTAAGAGTCACCTTAGAGTTACGAACAAGAGAACCATTTAAAGATGTTGGGGAATTTGGAACCGAGTGACATGCTATCCTCTTTGAAGGTGAGGCATTGCACTGCATATTTACATCAAGTTAAAAACTCAAAGAAACTCAATATAGCAATAGAGTTACACATGAAACCTTTGACTAACATACCACAGTGTTGTATAAGCAAGTTGTACCTCCAGCACTTTCAGAGCTAAGTATATCAACTTCGGTATTTATGAAAATGCGCTCATCCAATTCTCCTCCTATGCTCAATGAATCATCATAGACTTTCTCCAAAATTTCCAAACTCGAATTTAATGACTCTTTCTCCAATAAATCTTTGAAATATGTCAATCCATCTATTGTGTTGAGGTTCAAAAGCAATTATATTATGTCTATAAAATGTTGAGGTGATACAACAAATAAGAATACAAGTCAAAGAAAGCACAAGCAAACTTCTTACCTGTATCAATGTTGTCTGAACTTTCCAATTCGCATTCTGAAGCAGAGTAAGGTTTCTTTTTTAAAACATCCACTATCAAAGAATGAATTTTTTCCATTGTCCTCTTCAGTTCATCTTCTGAGGTATGATAAACTTCAGATAATGAAGCAAGAAGATTCACTTTTTTGTGGGATTGCTTAACTGTGGAAGATGAATGTTATCTATGATGCTAGAAGCCTGTCTAAACAAGAACAATGAGAAAAAAGTTGATATGATACAAAAGAATCATTACATAATATGGAGGTTTCTTGGACACAGAATTTGCTGAATTTTGGAGGCATGTGGAGAATGAGTATTGCCTGTCATATCAAAGATGGCAATTTTTAATCAACTCTAACATGAACAATCCAAATATCTAAACAACATTTGTAACCATGGAACAAGAACATATTCAAATTTCCATCTAAAAATTTAAACAAAGTTAAAGAATAAACTGACCAACACAGAAACCAGTTCATTTTTGCGCATCACTAGATTTTTACAGTGGCTCAATGATTGTGGACGAAGTGCTAAGAAAAGCAACCAACCAAAATGGTAGAAATCTAGGAAATTTTCAGAACTTCCATCATCTGTAGAATCTTGATCTTTGTTCATCATGTTATTCGTAGAAAACAATTCCTGGAATCCTTTCTTATAGAACCTGTGTCGAACCAAGTTCATAAGATAATACCATCATGAGTATTATTGCATTAAATTAAGTCAAATAAGTAACCTACTAACCATCACAAAAAAAAACAAAGAAAAAGAAATAAATATTGCAAATGTCGAGCGAAAATGGGAAAGGAGCATTTTAGAGATACACAACCACCAATGCTACCCATATGCATACATTGGCTAGGTTCAACACCATATGCAATACGTAATAGGAATGTTGAATATAAATATATAAAAGCTTTCCACATGCACGCCCTTTCTGCGTTTGAAATGAAATCCCTAGAAAAATATGTTAATCGAGTAAACATTGCTCATGCCACAACACATTTTTTAATGTATAAAATTGACCATTGGGTTGTCAAAAGGAGAAAGGTAAATAAAAAAAGAACTAAACTACTGGGACATGGTGGCCTGATTCAGTTTTAATAATTTCCGCTGTTTTTTATCTTACAAGATTGCTCAAACTATCATCTGAATGGAAACAATGTAGTCCAACTTAAGCTGAAGCCTTTAGGGTCACAAAATAGTGGAGTGTATCATATTAGTTCATTTTTTTTCTGGAAGGCTTGCTCAAACCACCATCTGAAAAGAAACGATGTGATTGAACTTAGGCTGAAGCCTTTAGTGTAACAAAACAGTGAAATATATCAAATCAAACAAAAGCAAGGTATCAGATCAAGCTAAAACAGTGAAATATATCAAATCAAACTAAAGCAAGGTATCAGATCAAGCTTTATCTAAGTCCCACAAAGTTTTTCAATCCAAAATGATACAAAATAAACACAAAATAAGAGAGACTGTTTGAGAAGAAATCAGTACACTCTTAAACTTGTATCCCCATTTCATTCTTGTCCGTGTCTGCCTTAGCAAGACACAAAATCATTTCTTTGATATGTTAGCAGCAAAACTAATGTAACCAACTGAAAAATAGAAAGTATTGGTGGCAATAAATGAAGATAGTGAACAAACATAGGAACAAATTGCATCATCTTGAAAGACTTCCATAGGAAATCCAACATCACTTCCCTTTATGAATTAGGCAACCCTGTTACAAACACTACATGAGCCAAAAATTATATTCACTGATTTACAATCATAAGACTGGCAAGACCCATATTGCTAGAAAAAAAAATGGAAGGATCGGGTTGCTTACTTGCTCATGTCAATTAATTGTTCGATATTCTCCTGCAATTCCTTCACCTAAGCATCAGTATCAGAAAAAGGATCAGGGATAATGGTAAAGTTTTCAAAAAATAAAAAAGGGGGAAAAACCAAATACATACCTTAAGCCTCTTCTCCCAATCAGAGCCAAATAACTCACAAAAAATATGGCCCGCCTTGAGAGAAAGAAGCGGAAACTCATTGAAGAAATCCACAATTCTATAGTTGAGACCATGAGACAACGTTATACCATCAGAAAATAAATGTTTCGAAGACGATCATGAAAGGCTTACTTCAATTTACAAGCACTCAAGATCCAACACAGAGCAACCCTCTCCTTCTTCTGGCCCTCCTTTGCCTCACCCTCAATTAATCTTGGCACACTGAAAAGAACAAATGCAGACCAGTATCTTCCCATCTCCTCCGGCTGAAAATTTCAAATTTTTAGGAGAAGCCAAATCAAAGTGGGGTAAAAACACGAGAGAGACAGGAGGCGAATTACCGATCTAGTCCCCAATGACGTTGAGCTGACAAAAAACAAATTTTTGCCCTTTCTGAATACATCCATGGCCTCTCTCTTCGCACACTCCCCAAGGGTCAACTCCTTCAGTTCAGCCACAGACAATTCAGATAAACACCCACAAAAGAGAAGGCAAAAATTCAATCATACATAATTCAAGACAGCTCAAACCTGGCACAGATCCGCAAACCGAACGATGACCCCATCCGTCTCCTGCGGATCCGAAGAAGAAACCGGGGACGCATGGTCCTCCATGCGCGCGACACCGACTCCGGGGCTCATCGGTTCGAATTTTCCGGTAACCCAAACCCTAAAAAACCGATCATGGACTGCTAAAGCAAGCAGGAATCGCGGAAGCAATAAGACGGATCCAAGCAGGGAGAGCACGAAAGATCGCGTGAGATTCCTGACTAGCGAACGGTTCGAATCCTTAACCGACGGGCGGAGGCAAATCCGGAAGCGTGACAGACGCGAGGACAGTCCCGCATAATCAATACTTGTCTGCCTTTCGTTCTCTCTGAAGCTCGGTTTCTCTCGTCCCTCGTCTTCTTAATCTTTACCTCTCGCTTTAACTCCACTCTTGGTTACCCTCTCTCTTTTTCCCCCCTTCTCCCTTCCTTTTTCTCTCTCCCTCGTGCGTTTTCGGCCTTCTTTTTTTATTTTATTTTTTTCCTTTCTGGTTGGAGAATGAAGATCAAGATGCCTCCCCTTAATAGTCCCAGCTTTAGCGCGGGCGCGGGAAGATAGCTTCTGAGTCTACTTCCAATGAACACCATCCACGTGGACATTGTCGTCCTTGTCCAGTCCCCATTCCAAGTGAGAGAGAGAGAGGGCAAGTGGAAGCGGGACCCCGGCTCAGGTACACGACGATCCGCGAAGTTAACTGTACCGGTACCGTAGCTCTTAAGCCAACCTCCCGCGCTCAACTACCATATTTTTTCCGGATCAATTGGCTAATTTGGAAGCTCTGGGGAGCCTTTTTCACTTGTTATCTTTAGTTCGGAAGAATTTCCAAAGTGTGAAAAATTCACCTCCTTTTTTCTCATAATTAACTTTTCAATGATTTCTTAATATATAGGAAGAGTTCATATGTATGCTCGAACCCGTGTGTCGATTAAATTAGCAAAGGAGGAGAGTTGTCGATCCGAACAGGATCGATTCTCCTCGCAAATTTCCGGCTGTAGGTCTGCTGTTGCAGTGCTACCTACTCCATCAGTCATGGCGTCACCATCGTCAGAGGACCCAGATCTTCAAAGCTGAACTACGGAAAGTTGCCTCCGCTCGTCGAAGCCGCCGCATGCAGCAATCACCCGCATTTCTAGGTTGAAGATGCATGCAAGCATCCGTTCACCGAGAGCTTGACGTTGGCAGGGATACTCTCCGGCGACTCTCAGAGGACGGATAAGCTGACCAGCAAAACATTGCCGTCTCTGGCATTCTAAAATGTAACTCCCAGCCACCAACCAGAGCACGTTCGATCCCTCCATCAGGAAAACTCTCGAGTCGAATCTCTAGAAGCTCCTCCACCATGCGCCGGCCGGAGCAGTCGATTCCAGATGCTGTGACGCGCCTCGTAAGTCGCCGGAGGAGTGGCGCCACTTGACAGGATGCAACAGGAACAACATCAGCTTCAGCGAACGTGAAAGTAACCAAACCCTCTTGAATGCTCTCCGTCCCTGTCAAACACGATGTACGCTCTCAGCATCGAGCCAAAAGAGCTGGACCGCTCCCTAAGCTTCGTTGCCGATGAAGATCTTCATTTCCACGCTCCAGCTTCAGCGACATGCACGAAACCCCTATACCGTGGCTCCTTCTCTCTCCATCCATGTGTTTTAGTATAGCTAGTGCATCTATCGTTAACATAATAATTATGACCCGTTTATTCAGTTGTTTCCCTAAGGATAGCATATTTTTATTACTGCAGTCGTTTCTTGCATATTTGCGATCAGTTCTGTTCAGTTTGTATCCACATGCATTGTATTTGCTAATTTTGTGCCGAATAAGATGATACGGGACAAGTATTGTCATTTCGGAATTCAGATTGTTTGATAAGATCTAACACGGAAAAGAAAGTTAACCACTGTTTTTCCTATGATTAATCTCGCCGACAAACAAAGAAAAATGGCACACTTGCTGATCAAGAATGCAATGACAGAAGCATTAATTACTGACGACTGGGAGTGAACTTCGTTCTTCCTAACGAAATTTGCCTTCCATCCGGCTTCCCTAATGCTTCTGACCATGCCTGCAACCTTAGAACCTGCACAAACTTAGTTTGCTAATTAGCTCTTGGCCCTTTGAGTTTCTTGTGAAATTTTTGTATATCAATTTGTGCTTTTCATTTGTTAGAGCAAGTTCATCTTCAAATTTGTTAGCTAGACAAGCATTGCTCCGGTTATAGCCACTGTTAATATTGAGTTCAATGGGATGCAAATCACTAACTTCCGATGAGTCGGCCCCATTGTTACGTCCTCGGCCGTCTTCTCCATCAATATCTCTTCTATCGGTGCTTCTATAGCAATCGTTTTCCTTATAATTTGCAACGCTAGTTTGCGCTCTTGCAAGTTTCTCCTTCGCTTTGGCTGCAAGAAATACTTCGGGCTCCCATCTCAATCGATTCATAGCTGCATTTTTCTGCTGAAATTGGCATTTTTCTTCGGATAACCTCATAAGAACTTTTTCTTCGCACAATTCAGCTGCAGGCTGGAGCATTTCCTTCTCCCCCAACTCTAGTGACTCGGCAGACTTTTTCTTCAGTTTTTCTACTTCTGTCTTATCCTCAACAATTCGCTTTAATATTTCGTAACTCGTTTCAAATATTTCTCTTGCTTTCCGCTCATTCTTGAGTTCTTGAACTGTGGTTGCTAGTAAGGTCTTCTTTTGTATCAATTCATCTTCCAGCCTCTTGTTCATCCACTCAGCTCTTCTCAACTTTTTTTCTAGCTCAAGCTCGTCGATCACGGATTCGAGAGGACTTCTGAATCCTTCCTGTTCTCTGTGTCTCCTTGTTGCTTGCGCTTTGGCGAATGGCCCTAAGAGATGTCTGATTTCATCGTCAGCAGATTTTTTTTCAAGGACAAGCTGATCCACCTGGACGAGGGCCTGGTCTAGCTTACAGCAAACAGCTGAAGCAAGAGAAACTACCGATGAATATTGCTGCTTGTTGGTTCCACCAAAACGTATCATCATCTTGAGCAGCTCTTTCGATGACACCAAAAAACTTCGCAGGTCCTTCAAACAGTTCTTGCTTCCTGAAACCATACCTGGGAAACATTTTTGAAGCTGAACAAGTGATGAATCGAAAGTTAATGGCCTTCACAAAGTTACTTCTATTCGCCAAACTTATGAGTTGGTGATCAAACTTAAACAGTCGCGTAAAACCAAATATAGCTACTGGTGAAGTACTATTAGAAAGTAAACTGATATTGAAAAGTAGCTTACCTCCGTGGGGTAAACCTCGCTTGGCTCATTGCATGTTTTATTGTAATTCTTCGATCCTTGATCGCCTAACTACAACATAATCATCAAATTGGAGAAGTCAGAAAAGAATAAAAGAGAGAAGACACAAAGTTTCTTACAATCTGACATGTAAACAAGGAACCATTTGCTTACTTCTGTGATTGGTCTACGTGAAGGATTGAACTTTGATAGGTGATTTCTTATCTTCGTGTCAGATGGGAAGTTCCTTTCACGTTGGTTCTTGTCAGTTATTGGTGAAGAAATGTAGCTCAATGTATGAAGAGCATTTGCTAGTTTCCGAGCTGACACCGTCACTTGAGTATCCTTGGCACTACCTCCCCATGAACGATACCAAGATGTTTCAGTAATGCCTGGTGTAAAATTTGAAGGTCTATTGTTCATTCTCCACAAGAAAACTGGAGTAGTTGATCTTCTCCTCTTTGTCACCAGAACTGGTCGCTTAATGCGGTAGTTCCTCGACATAGAAGATGACGAAGAACATGATGAATAGACTACTCGATGCGCAGGTGACCTGTACCTTGGCATTCTGCAGTTGGCTTCTTTCTATTCCTCACAAGAAAAGAAACAAAACGCGCAAAGTTCAAAGTTTTCTTTTCTTTATTTGTCACCGTTTCAAGGAGATCAAAATCTAGAAAATCATTTTTTTTCTGAAGGAGCAAAGGTGCTTGATTGACAGAAAAAGAATGCAGAGGAACAGAACAAGGTTGAGACTTGTAGAGATTTCGCAAAATACTCGAAAGAATGATGTCTGTATCTGAGATGGATAAACCCCACAGGAGAGTGGTTACACTAATAATTCATGGATGCATAAAACTCAGATAAAAGCCTACAGGAGAGTGGTAGCATGATGATTCGTGGGCGTAGAAAAAAAAAATCTCAGATTTGAAATGAGCAGACCTGCAAATGCATGCCTTAAAGAGAACGTTGGCAGAACCTTCTTCGTAAAAGTTTTGATTCTTCTCGAACACAGGGTCGAAGAACTAAAGATGCGAGGACAAATCGAAAGGAAGGAGAGGAGAAACAAACCGACTTTGAACAAAAGGATGCGTCGATCCCTTGAAACGCCCGGTGAACCTCTAAAGATTGAATCTTGGGAACCGAACTGGAAATCCCATATTCCTCGAATCCTTTTTCTTTCGGTTTCTTCCTTGGAACGCTTCGCCGGTCGCCATCTAGTTTCCTTCTCCGGCAGCAGCGCGGCGGCGGCGGACGATGATTTATCACAGAATGAGTGGAGAACCGTTAAAAGACGATCTCCGCCCTATAATAAATGTATTAATAATGCGAGTCAACTCCTTGGCCTAATCGATTCGTTTTCAGAAAGTAAAAATAATAATAATAAAAAAGGATTCGCGCAGGGAAGAAGAAGAGGAAAACCGAGGAGAAACACAAAATTCCAACGCTGCCGCGCATTTTATTCTTCAAAATCATTAAATAATCATGTTTTAAAATTTTAATTATTGTTAAATGTCTATTATCTTTAATATTTAATTTGTTGTACACAATTCAAAGTATCCAATTTACTTTTCAAAAAATTTTAAACAAACAGAAATAAGTAAACAACAAAAAAAACAGTCATAATAAACAATAAATTGAACAGCAAGTCGCCTAAATATCTTTGAGTCCTTTTATATGATTCATGGAACTTCTCTGCTATCGTTATAAACCAACACGGTTATTACATGAACAGCGCATACACTCATTAGCAGCAAGCCTAGATCATTTAATTTGTTATTATGTACATCTAACATTTCCTGAGGAGGCATAGAGCAATTCCTCTGCTAAGTTTAACTTTATCCTTCTAAAAAAAGGAGGAAAGAAAAACTTCACAGGTCCAGAAATAACTTTGTTCTGGATGTAGAGAACTTGCACCGAGAGAAAGCTTCTTAAAAGAAAAGCAGATCCTATATATCTTCGCAAAAGCTCTGTGATTAAGGTCTAGCGAATGCCAATGAGCCTCAACTGGTCAAAATCAAGGAACAGAGAACCATTCGACATCCGTTCTTTAGTTAGCAATCAATCACCATAAGAAACCAAAGAACTCGTGGAAATCCAACTTTGCTCACCAGATTGTTCCGTGGCTCCTTCCAATAGAATCCCTGAACAAGAACCGGCAGAATGTTGCAGCCTATTAGAACATACACCATGAGTGCATGCTTCCCCAGCCATTCCATAGCGAGGGTTGGCCTTCTGTAGCCAAACACATCGACCTGTAGGCATCGAGAACAGTGGAGTCTCAGTGCCAGGGAAAGTCTGATCGAAGCGGATAAAGAATTTGATCTCTTTTTCGATAAAGATAGAAATGTTGGGATGCGGAAGAAAGGGGGAGTTTCTTTCTAACCAGCACATATGTTGCAGTGAACAGCATGCCTGCAGCCCCAGCAGTGATGCAAGTGTAACTTACAGTGTATAGAGACTTGTTGATTCGCATTCCTATGAGAATAAAAGGTTCCATTACAGAGTTGGACGTTTAAGTCTCAACCCAATCAAAATGGCGTTAAAAACAAAAGACGACGAAGAGAATATCAGACCACATACCAGTAGCTTCCATGATACAGGCCAATGCTATCAGAAACAATGAAGGAATAACCCAATGGATGATCCTATCATTGTGGTGCTGCAATAATAGTTAGGGGGTCACGCTGTGAACTCACATGTGTACTTGATATGATCAGGTTTAACAAGTAGTACCTTCTTCTGTATAATTACGTGCCCAAATTGCAGCCCGATCAAGCAAGTAACAATTGCCATGACAGAGCTGTATCATTGAATTAGTGCCATTATAAGTTTCCCAAAAATGACGATTAGGGAAATGCATGCAACTGCTCACCTGAGTAACCCTTCAGGATCGAAAGGAGCTTGGCACCATGAAGGAGCATCAAAAGGAAGGGGGCCACTTGCCGGCGAATCGATGCTGCATTGCTGAAGAAAGATGAAGGAACTAGAGGTGATCGAATAAAAGGGAAGAAAAAGAGAGGATTATTCCATGACACAGAAGCCATGTACGTAGGCGAATAAAACCTTGGTTCTTTCATAAACAGGGCGACGATGCAGATGTTGAATGCCGAGGATTTGCCGATCAATCATTCCCACAGCATTGCATGCAGGCCCTATGTTACCCCTCACCCCACACTTCACCTGGGTTTGAGGAAAGTGGATACTAGCTAGTATGTGAAAAACAGATCTTGGAAATATATATATATACAAGGAATATAACAAAGTGATTCTTACTGCGAAGGATTTGGATGTGGAACCTTCAGAAGGTATCTCATATTGCCAATCAGGAACATGTAAACCATATAATAGAACCGTGTAAATACCAGTGAGAATCAAGCACAGCAACCTATTCCAAAAGAAGTTGGATGTAAATGAAAATTGCCTGGTCTATGGAGAAGCAATATAAAAAAAATAAAAAAAAAATAAAAAATCTCTTCTAGTTTTATTGTAATAATTTAAACGCATTCTGTAATCACTTGAGCATCTCAAGTTTATGGGGAAGAAATGCTTATTAATTGATTTGCGATACGAGCATATACTAAAATTGTTGGGAAAAAATTGCAGTTTAGCATACACTTACAGTTGAAGTTTGCCTGGCCTAGATACTGAACTTTCAGAGTCAACATTATCGTCACTTTTGAGCCAGATTTCACATATTGCAGCGAACAAATAGGCTACTGCAATTCTCTGCAATAAAGATCACTCTAATTGATCAAATGAACGATAGTACATGTCCATTTGGTATTGACAATACAATTATAGTATAGAAGCATTAGCAAAAATGCATACTTTTGGACATAATCACTATAAAGCTTAATTAGTTCATAGCTGAAAAGGAATTATAATTTAGCCATGGTGGATATCCTACCTGTAGTACTCCCATCCATCTGATTTTCGATATGTCCACTCCATAAGTTAAATTGTGAAGACCATGAAAATATCCACCTACACTCAATGCAATAACATCATATGAACAATCCAAATATATGAATAATGTATTTAGATATGCAAAAAGAAAGAGTTGTATACCTTGGACAAAAAGACCTACAAAAAATAGCTTCGATGCTCTGAGTATCGCCTTCTTGGTTGCTAAAACTTTGTCTGGGACTCTCTGAACAAAAATTTGAAGGTATATAGCATGTTTTGTATTAAAAAAAACTGTCTTGGATTCTTTAACACAGTGATTGTTATGCAAACTTATTTTTCAGTTTACAGAAAATGAAGCTTCAAACCAAAGAAAGGATTAGGAATTTTTTGAAACTGCTGGTTTACCTTATATGCGAGGGAAAGTGCAATTCCCACTATAAACAAGAAAAAAGGCATGACAAAATCAGCAAGTGCAATGCCATTCCAAGGCGAATGATCGACGGCAGGAAGAAATCCTCCAGAATAATCTACAAATATCATAAGCTGCATAAAGAGATTTGTTGGTCATTGCTGTCAATAACAAATTTTATGCATATGGCATGACAGAAGACAGAACAGATAAGAATGATTTAGTCAAAACTAGAGTAAGTTTATATAATACAGATGAGAACACTGACTTTAAGTCTGTTTTTTGATAATTCGATGAGAAATGTTTATAGTGAGCAAATTAAAGTGAAGATGATGATATTAGTGCAAGTGTGAGCAGTAATTTAGTAAATTCAGAATTGGCTTTAAAATACCCCTAATTGTGATTTTTAAAACTAGATTATTTGTTGAAGCACAAAGCTTCCTTCTTTTGCTGGCAAAATAGGGAAAAGTAGCAGTTGACCTTATGGCTATGGAGCAGTGGCATTAAACTACCCTGCTGAAATAATTACTCAAAGGGTTTAGATTGTTAAAAAAAAAAATCAACAAATAAATGGTACAAAAGTGCGAAGGGCATCCTAAGCATGATTATCAATCGACACTGCAAGTCCTCGAGAAATAAAATCAGAAGGTTATACAAGACAAAATAGGACTGTCAGATTATTTGTTTCTTACTGAAGGTGAGTGTGCCATGAAGCCAGGGAAATGTGAGATCATACTGAAGATGAAGATTCCTCATTTATTATTTTTATTGTTAGTGACATAAGTATGTAACCTTAAATATCGTTTAATTCAAAGTAATAATAGTTGCAGAATTAAAGTACATTTATTGTTATTCAAATTAAAAATATTTATCTGCTCTAATTTATTTGCTCTCTCTAAACTACAGTTCCCTTTGTCTCCCCAACGCACTGTCCTTTTACTCCGCGTTTATTTGGAGGAAAAAAAAAATAACTAACTGGAGTGAAATAAAAATGATTTGAATTGAAGAGAAAAGAAAAGAAATGTATTATGTTATTCCCAATTCATCTCATTTTATTTCTATCCGAATAACCAAAAAAAATTCTAGTACTCAAATTAAACAATGTAATGCCTATATGACACAATAAGTCCGTGAAAGGAAACCTTACCTAAAAGTATTTATGGTGCAATTTGTTATCAGTCGGCAATTCTAATTTATTTTTCTTCAATAAAACTTTTAAAAAAAAATAAAGAAACTTTTTGTTCCGCATCCTGAATGGAACGAGAAATAGCAGACTAAGGAACAAATTAAAGAAACAAAAAAGGTCAGGCAATATAAAAAGAGGATATATTTTTATCGATCAAATCTAATCCATAGGATTTGATCGAATGACAAATATATTGAATATCTTTAAAAAATCCATATAAAAAATATCAAATTTTAGAAAACTATCTTCCCGCAAGATCCTAACGCCTCCAATTTCAATAATGCAGAAACAGCTGTGATAATTCAAAAAATGATCATTATGTTTTAATTATCTCGCTTGGTAAATCAGTAATGGAGAAAATATTAAAAAAAACAGGTGGGGATCCCAAAAAGGAAACAATGTGGATCTGGATGCGTGCTTACCGCGACGGTGAGTCCCCGGAATACGTCGAGCGAGACGAGGCGGTTCCTCGTGGCGACCGCAGATGCGGAAGCGGAAGGTTTGTCCTTCTTCTGCGAGGCGTCGCGACCGGCCTCTAGGTCCTCCGATGAGTGCAACGCTTGAGAAGCGGAGGCGCCGGCGGCGGCTTTCTCTTCTCCCTTAATGAGTTCATAGGCCCCCATCTCGCTCAATTGATTCCTTTCTTCCCACTGTAAACGTAAGAAGAGGAGAAGAAGAAGAAGCGAGGGACAAATCTCTCTATCTCTCTCTTCTACTTGCGTTACAGTTGGAATGGTGCATTTGAAGCGCCGTGTCTTTGCTATTTATAAGGAAAGGAGGAAGAAGGTGCTTTGCATGAGGAAAAAAATGATATAAAATTTTTTATTAGATATAATCAAATCATTTTAAAATAAAAATTAAATATTTAAAATCATTTTAAAATAAAGATGCATATTAATTTGTCTCCATTGAAATAGATGGTTTATCTTTTTGTTCTTATAAAGTATATACTAAAATGATAAAGTGCTGAAAATTAATAAAATAAATAAAACACACGCTAAAATATAGGAGATGCATGCAACTTGCATCCGATTATCTCCCTCAATTCTGTCAATTATAGTAAATCTTTATAAATATTATAATAACATGTCAAAAGTTTTTGATAATATATATTCTTAAGATGACATCCACTGATTAAGCAAATTTTTAATATAAATTTCATCCTAAATTAGGAGAAACTCTTAACATATATACTTAAATTGGAAGTAAATTTAATGTTTGATCAGCTCGAGAAAATTAACCCAAATCTTATCTTATGCTGTCTTTTATTTTAGGTTTTGGTTACGTGAAAAAGTATGTATTTTTATGTTTTTTTTTTTCAATTTACAGACTAGTAAATTTATTATTTTTAATATTATTATGTTTGTAATGACAATTTATCTGTCAACTGATTCAATTGTTATGCAATGACATAGTAATCTTGCCATTCAATAATCGGTCCTATTTTTAAAACATTATATTATGATCTAAATACATAAAAGGCAGGACTCGTGTTTACAATTTTGTAGGTGTTTATAAAAGATTCAGGTGTGTTGCTTTGATTAAATATGTGAAAAAAAAACATTAAGAATTTCTTTTTCTTTTTTTTTTACTTTGTGAAATAACTTTTTAAATTAGATTTTAACCAGTGGAATATCCCAAGGAATTTTTGTAAACTACTTTTGTAAAGAAATCATATAATAAATTTTAATTTAACTAGGCATTTAATTGTGAAAATCTTCACATTATATCATATTTTATGTATGTAATTACAGCTTTAGAATATATATTGTATTTTACCAAAGTTTTAAGTGGCCGTAGGTTTAAAATATTACAATACAAAATTTATATGGCAAATGAAATTCAAAGCAATTTTTTTTGAAAAATTATTTAGTAAGTAATAATCATTTCATTTATATATAGATATATATCTATCAACTGTCCTTAAATACTATAATATGTTAAACTATATATCTTATGAACTGCGGAATGGAGAAAAATATGTAAAACCTCAATCAATTAAAAAAATAAACATCCTGTTACACTGATACACGCCGCTAAAATATTTAATATTTGACAATTTGCTAACATAATTAAATTTAAGAACCTTGAGCAAACAACTAAAATTAAATTTTATTAATTAATTGTCACCAACTATACTCTAAAATCTATTTTCATTATGCAACAATATGTAAAGATTTAGTAGTTTAATTCCCACCGTCTTGGGCATCTCTCCTTGCGAGAAGCTACAAATTAATGTTGACCTAAAACAATTAATGTCGAACAAATAATATTATTATTTCCTTCGAGCAGCCACAAATTTATGTTAAATTAATGTTGACCTAAAAAAGTTTAAAGTCGATCAAATAATTTGTGTGTGTGTGCGCTCAGCAATCGTCTTAATTGACTTGTTAATTACGGCTTGTATTTTTTGACATCTTCTGATTAACTTATTCATGCACTTGCTCAGTTGCTCTCTCAATTATGTGTTAGAATATTAGATAGAATTACAAATAAGAGCTAATTAAACATGAATAACCCTATTAATTCGGCCACACGAACTAATTGGAAATTTTGCAACATAATAATTGTCCTTATAACATAATTATCTATATAAACAAGCTAGAATTTAGGTATGTCTTTGGCGCCTACATATATATTTTGTTTCATGAACATAAATTATTATGCAGTGACAGTGCCATATATAAGAATGGAAATTTACAATACCATTGGAACAGCATGATGATGTCGCACAAATAAGTTTTTAGTATTTATGAAAGGGTTGTTTGCCGATAGCTATCTAGTAGAAGGGTCGCACAAATTAAATATTTTTAACATAAATAAATAAGTTTGGATACATTAGTGCATACAACATTTATAGGGAGACATTTTTTTTTTATTATGCTAACAATGGCAAAATTCAAGTTAGCATAATTTTTACAATTCCACATAAAATAAATAGTAAATGAATTGCTAAGAGGGTAGTATATTAGTGAAAATAAATAATAAAAATATAATATATACATTGACCATGCCTGGTGAGGGTACCCTCTCACAGGCACATGTCATCGGTGTTGACATAGATTACCAAAGAAAATTTTAAATCTGAGTATCTATGAAATCTGAAACATACTTACAGTTCTTCGTTCTGCTTCGTGGTTTCGGAAGAAATTTTTGTTTTTGCTTGCCGTCTGAAAAGAACAATCACAGTAGAAACTGAAAACCTTTTTTCTCTTTTTCACAAACCAAATCTCAATCGAACATCTGATTCACACCTTTTCTCCTTCTTCTTATAACTTGGACGAACAAGCTTTTCATCTTCTCCTATTAAAACTCTGGTTGCGCAACGTATGCACAGCCACCACTAATGTGAAGTCGGTTGGTTGTGCAACGTATATATGCACAACCACCTTTTAATGTGAAGGCTACGATGGTTTCTCCTTCGACGATTGCAGAAAGTCTAACATCTCCCACTCATCTAAGTTATACCACAAAGATAAACAGTCACAAAGACCATATAGTCACCAAGACTAATAGAGAAGGGATCCTTAGTCACAATGACCAAATAAGAATAGAGGTCTTTTAATCACAAAGGCTAAGTAGTCATACAGACTAAATAAATAGAGATCAACCGTCACAAAGACGAGATAGTTACAAAGATTAAATCAGAACATCCACTTCATCCATAGGGAAAATAGTTCGTGCGACAGCAAACATCCTGAGCATTCATTGCTAAGAAAGTTGCACCTTACATAGTTGTTCATTGAGCGATCAATACTAAGAAAGTTGTTACACTTTACTTACTCACTCATTAAATAATACATAATCATTCTTTGAATGACACATAGTCATTCTCCAGGTGGTACACGGTCATTCTGCCAGTGGTACAAAATTGTTCTCCTGGTTACATCAATGTTTTGTTATTTACCCAGATTAAATTATTTACATTGATATGAACATCTCTAATCCCTCATAATTACCATTATGTCAAAAGCATGTTCTATATCTCTTATTCACATACATTTCCATACAAAATAGAAATGGGTCGACCAGTGAATAAACCTCAAAAGATGTAAATCTATTTAATCTTCCTTTTTAGCTCGAATCCATTCATTTTAATCAGTCACTTTCCCAGCCATGTTCCATAGACCGAATTATCCATAGTCAATAGGTTTACATGCTAAAGTAGTAGACCCTAATTAAAACTTCAAATAGACAGCTAAATAGTAACTTAAGGTAAATACCGAGATTAACATATAATCTCAAGAGCTCACATAGTAGAGAAGCAGAGATCCATTATCCTACTACCCTTGTTGTCATCAAAGCATATGTGGTATGAATCACATGCTACGATATTATTCTCTTTACTAAAAAAAAAGAACGCATGTTTTTCTTCAAATCAATCATCGTACAAATTTTAATCTAGACATTTCCAATGCTTAATTCTGAATCCAACTCATGAATTCTAATCTAGCTTTTAAACAGGTTTAGTAAATGGTGGGATCATTTACTTCAATCATTGCTCTATAGATGATCTCATATTGATACAAATATCAAGGCGACCCCAGTTTATAGAAATGTAACAATTTTACATCCACACAAGCTAACAACTACATATATAAGTTGACCTATAAGCACCGGTCTTACCTCTATTTATACATAACAAATAGAGATGATTGTTCATGTGAGAGAACCAATCTTAACCTGCCAACATGCTTACCGAGATTTTATCAAAATATAACATAACACATACACTGAATAGATTATGACATTCCTTAATTAAATCATCTCATTAAACTCTGATTATGATTACAACTTTGTTACATTCTTCGAAGTCCCAAAGACTTCACATGCTCATTAAATGACTCTCTAGTCATTGACTTAGTAAAAAGATCTGCAAGCATAACACATGTAGAGATATACTCAAGAATCACCTTCTTTTTAGCGATAATATCTCTTATAAAGTTATACTTTATAGTTATATGTTTTCCCTTGCTGTGATATTTGAGATCCTTGAAAAAAGTTATAGCAGCTTGATTGTCACAATAGACAGTAACTGAACTCCCATTGTCCTCAGCAATCTTCAGATGTTTCAGGAACCTTCGTAACCAGACTGTTTCTTGTACAACTGTTGAACATGTCTCATATTCAGCTTCCATTATATTGTTGACAAGGCTACACAAGCCTGTTTCTTGCTAGTCCAAGAGATGACGCCACCATTTAGCAAGAATGCATAGTCTGATGTGGATTTTCTATCATTCATGTTTCCAGCCCAATCTGTTAGTAATATATGAGAGATGTCCTAAGGCAATCGCCTTATGTATGAATCATTTATATGATAAATGAAGATTTACTATTTGAGTATACATGTTTCATGTATTTGATTGGATCTTAAACTCATTTACTGGATGTCCACGATACGATTCACAGCATGAGAGAATTTGTGATTGGATCACAACTAGTGAGTATCTCTACATGTGTAATTGTGATGTATCGGAATTATCCCTAGTCGATGAATTGATGGATTTGGACACCATCAATTCTCGCCGATACTAGGCACGAGGTATACTCCTGTATCCAAGCACCGATTCTCACCGTCAAGACATTGTGATGTCCGAGTTAATCGTGGATGCTAGTTATGGTAACTAGTTCATGAGTGACCACCGTAAGACTTCATATGGTTCTCTCGCATATATAGATATGTCAATGAAGTTCTTACTGTAGCTTAAGTGCGATGTTCCTTTGACTTGTGGTATTCAAGTCATCTTGATCATGGAGACTTATGCTTTGACATCTTAAGCAAACATCTCTAAGGAGATGTGGACCCGGGATGATTGGGTATAAGTCGAAGTGATCGAAGGTGTTTGAATAGCCTATAAAGGATTCACCACTCCTTGCGAGGAGATGTATACCCATGGCCTCTCGTCGGATTGTTACTAAAGTCTCGCCAAAGCATTACATGTTTAGAGTAAGGTACTCTTCGATACATGTGGAGTAACTAGAACTGTGAGGACGAGGAAATGATACTGGGCTAGGTGTGACGAGTCAACTTAGTGGGGACCGACAATAGACCATGTCCTCAACCAAGTGGGTATAAGATGAGTGAAGGGAATGGGGCACGATTCATTCGAAGCATCAAGGGTTTCGTAAATAGTTCGATCAACCGCTGATCTTTTCGCTAATTGGGGATCATGATGTACTACTAGGTGCCACTCATGATCGCTCTATAATTAATGGTTAATTATAGACGCCAATATAAACCGAGAACCTATTTGGTCACACGCACAACGAGTGTAATCCAAAGGATTTAAAACGAGCTTGAGAATGGGATTCTCGCATCGAGAGAACTATGTTTGGTCGACTCAAACATAAAGCGAGCATGAAATTGTTTCAATGCAATGGAAGCGTGGATGGGCCGTGTCTTATGAAGACATAATGGATGGACCAAAATGGTTTGGTTCTAATCCAATGGATGAGAATAAACCAAAGGGTTTGGTTTATTTTAAACGAATGAACCAAAAGTTGGTTCTTCATTTTAACTTAAAATAAACCATCATGGTTTGGTTTATTTTAACTTATCTTAATGGAGCGGTTAACGGGCTTTATGGATATGATCCATTAACCATTAAGAGGCCGCCTTTTTGTGCAAACCCAAGTCTTGTCAAGGCCCAAACTTCAGCCGGAGAACCTCCGGGCGACCCTCCGACGACCCTCCGGCGATCTCCTTTGGGTTCGGTGATAAGGTGAGCTTCCATCTTTCCTTAGCCGCCTATTCTCCACCAAGCTGTCCAGTTTTTCTGACAACTTGTTTCTTTGTTGTCGAGCGCCGCTTTGACGACGGTTAGTGCTCCGACAGCGGCTAACTTACGGGATTTGATCTCCGGTAATCCTCTGAGGTGGGGACGGGCGATTCGCCAAACGGTTGACGAATACCTCTCCGGAGAAGCGAAGTTTTGAGAACTCGCTTTAGGATCCGAATTTGGATTCGGATCGTGATCATCTCGATCACGCCGCCTTCAACACGAGGCTAGTAACCCGTACGAAGACGAAGCTCGTGACTTAGCGAAGTCATCCCGAGGAGCTCGGCGTGGATACGGATAGAGACGATTCTTACGAGGATCGCTCCGGTTGATGCCGTTCCCGCTACACGTCATACGGAAGGTATAACGTAGTTTAATTTCCTTTTATTGCAAATTTAATTTACGGTTATGTCTACACTTGTTGTAATAGCATGCGTGTGTTATGTGTGTTATAATAAATAGGAGTATTTATTATTTTTATTGCTTCCGCTGTGCTCATGTTTACGAAACATGATCGAACACACACGCCAGCGTTTAAAACCCAACAAAGGGGTATCGAGCCCAGTTGTGTTTTTCACATAATCGTAAAAATGGTTTTGCGATAGTCATAATGTATTTCTGGAAATTTTCTAATTTTGGAAATTTAGAAGTATTTATGGAAATTTTTCAATTTTGGAAAGTCTAGAAGTATTTATGGAAATCTTCCACTTTTGGAAAGTTGGAAGTATTTATGGAAATTGATATTTTCCATAAATAAAATATTTGATTAGATTCTGGAAATTTGTTTCCTAATTTATTCATGATTTGATTTGGGAAATCAAATCTTAAAATATTTTATTTCCATAAGTAGTTTTAATGATTTAGGAAATTGGTTTCCTAAATAGATTTTCCTTAATCAAATAATTCCATGAATAAAATATGTGATTAGATTTAGAAATTTGTTTCCTAATTTAATTATGATTTGATTTGGAGAATCAAATCTTAAACATATTTTATTTCCATAAATAGTTATGACATATAAGGAAATTATATACATGACATAATTGTATGTCATGTAATTGCATTAGATGCATAACATTATGTCATGTGTGTCGTGACATGTAGATGTATGCCATGTATGTCATGCCATGTAGATAATAGTTATTTGCATGCAAAGAGGATGAGACATAAAAACCCTTAATCAATATTAAAGCCTACACCTTCCATTAATATGGTTAGAACCAGAGTTCTGTTTCTTGTTTGGGTTGTTGGACTCTCTCCAAGCCCTGAACCTCAATATGTTCGAACCATGGAATAGTTTAATACTAATATGGTAAGAGTCAGAGGTCAATCGTTAGCTTTGGTTGTTGGACTGTCTCCAAGCTGGGCTAATTGGTTGAATGCGCTCTAACCATATTAAAACTATGTCCCGATTAATGGGTTGGCTTTAACCTGGAGCATCGGCTTGTTGGACTCTCTCCAAGGTCGATGTAAAGGGAGGTGAAGTTGGGTGCTATGCATATGATGCATACTTGTTAATGTGTTAACAACCCGATGTATGTGTGAACATTCAATTAGTTGATAACACATTGTGATAGTTGCATATACGTGATATGCAATCGGTATAGAAGATACCTACCATCGTAGTTATGAATGGCTTGTTGGACTCTCTCCAAGGTTGTTCATAACTATGATGGATATCAGCCCATTCGGAGATGGACCTACGATCTCCCGAAGTGATTTTGGGGTTTTTGAAATTCGAAAAATGAATGGGATTTATAAATGTATATTGATGCATTTTAAATCATCTTTCTCATATATGCTCGTTTTGTATTTCTAAAATTGATCATGATGTCTTTGAATTGTGTTCCATTTTGGATTCAAATAAATTGACTGCGCCAAACTTCTTGGACTAGCTTAGAAACTTGAGAATTGTTCTCAAGGTGGAAAAGCTTGTGCATGTCCTCGAAGCGCCTCTTCCCGCCCATCCTAGTGACAATGCAACTCTGGACCAATTGTTGGCCTATCAGAAACATGTGAGTGATTCTGAACAAATGAGTTGCATCATGCTAGCCACGATGGAACCCAAGCTAAAAGCAAAGATGAGCATATGGATGCTCATATCGTAGTCCTTCATCTTTGTGAGTTGGTTGATGAGCAAGTGAGATTCAAAGGTTCAAGTCTCAAAGCTCCTCTTCACCTCCGAGATGCTAGGAGGTTCATCTGTGTGGTATCGCCAATATGTCAAGACCGTGAGCCTTCCCGAGAAGCATGAGCAATGGATTGCGGTGTTAGTTGATTCCTCGAAGAAAGGTTCTAAGAGAGAGTCAAAGGAACAAATGTATGGGAAGAAGAAAAAGGCTAAAAAGGCGTAACCAAATTAAAGGGCACTTGCCATCATTATGGCAAGTAGGGCCATTTTCGAAGAAAGTGCAAGATTTATCTTGAGTCTGTGAAGAAGGATAAGGCATCGGATGCCCTATCTTCTTCAGAAATCTTATTATTGATTGTCATTCTATTTCTCAAATACTTGGGTATTGGATATCGGGTGTGGCTCACATATATGTAATGACATACATGGGCTAAGGAATAGAAGAAGACTCGCCAAGGGAGAGTCAAATTTACGTGTTGGGAATGGAGCAAAGGTCCGTGACTCGCCATCTAACGTATTTGTTAAACTCCTGCAGACTTGTCTTAAATCGACAATTGCTTTTATATTCCTTTGTTGATAAAGAACATCATTTCTATTTCTTGTTTAAATAGAAATGGTTTCCATTTGACGTTTAGTAACAATTGTTGTTACATAACTTTGAATGGAGTTCTTTATGGGACAGGAACTTTAAGCAATGGTATTTATACGTTGGACGTATCCAAAGGACATTTTCAATATCGGGCGAGCAACAAGCATGCTCAAAGGATAATCAAATAGACTTATATGTGGCATTGTCGCCTTTGGCCATATAAGCAAGAAACGCACGTCCTAATTACACCGATGTGGAATTCTGGAATCGTTTGAATTGGATTCATACGATACATGCGAATCATGCTTAAAAGGCAAGATGACTAAGTTACCTTTACCGAAAAGGTGAACGAGTGGGAGAGTTACTAGGTCTAATACATACCGATGTATGTGGACCTATGTCAACTCAAGCATTAGGAGGCTATAGCTACTTCATTACCTTCACCGATGATCACTCACGGTTTGGGTATGTGTTCTTGATGAAACACAAGTCCAAGCCTTTGAAAGGTTCAAAGAATTTAGAAATGAAGTAGAGAAACAACATGACAAGAGTATTAAAATACTGACGGATCGAGGTGGTGAATACTTAAGTCAAGAGTTTCTTGATTATCTAAGAGACAATGGCATATTGTCTCAATGGACTCCGCCTATACACCACAAAGATAATGGTGTATCCGAGAGGCGAATCGACCTTGTTGGACATGGTCAGTCAATGATGAATCATGCAACTCTTCCCAAGTCCTTTGGGGTTACGCACTTCGCATACCGCTTACTTGTTAAATGTAATGCCTACTAAGGTAGTCTCAACTACTCCATATGAGATATGGAATAGTAAGAAACCTCATGTATCTTACTTGAAGATATGGGGTTGTCTCGCTTATGTGAAGCTGATCAGACGTACAAATTGGATGCTAAGTCCGATAAATGTCTATTTATTGATACCCTAAGGAAACAAGGGGTTACTAATTCTATCATCCCGTGGAACAAAAGGTGTTTGTTTCAAGGCATGTTTCTAGAGAAAGAGTTTCTCTTGCAAGAAAACAATGGGAGTGTCGCCGAGCTTGAGGAGGCTCGAGAGACTCAAATAGACATTGATGAGATACTCGGTGAGCACAACAAATGACAACTCATAGTGATGAGCAATCCTACGACTATCAGAACACCACATCTTCAGAGATCCGTAGAACACGCAATATTCCCGAGAGATATGGATTTCGTAAGTGAATCGAACGACGGTTACTCATTGATGATGAGGAGCCTACCAGCTTATGAAGAAGTGCCGACAAGTTCGTAGAAGGGATAAGTGGCTTGGTGCCATGAAGTCGGAAATGGATTCCATGTATGAAAACCAAGTTTGGAACTTGTCGACCCACCAAGGCATAAAGCCTATAGGGTGCAAGTGGGTTTTCAAGAAGAAAACCGACATGGATGGTAATGTGATTACCTATAAGGTTAGATTGGTGGCGAAAGGATATCGCCAAAAACAAGGTGTTGATTATGACGAAACCTATTCGCTCGTAGCTATGCTTAAATCCATTCGATGCTCCCCGCCATAGCGGCTCATTATGATTATGAGATATGGCAAATGGATGTGAAAACAGCTTTTCCTTAATGGAAACTCGCCGAGGACGTGTATATGATACACCCGAGGGTTTCACATCGGCTGATAAAACCAAGGTATGCAAATTGCGACGGTCCATTTATGGATCAAGCAAGCATCCAGAGTCGAATATCCGCTTTGATGAGACAATCAAAAGTTTGATTTCTCACAAAATCCGCATTTAACCTTGTGTGTACAAGAAGGTTAGTGGGAGGCAATGTGTTCCTAGTATTGTATGTCGATGACATATTACTTATAGGAAACGATGTTTCAATCTTACAATGCTAAGGTTTGGTTATCCAAGACATTCTCCATGAAAGACTGGGAGAAGCAACCTACATCCTGGATTAAGATCTATAGAGATAGATCAAACGTTGCTTGGTCTTTCGCAGCTACATATATAGACCGAAAAGCAAAGAGGTTTAGCATGTCGAATCCAAGAAAGGTTTCCTACCCATCAGGCATGGGATACACCTTTCGAAGTCTATGTGTCCGCGCACAGAAGATGAGAGGATTTGCATGAGTAAGATTCCCTATGCATCCGCAATAAGATCTATCATGTATGCTATGTTATGTACGAGGCCCGATGTATCGATGCCCGAGTGTCACGAGCAGATACCACCGATCCAGAATGGATCATTGGGCAATATAAGACGATCCTTAAGTACTTGAGAAGAACTAAGGATGTGTTCCTAATATATGGAGAAGGGGACATGGTGATACGCGGTATACGGATGCCGCTTCCGCATGCAAGGATGATTCCGTGTCTCACCGATAGCTGTCACCTTGAATGGGGCGCATGAGTTGGAAAAGTTCCAAACAAGAGATCAGAGCGGATTCTACCATCGAGGCAATACATTGCAGCTTAAGCAAAGAAGGAAGCGGTTTGGATCAAAAAGTTCGCTCATGAACTTGGTGTGATTCCGCCATTGTTGAAGCAATACCGGTCATCGCGACAACAATGGAGCAATTGCACAGGCGAAAGAGCCAAGGTCTCATCAACGATCCAAACATGTGCTTCACGCTATCATCTTATCAGAGAGATCATCAGTAGGAACGAAATACAAATCGAGAAAATTCCCACTGAAAGGAACTTAGCGGATCCTTTGACTAAAGCATTACCTCAAAGTAAGTTTGAGGGTCATGTTAGAGCTTATGGTATCGATACCGAGCGATTGGCATTAGGCCAAGGGAGTCTTTAGTAATATATGAGAGATGTCCTAAGGCAATCGCTTTATGTATGAACCATTTATATGATAAATGAAGATTCACTATTCGAGTATACATGTTTTATGTATTTGATTGGATCTTAAACTCATTTATCAATGTCCACGATATACGATTCACAAAGATGAGAGAATTTGTGATTGATCACAACTAGTGAGTATCTCTACATGTGTAATTGTGATGTATCTAATTATCCCTAGTCGATGAATCGATGGATTCGACACCATCAATTCTCCGAGACTAGCACGAGGTATACTCCTTGGTGTATCCAAGCACCGATTCTCACCGGGCCGAGACATAGTGATGTCCGAGTTAATCGTGGATGCTAGTTATGGTAACTAGTTCATTCGAGTGACCAAACCGTAAGACTTCATATGGTTCTCTCGCATATAGATATGTCAATGAAGTTCTTACCGTGGGCTTAAGTGCGATGTTCCTTCGACTTCATGGTATTCAAGTCATCTTGATCATGGAGACTTATGCTTTGACATCTTAAGCAAACATCTCTAAGGAGATGTGGACCCGGATGATTGGGTATAAGTCGTGATCAAGGTGTTTGAATAGCCTATAAAGGATTCACCACTCTTAGGAGATGTATACCCATGGCCTCTCGTCGGATTGTTACTAAAGTCTTCGCCAAAGCATTACATGTTTAGAGTAAGGTACTCTTCGATACATGTGGAGTAACTAGAATGAGGACGAGGAAATGATACTTGGGCTAGGTGTGACGAGTCACTTAGTGGGGATCGGCACAATAGACCATGTCCTCAACCAAGTGGGTATAAGATGAGTGAAGGGAATGGGGCACGATTCATTCGAAGCATCAAGGGTTTCGTAAATAGTTCTCGATCAACCGCTGATCTTTTCGCTAATCGGGGATCATGATGTACTACTAGGTGCCACTCATGATCGCTCTATAATTAATGGTTAATTATAGACGGCCAACATAAACCGAGAACCTATTTGGTCACACGACAACGAGTGTAATCCAAAGGATTTAAACGAGCTTGAGAATGGGATTCTCGCATCGAGAGAAACTATGTTTGGTCGACCAAACATAAAGCAGCATGAAATTGTTTCACCGCAATGGAAGCGTGGATGGGCCGTGGTCTTATGAAGACATAATGGATGGACCAAAATGGTTTGGTTCTAATCCAATGGATGAGAATAAACCAAAGGGTTTGGTTTATTTTAAACGAATGAACCAAAAGTTGGTTCGTTCGCTTTTAACTTAAAATAAACCATCATGGTTTGGTTTATTTTAACTTATCTTAATGGAGCGGGTTAACGGGCTTTATGGATATGATCCATTAACCATTAAGAGAATTAGTTCTCTATAAAATAGGGCTTAAACCCTAACCCTAAGGCTAATCAAGTTTTGGCCGGCCAAACCCTCCTCCCTCTCCTATTCGGCGCTAACACCTAAAGCCGCCACCCGTTGTGTGCAGGTCAAGTCTTCTTCGGCGTCAAGCTTCAGCCGGAGAACCTCCGGCGACCCTCCGGCGATCTCCTTTGGGTTCGGTGATAAGGTGAGCTTCCATCTTTCCTTAGCCGGCCTCTATTCCTCCACCAAAAGCTGTCCAGTTTTTCTGGACAACTTGTTTCTTTGTTGTCGGAGCGTCGTTTGGACGACGGTTAGTGCTCCGACAGCAGCTAACTTACCGGGGATTTGATCTCCGGTAATCCTCTGAGGTGGGGGACGAAGGATTCGTCAAACGGTTGACGAATACCTCTCCGGAGAAGCGAGTTTTGAGAACTCGTTTTAGGATCCGAATTTGGATTCGGATCGTGATCATCTCTCGATCACGTCGTCTTCAACACGAGGCTAGTAACCCGTACGAAGACGAAGCTCGTGACTTAGCGAAGTCATCCCGAGGAGCTCGGCGTGGATACGGATAGAGATGATTCTTACGAGGATCGTTCCGGTTGATGTCGTTCCCACTACACGTCATACGAAAGGTATAACGTAGATAAATTTCTTTTATTGTAAAATTAAATTTACGGTTATGTCTACACTTGTTGTAATATGCATGCGTGTGTTGTGTGTGTTGTAATAAATATAGATTTATTATATTTAATTGCTTCCGCTGTGCTCATGTTTACGAAACATGATCGAACACACACACGCCGCGGTGCCGGAAACCCAACACAATCTACATCTGAATAGCCCTTCAAGCTCATATATGATCCTTGGAAATATAAACAGTAATTTGTTGTTGCTTTCAGATATTTGAATATCCTTTTCACCACCTTCCAATGTCTCGGCCTTGGGTTTGATTGGAACCGACTGATTAAGTCAACAGCATAGCTGATATCGGGATGTGTATACAACATAGTGTATATCAAACTACCAACATCACTGGCATATGATTTTCTTTTCATTTTGACTATTTCTTTAGAAGTTTTGAAACAATACCTTTCTCTATTGGTGTATGTTCAATGTTACATTCAGACATACTGAAATATTGTAACATCTTATTTATGTAAGTCTCTTGGGACAAACCCAAAAGTTTTTTTGATCGATCTCTCACGATCTTCACACCTAAGATGTATTCAGCTTCTCTCATATATATTATGTCAAATTGTATTGAAAGACACTCTTTGACTTCTATTACAAATCTTATGTCATTTTCTGCTATCAACAGATCATCAACATATAATAATAAAATGACATACTTTTCTTTTTCTTTTCTCAGGAAAACACAATGATCCTCATTGATCATTTTAAAGCCATAAGATAAAATGATTTCATTAAATCTTATGTTTCATTGTCTTGACACTTGCTTTAGCCCATATATTGACTTTTTAAGTCTACATACTTTACTATCTTGATCTTTAGCAACGAAATCCTCTGGTTGCACTATATAGATTTCCTCGTCAAGCTCGCCATTAAATAAAATAATTTTTACATTCATTTGATGTAACTCTAAGTCATAATGTGTTACTAAAACCAAAATGACTCGAATTGACATAAATTTTACTACGGAAGAAAATGTCTCTTCATAGTCAATACCCTCTAATTGGGTATATCCTTTTGCAACCAAGCGAGTTTTGCATCGATTAATCGATCTATTAACTTTCCTCTTAATTTTGAGAATCCACTTATTCCCAATAGCCCTTCGGTCAGGAGGAAGATCGACTAAATCCCAAATAAGATTCTTCATCATCGACTCCATTTATTCTTCCATTGCTATTTTCCATTTTTCTCTAACACTACATCTCAATGTTTCTTTAACGGATTGAGGTTCATCATCGTCAACTGGAAGTGTCAACATTCTCTCATTCTCAATATCAAACATTTTCTTAGGTTTGATCTTACGAACACTTATTCGTAAGTTGGGTTATTGAGAAGTCAACTCATGACTTGATAAATTACTACCACTCGGTTGACTAGACTCGGGCATCCCTTGTGACACCTCTTTTGATAATATCTCATCCTCCTCATACAGAGGAATTGTTTTATCAACATCACCTCTAGCAGAGAACTCTGTTTCAAGAAAAGTTGCATCTCTCGACTCTATTTAAAAGATGGTTTCATCTTGCTTCTCACCAATGAAAATATAACCTTTGGAGGACTCAGAATATCCTATAAAGATATATTTCTTACCTCTAGGTCCTAGTTTTCCATACTTGTAATCGAGAATTATCATGAACGTAAGCAATTGACCCCCAAGTTCTCAGATTACTCAAATCTTATTTTCTACTTGTCCAACATTCATATGGGGTAGATGAAACTGACTTCGAAGGTACTTTGTTAAGTATATAGGCAGCAGCTAGTAATGCATCTCTCCAATAGGAGATTGACAAATTAGTCTGTGCTATCATAGACCTAACCATTTCAAAAAGAGTCTGATTTTTTTTTTCAGCAACTCCATTTTGTTGTGGAGTTCCTAGGATTATTAGTTGTCTAATAATCTATTTATCATTACATATTGTCTTGAACAAATCAAATAAATATTCATCTCCACGGGTCAGTGTGTAAGGTCTTAACCTTACGATCCAATTGATTCTCAACTTCATTTATATAATGAATGAAGCAATCCAATGCTTCAGATTTATGAAAAATCAAATACACATGACCAAAATGAGAGAAATCATTAATAAATATAATGAAATAAGAAGCTCCATATCTAGCCTTCATATTCATCGGACCATAAATATCCGAATGAACCAATTGCAATGGAGAATCAACCCTAATAGCCTTACTAAATAGTTTTCTAGTTGCCTTTCCAGCAAGACAGTGCTCACATATAGACAAGTTAATCTTAGCACGAGTGTCCAATAAGCCCTCTCTCGCTAATCGATTCATGTGTTTTGTCCTATATGTCCTAATATAGCATATCAAATATCATCAGATATATCTGCATCACTAGTAAGAGCAATATTTGAAAGACTATTATCATTTCTATTGATGTCTGGTTCCACATCAAGAACTATGAAACCATTAGTTAGAAAATCATATCCTATTAACACAGAATCAATCTTAAGTTCTACACAGCGGTTGTAAAAATTCATACAATAACCCAAACTAAGAAGACAATTAACAGAAACTAAATTCCGTCGAATCTCAGGAGCATATAAAACATCATGTAAAAACAGGATTTGTCCACCATGAAGGTTGAGTTTGCTAGTATCAACTCCTTTGACTTCAACCCTTGCATTGTTTTCTACATATATCCATTGGTTTTCAGCTGGTACCCGACGGTACTCCACGAATGTAGCTCGCTCCCAAGCTACATGGTTAGTTGCTCCTAAATATAGAATCCACAAAGGATAAAAATCAGCTAATAACACAGAACTAGCAACATAATACTCATGAAAAGAATTTAGACTTGGATTTACCTTTTTCGACTCAATACATTCTCGAGCAAAGTGACTCTTCTTGCTACAGTTATAATAAGACAACTTGCATTTCAGTTTCTTTCCAATCTCTTTCCCTTCCTTCTTGTTTGGGTCTTGCCCAGCAGCAACAACTTCCTTACCTTTTCCCTTTCCTTTCTTGTATCATTTCCTTTTCTTGGATCCAGTAAAACCGTCAGCTACATAAGCTTGTCTGGAAATCCTTACGGATTCGACTCTCTCCGCCTCTAATTCCACATAGCGTGAGACATCGGTGAAAATCTTGATGCTCTCACTGTGAGTCAGGTTCTGCTTCATGATTTTTCAAGAATCAGGAAGGGAATGTATAACTGCTTGAACCTATTGTTCGTCGGTCAACTCATGACCAACAATTTTAAACTCTCGAATCATGTTCGACATCTCCCTGAGATGTTGAACCATAGTGACATTCGGGCGGTTTTTATAGTTGTCAAATTTAATTGTCAGCTGTCGAAGCTTGCTCAAACTAACTCCACTGTATCTCTCTCTAAGGGTTACCCAGACTGCATGAGCCATTGGATACGACTCATACTCAAAAACCAGGTCATCCACCATTGAACTAATCAATATGCCCTTAGCAGTAGTCTTTTTTCTTCCATACCTTATAGGTATCAAGATCTAGTTTGTGTTGAATGGTTGTACCATCAATAGGTTCAACCATTACATAATGAACAACCTCAAGAACCTCTTATTCCTCAAGAATATATTGTATTTTAAGGTGCCAGATTTTGTAGTTTTTCTCGTTCAATTTCTCACCCTTGTTGAGTTCTGCTATGATGTTTTTAGTTGTCATTATCTACATAAATAAATATATTATTTAGTTATTCAGTATAAATTTAATGTATGTAATTTCTGATTGACTCAATGTAAGTTTGAATTGGTTTACAAAATCAAGTGACAATTTTGTTTCCACTCAGCATTCGTATGTTTCAATCTAACCGACATCGGTCAACTATATCACATACATCCCATGTAATGAACTAATCATTAATTTATCATATGAACTAATCATAATTCAAAAGAAAATGAATTTATCATTTCTTATTCATACTATCAGAAATAAAAAACTTGTTGACATATAGCATTTTTTATTTCTAACCTAAATAAATCTATTGGATAAGATAGTTTATTACGACTCCCACTAGGACAAACCCTAGTGCAGTTGTAATTATTTCAAGTCCTATCTTCCATGGCTCAACTAGAGTAGACTCAGGTTGACCAATAAGTTGACCATTTATAGAACTCTCTTCAATCTTTTCGGGATCAGCCTCCACAGGATTCTGCTGAACCTTGTGATCTAGTAGTTTCTAGCATAACTCAGTATATATTATCCACTCTTCATAGCGGCCCCATACGTGATGTGCAACTACCATGAGATTATTTGGTAGAGAGCGTACCAAGACTCATATCCAATAGTTGTCCAGTATCAAAAACTCCTGTTGCTCGAGTCTCTTGAAAAGATCATCGAGCCTTCTTATGTGTCTGATAATCCCACCATCATGATTACAAACTATTTCTTCGATAGTTTCTCTCAGTTGGTTTCGTAACACATCACGACGGGTCATTGTAGTGATCGTCCATGTCCTTTGAAATTGAAATAAATCAAGTCAGTACAAAACCGACTAACAAGTATGAAATCGGCTTAAGTCAATTTATATGTGCATAGACATTACAAAAATAATTATGAAAATCAATCTTCGTAATTTCAGGAGTTTTCGATTGATGAATCCAACTGAACAATCGACTCTCCTAGTTTGAATTGTTTTATTCCGAGTTTAAGTTGTTCCAATAATTATTGGGTACTTGAGTAATTGATTCAACTTTCCGCCCCACCCTCGGGCTATCCATAGATCCAAACTATTTAGATCGTCTAGGAAGCAATACGTAACTGAACAAGCATTCTCACAACACCTTTTTTTTTTATGGCTTCACAAAGAAAAGGAAAAAATCCACAGCCGTTCAAAAATTTCACGTGGCTTCTCAAAGAAGGAAAACAAAGCATCCGTCCAATTGCTTTTCATCCCGTGAAAAAAAAATCAATGTGATGATTGAGGTCGACACATTAAACTTGCTATGGCACTTTTTTTCGTCGACAAGCACAGAAACAAAAGGTTTTTTTTTTTGTTTCATCGAGCTAAGCACCGCGCCGCCCTGCAGCAAACTTCACGACCGAGCACGACTGGTCAAGCTGCGCACCATGGCAGAGCACCGCGAACCAAGCTCTCGCTCGGAGTTTTCTATTCCTACCTAGCAACATCCTTGCAAGTGTTCCTCGTCTCCATCAAAACGAAAGACAAGAACAACAATAAGAATTACAGTTGAGAAATTCATATGGTAATTAATCTAATTTAATTGCTCTGATATCATTGTTGACATAAATTACCAAAGAAAATTTTAAACCTGAGTATCTATGAAATCTGAAACATACTTATAGTTCTTCGTTCTGCTTCGTGGTTTAGGAAGAAATTTTTGTTTCTACTTGCCGTCTGAAAAGAGCAATCACAGTAGAACCTGGAAACTCTTTTTCTCTTTTTCACAAACTAAATCTCAATCGAGCGTCTGATTCACACCTTTTTTGATCTACCTCTCCTTCTTCTTATAGCTTGGACGAATAAGTTTTTCATCTTCTCCTATTAAAACTCTGGTTGCGCAACGTATGCATAGCCACCACTGATGTGGAGTCGGCTGGTTGCGCAACGTATGCGCAACCACCTTTTAATGTGAAGGTTACGGTGGTTTCTCCTTCGACGATTGCAAAAAGTCCAACAGTCGGTATGCATAGAGAGGCGCCCAAGAAAATATCCGGTAGAATTCGACCATGGTCGTGTGCCAATCGTGATCCGACCACAACAGCACGATGCCTAACGGCGAGTGGAGCAGTATTGTACATTCTTATTTATTATTTGTTTCTCATTCATGCACGAGCATGCACGAAACCATCGTTTAGAATAGTGTCCGCCCGAGCTCCCCCGCAGCAACTATAGTGAGCTAGGAGCTCGGTATCATCGTTGAGCGATTGGATTCCGACCGCGATCCAACTAAACTTCGACTCTGATTAGATTACAGGTGCATGCAATGCATCTTGGCATTACGATTGCGATTGGGCTAGATTCCGATCTTATCGCGATTGGAATTCGATCGCTTGATGGCAATGTCGAACTCCCAACTCACGATAGTCGCAGCGATACGAGCTCGAGCACGGCTAGTCCAACCATGGACCTGTTGTCGGTCTGACTATGGGACTACTGTCAATGACGACGTCGCAGCGAGGACAACACAAATGACACAAACGAGTTTAAAGATGGACTATAGTGCACTCTGGAAAAATACTATGCATTTTCATTTACTATGCAATCCGTGAAATATATCGAACGATAGATCGTACATCGTGCACGATAAAATGGACGGTGAGATTTGCATCACGCACGAGCACATACAGAGACATAGCGCAAAATTTATTTTTAAAATAAATATTGCATATGATCCGTAAAGGTTGGAACCATCAACTTAACCACCCCCATCGGCCTGTCCCACAACCATTGTGAGGAAGGTAAATCACGAAATGTCCTATAGGCCTTGACGTAGTGGCCAAGATATGTGGGGGTCATCTGAATCCAGAAAAGGACTTTAGACCTCCTCCGAAATCGACCCACGTCATATCCACATGCACTACCATATCTTAGCCATCATGTCATCTCCGTAGGGATAAATATTGCATACGATCCGTAAATGTTGAAATCCGCCAACCTAACGACCCCCATCAATCTGTCACACGGTCATTGTGAAGGATGTAAATCACAGAGGACCTTATGAGTCTTGATGTGGTGGCTAAGATACGTGAGGATCATTTGAATCTAGGAAAAAACTTTAGACCTCTTCTGGAATCGACTTTTATCTTATTTTCAAACTCTGTCATATCTTAACCATCACGTCATTCTCATAAAAACATTAATATTGCATACGATGATTATAGAAGGAGACTGCGTTACATCTATCAAAAAGATTTGATTTGACAATGCACTCTTTGCATCGTTAATATAGTAAACTATTATAAAGATTTGAATAACCATATCATAAAAAGTCAAACTTTTCTCATGAATTAGAGTTTAGCAGAAGACGGTTCAGTTCGATGATGATAAAAAAAAAAAAAAATTATGGACGATTATACCTCTTGATTTGTTAATCAAAAATAATAAAAAAAATTTAAATATAAATGAGAATTTTAAATTTCACATCGAAATTCAACTCCTATCCATTTATAATAGTATATATTCATCGAGATTCTCACGAATATACTTAAGACAAACAAGAGATTAATTTTAAATATTCTCATATTATTCCAATCTATCTCTAGTTATCTTTAAATATTATAACTTTCGCTTATTATGCTTATGGTATGAATAATTAAAAATAATTATATTAGCAATACATCACGGAATCTTTTTCTTAAAAATTAAAGAATTTATATATTGTAGGTACTTTAGTTTCTGGAAATAATTATTAATTCCTTAAAAAGAGTTCAGATCATTTGTTAGGCGGATTAATAGTTTTATTTTTATTTATTTATTTATAAACATAAATAATAGTAATTGAGCAATCAATTTACAGCCATGTACTCCCTTTATCATAAATTAATTATATCATTAATCGCTATCTAAGTCATTGATTCATAAATTTCATATACTTCTTACCTTAATGCTAGTATAGAGATTAAAACTAATTTGCACACATTACAATATAGCGCAAATAAGATTTTAAAATTTATAAATTTAATCATATATATGAACTGCTTATTATATATATCGGTACATGTTGTCCTTTTAAAAGTAGTAAAGCTTCATATGCTCTAAATTAAAACTAATAAATTGTGTAAATAAAGACAAATCTTTTTATTATATTTCACCAAAATTTCTCTCGAATTTCTTATTTGTAAGTACTACAACAACAATCAAATTTTATCCTACAAAATTACATTTAGTTATAAGTACTTTTTAAAATTATATATCATTTATCTTAAAATTTTCTTCCACAAATTGATATATTCCTATAGTTTATTACAATACTCATAATCGAAGAACAAGTTTTTTTTTTTTTTTTAGTTAGAAGAATCTGTTCACCGCACACTAATTAACACAATTTATAATCTGACAAATTTTTTTTTTGTTAATTAGTGTTTAGTCAGTTTTCTGATCCTGCGTCATGCCTGCAATAAGATGATATAAAATTAATGATGGGCCATCAGTTTTATCATGTGTAATAATACTTAGTTAAATTATACTTAATTACACGATGCAGATTTGATTCAGGAGATCTGTTGCTTGAGATTATGCACGTCACCGACAGTGGCAAATCTTATATATATATATATATATATTCTGCAGTTGGCGCTGTTGTATACGTCCACTGGATCGATGAGAAATAATTAATTAAGCTTAATTGGCAAATATATTTTAATTTGACCTAATTAAGATCATGATCAGGCTAACCCGTTTTAGGTAGAATTTGTCTCTAATCATGCGGATTGAATTCCATCGATTTACCTACGTTATCTGTTAATTAACAATGCTAGCTAATTAATTAAACTGGAGTGAAATAAGCCAAACGGGTAGGTTAGTTGGAGTTTGGGTAAGCTCTGACGAGCGACGGTGAGAGAAAATCACTGCTGCTTCTGCAATTTGAAGAGAAGTGACGTGGCGGATCCGCCCCTCCACGTCGGTTCGCCTTTGAACATACATACATAATTTTGACGACAATTTGGTTCGGCCACAATCAAAATATCCAACTTTTTTTTTTAAAAAAAAAAACCTGATATATTCATTTTTTTTTAAAAAATATATTTTATTTTTCTCCCTTAAAAAATGATAAAATAAATAAAAAAATTATCAAAAATTTTTTATCAAGAGCTCTTAATGTCAAATTTTAAGACCGCGAGCTTTTCTAATTAAGCTCGTGGCACTCAATAAATTACAATCAATTGGTTACCAATTCGTGGGCAAGCGATAGTGACCGACCATGAATTTTTTTTTTGGCTGATTACGCACCGCTTCTACCTAGCTGAGTTTGATATCTTGAGCGTAGTTTGTTGTTTGACTCGTGTGCGATAATTTTTTCGTCGTCAGATCAATCGCGATTGCACAGTGAATAAAAAATATACAATATTTCCTTCGTCATGATTTCACCTGTGAACAACTCGAATTCGATCGAATCATGGCCGGTCAGAATCCGACCGAATTACGGTCGAAAATGGTCGCCAGAGTGCAGCCACGGGCGACAGCAATCGCGGCCATTTTCAATCGTGATTCGACCGAAATTCAACCGTGATCCGACCAGACTTCGGTGTTGATCGGATCGCGATCGAATTCTGATAGGACCATCGTCAGATTTCGATCAGATCGTTGTCGGAATCTGACCTTCTGCCGACGAATTCGAGCAGACGTTGAGCGTGATTACTATACATTTTCATTCGTTGTACACGGGAGCATAATAAGAAACACTCGGGATATTAAAATTTATATATATATATATATATATATATATATATATATATATATATATATATATATATATTAAGTGGAGTATTTTTTTAAAGTTGGACTATGCAATATATTGAGAAAAAAAATAAAATAAATGAATCATTTTTATTTTTAATTTTTTGGTAAAAAAATCTTTTGAAAACATATTACTGTTACATTAACCATCCTTCAATCACTGTTCATACTTTTAAAAGAAAATTAAAATAAATTAAGAATCCATATTAGAAAATATATGGATAAAGAATGTCATCATTGGCGATCGAATATTAGATTTTTACGATCACTCTCATATACTTATCAACTGAGTCAAACTCTGGAAAAAAAAATAATAATGGAGCCATAATGCGTAATTATTTCTACTGGGTGGTCGATGAAAATAATGAAATTGAATATATTGAGAAAACAAAAATAAAATAAATGGATCGATTTTATTTTTAATTTTTCGGCAAAAAAAAAGAAAAGAAGAGTCTTTTAACAGCATAGAGATAGGGTGACTCATGAGCAACCCATTTAAAATCCCTTGCCCTAGTGGGGTTTCATTGATTGATTTGTATGCTCCAACAGGCTTAATTAGAACGCGACTTGAAAATGTAGAATTTTGACGACTAAATTTTAGGATTAGGATTTAAGGCTTTTTTTTTTATAGTAAATGATGATAATATTCATTTCAAATCTGATCAATTTTACAGTATTTAAAAAGTTTTTTTTTTATTTTCTCTTGGAGTGTTGTGATTTGATAAACCTTTTTCTATCTCGTTAATTATATTACACTGTATATAGCATTCCTCTCGAGTCGTATCTACTCAGATCAAATCTAGGAAGAGTCTAAGTAATCGAGTATGAGGAAGAAAAAAAAAAGGTCAAACTTATTGGAAATTCAAAGAATGACTACCTAATTGGTCAAATGATGAATCATATTCGAATAAAAAAGTGCACTTGAAATTCAACAATCTATGCATTATAATTTTAGATTTATCAAAACAGGCATTTTCTCAAAACATATCTCCATTCTAAAATTTTTAAAATATTTTGACGATCCTCCAATTTAATAATGAAATTTATAAAACCATTTTTGAAAGCATGAAGAATTTAATCGTAGTTTTATTTTATTTTTCCATTTTGGCTATTAAAACTATTAAAGTGTTTGGGTCATACATTTTAATGATCTTTTAGTGTGTTCTTAATAAAAAAAAGATAACGACATAAATGAACTTTTAAAAACACCATTTAATGTTGACTGACATTGAACGTGGTAGTCATCAAGGTGATATGTAAATTAATAAAATTTAGGAATGTCATGAAATCCTATGCTGTCATTTTGACTATTCAAAAAATCATGGATAAAATAGGTTAATTATTTTATAATTATGAGTGGATTTTTTGGAACTTTATAAATACAAGATGCTCTTATATATATATATATGTTGTTATTTTTACTAGGACAAATTAAATATACCAAACATCTTGATAATTTTTTTAGACAAGAATATATAATAGTAATGTCTTAGTGACAAAATATTAATGTGAGATGATCATAATTGTCTTTGTCATGTTGCTATAAATTCATATATTAAATTTACTTTTTGATTTAGCCACTACGAAGTTATTTGGCCAAAATATTTTACTAGCCTATGATAATATGAGATATCATTGAGTTTATGATGATTTTATAAATTCATTCGTCAATTACCTTTTGATTTTGATCATTAAATGTTATATCATGGAAGAATTATATTCAAAGCATCAAATTGTAATTTTCAAAACTTTATGATTTTTTTTATAATATTGTCAATATCTCTCTTAGAGCTTGCCAGACCGATAATGCAATAGGATAGTGTTCATAAATTAGGATTAGCTCAACATGCATACTACTAAGAAGAATTATCATCTCCTGATCCCGTCTCGCTTGTGTCGTGGTACCCTCCCCGGGGTCCACCATCTCGTGCTTAAGAACCTCCCCGAGTTTTTGCTCCTCAAAGACGAATTGAACCTTCCGGTGTCAAATCTCATAATTGTCATCATTAAATTTGTCTCTCTTCATGAGATCTAAAATGATACTCTTTGTTACAGTCATATATCTATTACACAGATAAAGAGATGTAAGTGTCTATTGATGCTTAATATCTCAATTATGTACATTACTAATCATCAAAATTCAAAATCACTCGAATGCAAATTCTAAAACGAGCGTATGAATCAACATACACCATATACCCTAATTTAGAATTGTATTTCACCATTTAAATTAAGATGCAATATACAATTAGTCATATTATACTCTCAAGGCTAACCTACACGCTGTCAAGAAAGTCTACGCACCTCCAAACAATGGTAGCCACTTTCGATAGGCCTATGCGCTATCGAAATGGTCAATATATCTCGGAGTCAAATCTTTTCGTCGTCTCCGAGACCATTGACTTAAGTTGAGTCATATCTGAAAATCCTTCTCAACCTTCCGATCAGATTTTGAATAACTTCGAAATCTCACTCGGTTTTAAACACTCTACATAACACCTCTGTGCATCTCAAGTACTTCTACTCGTGTTAAGCTTTCGAGATCCTCAACGACCTCGAGAACCTAGGGCCTTACAGGTGTCAATTTCTCGTGAGTGCCGCTGATCACTTTGCCGACTTCATAAAACACTTCCGAGCTTCACAATGCAAATCCTGAGCCCCATAGCCACTGTGGTCGAGCATCAGGTCAGCAGCCGAGTGTCGCGCGTGTAGTTTGAAGATATCTTTTACAAAGTTCATTAAGTTTATTTTCTTTTAGCATTGTCTCTTACTTATGTATTTTGATATTTTTAATATTTTTTTTCATTATTATGTACGAGTCATTTTTTAATTAGTCGGTATAATCAAGTCAATATTTTAGAACAAATATGCAGTCACATTATTATATATCATTTAATAAAGTATTACATATTTATGTTCATACAGTTTTTTGCACCCTTCTCGGGTATATTTTTTGTGGTTTTGATACAACGATGAATATCGTCCAAGCAAGTTGATTATCCCACTCATATATAGAGATGGAAGATGGAAGCCTCTGTATCATGATCATGATATTAAAAAAAATATTAATAAAAGTATTTTGGATAAAATACGTTTTTAATGGTCGACATGAAAATACGAGACTGTTATAGAGTCGATGGTATTCCAAATGTCAGTAATGGGCAATGCTAACATATTTAAAGGTATTTAAAAAAAAATCAGTAAAACACATGACGGATAGAACTTGTATGGATCACCCATCAACTTTAATTACATGCTCTCTTTAATTTCAGCGACTCAATTTACTCGATGCGTCCTCGATTTATTGTCATCCAAAATCGAGCAACCGAGCAGCAGCGAGTATCAATTATATTATATAATTATTGTGCAAAAGATTAGAATCATAAATCTAACTTTGATGCATAGATAAATACAATAAAAAACATAATATGATACAGTACCATTGATGAGGAAGATTAAATCTTACTTTGGGAAATGATTGGGGAAAACCTCGCCTGCAATTTTCGAACATATGAGAAATGATTGAAATTCAGGAATAGGAAGAAACAGACAAAGCAAGGGCGCCCATAGCCAGAGGCCGGGCTTCAAGAATGACAAGGGCCGGCCAACTGAGCTCGATCACATGTCATATGCAGCATATATATGCATGTTGTTGGAGCTTCCAACAGATATAGCTCGTCCCCTTCTCACCAAACCATGGCAGCTGTGCAGCGCAGCCTGTGCTCGAACGCATGCATGCATGCGACGAGCAAGTGATCTCTTCTATATGCATTGCATTCCTCCTCCCCTATAAATAACCTCCAGATCCCGCATCCCTCTTCACCAGTTACCAGTATCATTAGTTGGGTATAGCTAGTTGCTACTAGCGATCGAAAGGAAGTCATGGGTTCTTCTGCAGCATTATTGCTCGCCTGGGCCTTCTTCGCCCTCCTCCTCCTGTGCCACTGCGGCGCCAGCTCCGAGCGGAATAGTGTGAGCCAGCAGCAGGAGCAAGACCCGCCGTACGGCCGACGACGCAGGTTCCAGCAGGGACGGTGCGAGATCGAGCGGCTCAGCGCGCTCGAGCCCTTGCGCCGCGTGCCGTCCGAGGCCGGCGTCACTGAGTACTTCGACCAGTTGCACCAGCAGATGCAGTGCGCCGGCGTGTCGGCCCAACGCCGCACCATCCAGCCTCGCGGCCTCCTCCAGCCGATCTTCTCGAACGCCCCCAAACTCATCTACATCGTCCAAGGTCAATTCCATCTGATCAATTAATCTGCTCGTTCGGGCATCGATCCTTTCAGTCGATCGATCGACTAGCTTTGATTTCCAAAATAAATAAATAAATGCACAGGAAGGGCTGTCGGTGGAATGGTGATCCCTGGTTGCCCGGAGACGTTCCAGTGGACGCAGCGAGTGGCGGGGCAGCGGTGGGGCGAGGAGGAGGAAGCAGGGCAGGAGCAGAGGTTCCGGGACGAGCACCAGCGCATCGAGAAGTTCCGCGAGGGAGACATCATCGCGGTGCCGGCCGGAGTTGCACACTGGTGCTACAACAACGGCGAGGTCCCCCTAGTCACCATCACCATCTCCGACGTGAGCAGCGGTGCCAACCAATTGGATAACCTCCACAGGGTGCGCGATTATATTTGTTAGCTGATTAATGAATTAGCAACCTATTCATTATCATCGAGTCAATCAATTGAAAGATACCAATGTAAAGGAGTTCCTGTTGGCTGGGAGGGAGAGACGAGCAGAGCAAGGTGCACAAACGGAGAGAGCAGAAGAGCGAAAGGGACTCAATCTCCTCAGCGGCTTCGATGTTGACTTTCTTGCTGAGGCGTTGGGCGTGGACAGGGAGGTAGTCAAGAAGATTCAGAATCCGGACGACAAGAGAGGCGACATCGTCCGCGTCGAGAGAGGACTTCAGGTGTTGCATCCATCGATGTCGATCGAACAACAAGTACAGCAACAAGAAGAGCAGGAAGACCAACGAAGGGGTCAATGCCAGAGGAATGGACTAGAGGAAGCCTACTGCACCATGAAGAACAGAGAGAACATTGCTGATGCCATGCATGCTCGCTGACTACTACAATCCGCGAGCTGGAAGGATCGCCACTCTCAACAGCCAGAAGCTTCGCATTCTCGGATTCATGCAAATGAGCGCCGCGAGGGGACAACTACGTAAGGTATATATATATATATATAAATTAGTTTGTCATCATTTCAATTCTTAGCACCAATAATAAATGCAAAACAAAGGTAATTAATGTCTTTGAAATAATTTTATTTTATTTGTAGAATGCTCTTGTTGCTCCGCTATGGAACGGGAATGCTCATAGCGTACACTGTACGCATTGAGGGGAAGTTGCCGAGTGCAAGTGGTCGGACACCGAGGACGCAACGTCTTTGACGGCGAGCTCCGACAAGGTCAACTATTGGTCGTCCCTCAATATTTCACTACGACTATACAGGCCCGGAGCGAGCGGTTCGAATGGATCTCGTTCGAGACCAACGACAATGCCATGGTGAGCCAAGTGGTAGGGAAGGCCTCAGTGCTTCGTGGCATGCCGATCGAGGTCCTCATGAACTCGTATCGCATTTCTCGGGAGGAGGCGAGGCGACTCAAGCACAAGAGAGGATTTGAGACGTCCATCTTCGCACCCAGGTCCGAGAGAGAAAAAACAGCAGTTCCAGTTGAGCAACTAACGAGACCATATATATATATATATATATAGCTACAGGCCAATAAAGCTTTGCCTTGGATTTCAGTTATGAAATTGAAACCTGAGGAGAAAGCCACTCCTTTGCCTCTATCAAATAATCAAGTCTGTACTAGTTTGATCATGCATAATTAAATAAAATCTTTTCGATATATAACTGGATCCTTTGTTCCTTGTTTGGCTTGTTCAACTTCCGGGTCAGTTTAGAAGCCATTGCTGTCGACCATGGATACTTACAGAGAACAGATAAAAACTCTGAAGAGGAGAAGCATCTAATTTCACCAAAAATGCATAATAACGTGAATGCCGTGGAAAACCCCCGTCGAATTTTCTAGGGCACCTGTTATTGTATTTTAGTGTTGTTTCTTCAATTCTAGTGTTGTTCAACAGTGAAAAGGAAGGGGGAAAGTAATTTAAAAAAAGCAAATATTTATCACTATATATTAGTAATTAAAAAAAATAAATGGTTGATCTTATTATTTTCCTCTCTTTTCAAATAAGATCCCTATATTATCCTTATCTTCCTCCTCATCCATTCACTTTTATTCCCTTTTCCTAAGGAATATTCAATTCTGGTGATTGAAATCTGATCAAAACAATAGCTTTTTATCATCCGACATTTCATGATCGAACAGTGCCTCCTGGATAGGTCGTCAATTCGCGGATAGCTAAAATTCACAGTGATATTGAAGAAATTTCAATATTTGTTGTTCCTGTCGGTGAAAGACATACGGACTTATTTATATTGATCAAAGAGCAATTTTCGAGTCCATTCTAATCACCTGTGACAGGAAGCGGCAAATGCAATATTAGAAGTTCATTCCATGCACATTCAATGTATCTGAAAAATCAGAAAGGTTGGGATAGTTCTGCTAACCAGGAACTAACTATATCATTGGTTAAAAAGATCACGTCATTGTGTATGCCAAAAGTCAACAAAGATAAATGAAAATGCTAAAACTAACCATAGCAGCTATGTATCAGAACATCATTCGGTTGTTTGCAGGCAATATCTAAAGCGCATTAAACAGGAAATACAGGCAGGAATACTCTTCACATTCTCATAGTTAAATCTTTCAGCATCTCCACTAGTGTGCTTCCACATCAAATTCAAACAGAATGACAGAATGGAAGGACAACATCCCAAATCACAGCTTGTCGAGCAATGCAGATCTTAGTATCTCCTCCTCGGCGGACTCCTTGAACGATGACCTCGTGGGGATCTGTAGCGTGAAACACAATTCTAAGATAGAGTTGCAATTATTTAATAAGGGCTTCTAAACACTTGGAAATGCTGGTAATTTTGTGATGGGCTAATTGGATTCTACAACTTTGAATACAAACTGTAACCTCAGCATTACTATACACGACATTAGGATGGCCAAATTTTCTAAAACACAGCACCATAAGGTATTCAAAGAGATCGTTTAAACAAATAAATAATAGTAACAGAATTCAATTCTAATCTGGGTATGCACAAATTTGAACATATTAAACAAACATGATCTACCATAACAAATTAACAGTAGATTGATAGTTTATAGCACATAAAGTAAAAAAAAAAAAAAATCTAAAAATCCACCCTAATCAAAAAATATATGAATCACATGAAAGATAGAATATAATTGAATAAACATATTTGCTAATTCATACAACATAACTGAAAAGAAAACAGGGTTAAAATTGTCTATTAATCACTTCCATCTAGGTTGCTAAAGCGATTTACATGTTTGAAACTAATTCTTATTAAAAATACAAAAAGAAAATAGATACAAGTACAGCTCATTTGAATCAATGAAAAAAACTAATTGCCAATTCATAAAAAATACAATTGAAAAGAAAACTTATGTAATTCTATTAATCACTTTCCAGTTTTGCAAACAGTTTAGTACATTTGAAATTAATTCATATGCATTGGAAGATAAAATAAAATAAAAAAAACAGGTATAACATCTTATTCGAAATTGCCTAGAGCGGAGGCTTGTTCCCTCTCCTGGCAGTGAATGAGTGGCAACCAAGGCTAAGCGGGAGAACATGGGAAAATTGAGTGGCAACTTGGGACTAAGGAGCAACACAATCTTATTATTGGTGAATGGGGGCAAATAGTGAGTCACACATGAGGTTCGGAAAGAAGATCCAATTAAGAAAACATCCCACTGAGGGGGCTTGAGGAAACAGCATCCACATCAGAGCGAATAAAGTATGGCTGTCTGAAAGGAGCAAGGGAGGAGGCATACCAATTGGTGACTGGTTTAAGTTGTATGGATATGATCTAGATATGAGCAGATCACACACTTTAAGCAATTGGTGAAGAAGATGAAACTAATATGGGGATGTGGTTGTGGTTAAGACAGAGACACCAATTTCTCCAGAAAGTGATTGAATCAATCCACAAACAACTAGAAATCAATGCCTAAGTGCCACCTCCTCAAATCTTCAATGGTTATAAGAAAAAAAAACATAAAAATAAAGAAATAATGGTTTGATCAAATCCAGTAGTTTAGAGAGCAATTCTGAAGTTAGCTCAGAAATATACGTGACAATACTTTAAATAATATTGATATGTCCTTAAAATTGTTTATTTTCTGAAGCTATAATAATTTATTGAAGTAATTATTAACCGGAGTAATTTATTAAAATAAATTGATACTAAGAAAAATTGTGCAAGTTGGATTGCTATTAGCAAAGGCTGAATCAATGTTTCCCAAGAAATCAGACGTGTTTAAGATTAAAGAAAGTACATGATAATCCTTCTTGCTCTTATGAATTCTAGCTTAAGGTCCTATTTATTTATATGGATAAATTGAAGGATGGATGGATCCATATATCCATCTGTTATGTTGTTTCGCTGAAATTTAGACCCCAACTTTGGGGCAGGTGCACCACAAGCCAAGGCTTATCGAAGACAGTCATGGTCTTTAGCCAGCACATTACCAGCCCACACCTTACAATCAAGCTTATCATGGTGAAGTTGGTTGTCAATGTGCTCAGACACAGGGATATTGAAGCCAAGGTAAGACGGATACAGTTGGAAGAGGAAGAGGAATGGAAAGGCACTGTCAGGGCCAAAGGGAAGGTGTGAATGTAGAAGATGCTGATCTGGAGCCAAAAATGAGGAAGATGTAAAGTGAAACATCAGCGGCTTCATTATTGAGGAAACAGAGAAGGCAAGAAAGTAAAGCCGTGTAGGGTAAACTTGCACTGCACCACTGAGAACTCTGGCCTAGATAAAAATATTTTCAACTTCATTGACTTGCTCAGGGCATGCTAAGTCAGCATCAAATAGGTGATGTAGGATTTCCATAGTAAGATCGAAGATAAAGTCAAATTGCTCAAAGCGGGTATTCTTCATACTTTGAAGTAGACAAAGCAAATTGAAAAGTGAAAAGACTGCTGCATTTTTATAAAATATTTTTGTTAAAAAAATGAAAACTTAAGGAAGGGAAAAGCATGGCATCTATTCAGTAGCATGTCAATAATAATATCGACGAGGCATGGTTTTAGTGATGTAGAAGACAAAATCAAGATGCCAAAAAAAAAAGGCCAAAATATATTTAACTTTGAAACATAGATGAAATCAATCTAAATTCATACCAGGTTTCCTAAGAATAATTATTATGCTGTCTAAATAAGTAAAAAAGAAATATTTTAATATGGCAATACCTTCTCCTTGTGTTTCTACGCTTCATAGGACCTTTGCTGAAGGCCCAATCAACAAAAATTGTTTGTGTAAGGAGCTCAGTTCCATTCAGTGTTGTAATTGCAGCTTGGGCTTCCTCAAAGTTCTCGTATTCAATCAGAGCATAACCCTAAAGAAGAAAAATGTCCATTTCAAAGCTTTAATGCCAAAAAAACAAAAAATGAAAATGACATGCATAATTCATTAATCTAATCATATTTGAAGTATCAAAGAATTTGCTTAAATTTGTAAACATCCTCCACATGTTATTCTCAGAAAGTATTTAAAACAACTTCACAAGATATACTTTTAACAGAAACAATTCTAGATAACATCTATGAAATACCTAACAAGCCAACAAGAACCTAGTGTTAAACAATTCCTGTCCAACAAATCATTATGCAACCTATCGGTGCAAATAGCCATAACCACATGCATCTCATATTTAAGTTAATAAAATAGTATGCCTGATTCACATTCTATTATAGATTCAGTATGATGTCAAATCCATTATGATTTGAAAGATTTGAACTATATTCATGTTTTCATTTAATATATACACATTATAAATGCATACGTAGCTGTTAAAAATGGATACGTGAAGCAAGCAGTGTAAACAGTGTTATGTTACTGCATAGCTACAAAATAATTTATTAGTCAGTATTGGACTAATATGCATGACAAGATACCAGGATAGTGTAAAATTGCATTTGAAATAGGAACTAGTATAACATACTCGACAGAAAAAAATGTTGGCAGACAAATAGATAGAAGAAAACGTCAATCACAGAATAAGACGATAAATGCTATTGACTTCAGGATTGACAGTTGACAGCAGAATCATTGCCAAAGAGATGACTGACAATCTCAAGTCAAATAACACCATTAGTTGATCTGAATGCCTTCTTCCATTAGCCTTTCATATTTTTAAGAATTCTACTAGTAATCATCCTATTAAAAATACACAGAAAATACTGCATCCCCCCTTCAATTCAAAAAATATTACTGATATAAATACTATCATATCAATCAGTAAAATTCCAGGTCTACAGAAACACAATTGTCCATAATTGAGAATTGACAATGCTTAAAGTTTTTTCTACACTACTTTTGCATTAAAATATCACTCTAAAACAATCCATGATAAATTTTAACAAGGATAAAAATGTTTGAAGATGATTGTTTTACTGAGTTTATAGAAATTATTATACCTACCTTAACAAAACCAGTGCGACGATCAAGATTTAAATGCAAATTTTTTACTTGGCCAAATTCACGAAAGGCATTGTGCAGATCATCTTCCTGTGCCTCTTCATGAACTCCAATTACCAACACAATCCATCCCTCAATAGCTGTAATATGAAATTTGCACTTGTCATATACAATCCCAGCAATGACACCATTGAGCAAAAGTTAGACTTCATCACAAAAATGGAGCAAATGCAATATAAAACAGTAACCTTCTAGAACAAGCAGCAAAATGTAAAGGAAAAAAAAAATCACAAGTATACTATCACATAGAAAAATAACCTACGCAATCAGTATTAGTTCATACTTCAAGTTATAAAATATTATTATAAATAACATCAAATGTTCAACTTGGTTCAAAATTTACTACTCTAAGAAAGATGAATATCTTGTTTGGTATAAACATGACAAGCTCTTCGACAAAAAGAAATCAATGTTGTCAAAAAGGAATACCATCACTTTTCACAAATTATAAGTTATGTACTACATTCGAGTTTGTCTTCAGTTCGAGTGTCCAGTCAGTGACTGAAATCCTGGATTGGCACAAAGAATTTTATACTAATTTTTTTTTATGTTTTCCTCACTTATTTATAACACTCTTCTGGTTGTTAAAAAAAAATAACTAGATGAACATCTCTTCTGATACTTTTCTTGATTAACAACTCAAATATTGTGCCAGAATTAAGGAAACTGCATATAAATAAAAGTAAAATATTGAACGACATATTTATGGGTTTGTACAAGGAATTCAAAATATTGAACCTTGAGCTAATAATGCAGCTAATCAATTAGATCCAGAACATCAAAATATAAACACGGTGTACAAAGGTTTCAAAGAATTGAGTGCTGAGCTAATGCAGCTGATCAATCAAATGCATAACACCATACTCCAAAACAGGAAGTGAAATTGCAATACTATTAACTGCCATTAGGCTTCAATCTTTGGGAAATAAGTGCATGAGCGACACCGTCTGGCATATTTTGGAGGAGTTTCCCTCGATCTTTCATTCTTGTTTCAATAACATTTTTTCTTATAGAGTAAAATAACCCACGACGTTGGGAAATGGAAAAAGAGTAAGACAAACATGCAAAATGGAGAGCTATGCTCAACCAGAAGCCCTATAAATCCAAAAGACAATAAGAAGGAAGCGCAGCATTAGGGTTAGGGTTTCCCCAACTTACACCGCTGCGGCCCGGGGCCTCCATCGGAGTCAATGGAATCAAAATCCCTGGAGGACAGACGAGCACTATGAATGGGACCTGCCTCCTCGCGGAAACCGCGACCTTTGGTCTTCCTGGGTCCTAATCCAGAGGAGCCGCTGCCGGCGACCGTGGATCGGAGCTTAGGGGCAGGGGAGGGGTCGGCCTCAGCAGCGCCAACGTCCTCATCCATGAGGTCATCTTCATCGGGCTCGAAATCTACGACGTCCACGTCCCCCACAACAGCCGCCATCGTCTTCGCACCTCTGCCTTCCTCAGAGTCTCTCCTCCTCTGTAGGATGGGTAAAACTCTTTTTTCTTTTAAAAAACACCCCCGAGTTGATTTTTTTTTTAAACTCTATTTTTAATTATTTCTTGTTTACTTAAATGGCTAAATATTAGCTAAAGATTTCTTTGATAAAAATTATTACGACACGAAGTTTTATGGTAAAAAAAAATGTTCGTATAAAAATTGAAAAAAAAAACAAAATTCAAAAGTATTACATCCATTTTTATTATATAACTAAACATTATTTTTCCTAATTAGTTAATAACAAATTTATTGCTTATAAACAGTTTGACTCCTAATTTAGAAAGGAAGTCCAAGTTTACTGGTGGAATATAAATCTTCTTTATTCAAAAATCTAGAACCATTCTGGTGTCCTTCGCCTGTCTCTATTAATAAAGAAGATAAATTAAAAATTCAAATGATAAATATAAAAAAAAAGAAGAGTCGAAGAGCATTGACCCAACCTCCAAACCAAACAGAAAACTCCATTGCTTTCCCGCATAAAACCTTTTTCAAGGTCTGATTTTAGATTTAGATTTCCGTCATTACTCGACCATTTAGGTCCATCCGAAAACAAATAAACTAAATATATACGTACACCTTTTTTTTAGGTAAAAAAAATGATAGATTCATCTCAAACGTTTTTTATCATTCATCTTATAACTAAATAAAATAAAATAAATCAAAATTAACACGACGGAATGATAGACATCTCGAAAATTTTTACGGTTATCGAAAATTAATTCTTATTCCTTAAGACAATTGTATCATATATATACTAGTCACTTGGTTCTCGTACGTGGACTATATATATATATATATAGACAGTAATCTTATTCTTTAAAAAGAATGTATCGATGTCCTCACTGAAAGACTTTGTAGCTAGTACGACAGTAGAATTATACTAATGAGCGATGGTCAATTCTTGAGAAATGTAAATCTTTCAAAATGAATATTCTCATGTCATGTCAGTTCTGAATTAGATATATAATATATTTTTTATGATTTATTTCATTTGTATTGATTATAAAATTGATTGACAAAGATGTTGAAAATAAACGAATCATCTTTTTACATCTAAAAGGGTGTATGGACAATTTTTTAAAATAGACTCAAATAGTAAATTTATTACGAAAATAAATAAATTTTAAACTATTTATCAAAATAGGTGAGAGGGGATGAATTATGGGAATTTCAATCCCGGATTACATTTTTTATTATTTCATTTTCATTGCTATTTGCATTGTTTTTTTTTAATTTTAATTTCGTAATTTTTGTTTTAATTTTTTTTTTAAATAATCGAAATTTAAAATAATTAAATTATGTTGTGTTTTATTTTTTGTAGTTCGTCGTCGATCGATCATCGCCCTCTCGTCGGTCCGTCACGACCCACTCGTCGGTCGGCCATCACTCGCCCGTCGTTCGTCGCCCACCAGGCGACTAGCCGTCGTTCGCTTGCCAATCGGTTGATTGCTGCCCTCCCGTCGACGAGCCGTCGCTTGCCCATCGATTGGTCGTCGTCGGTCGATCGCCCAATCAATCGCCGCTCATCGATAGATCGATCGCGGAAATTTTTTTTAAAATAGAAGTAAATAGTAAAGTTATTACGAATATAGATAAAAAATAAATTATTAATTATCGGGAATAAATTCCGACATTTAATTTTTAAAAAAAATGACGTGACTATAAATTAAATATTTTTTATTACACTGTGAAGCGGCGATGATTACGACGGCACGCGATTTATTTATTTATTTTTTAAATTCATAATAAATGGTGGAATTTAACGAAGAGCTAAAGTTCATTAATTTTTATATTTTATCGGGCTCATCGCCCCATTAATGTTTTTTTTAATTTCATTGTCGCGATTTAAATTCGACTATTGACCGTCGCCCACCATCTGTCGCAGTCGGTCATCGATCGCAATCGGGCATCGGCCATGGCCTTGCCACGACGACCTTGACCATCGATCAGACGACCATCGATCCTCGCCATAGTCGGCAACCGCGTTTCAGTCGCGATCGCCGCCATCACGGCAATCGATCGCCGACGACGGTCGCATAAAAATTAATGCGCTTAGCTCTTCCTTAAATCCCACCATTTATTATGAATTTAAAAAATAAATAAATTTGTGTGTTGCAATCGCACGTCATTGTCATCATCGTCGATCATCGTCTGCCCCCAATGTAATAAAAAATATTAGAATTAATTTAAAAATATTTAATTTATGGTCACGTCATTTTTTTTAAAAATAAATGTCGGAATTTATTCCCGATAATTAATAAATTTATTTTTTTATCTATATTCGTAATAAATTTAATATTCACTTCTATTTAAAAAAAAAATCACGATCGATCGATTGACGAGCGGTGATCGATCGGGCGATCGACGGATGACAACCAACCGATCGATTGATGGCCTGCGGCTCGCCACCGATGAGAGGCGTGCGATCGGCCGATTAAAGCAACGACGCTAGTCATCCGGTGGGTAGGCGACGATTTGACGAATGATGACCGACCGATGCATGGGCCGTGACTAACCGATTAGAGGGCGGTGGTCGCTCGACGACGAGCTATGAAAAATAAAATACAACATAATCCAATCATTTTAAATTTCGATTATTAAAAAAAATAAAAATAAAAAATGAAAACAAAAATTACGAAATTAAAAATTAAAAAAAAAAAGCATTGCCGGGCAATGAAAAAAAAAATGTAATCCGGGATTGAAATTCCGATAATTCATCCTCTCTCTCCTATTTTGATAAATAATTGAAAATTTACTTATTTTCTTAATAAATTTACTATTTGAACCTATTTTAAAAAATTCCCCCAGCTAGTTGTCATATTTAGTTGGACACTGGACTAATAAAATTCAGAACCGACAAAATTCAAAGATTTCTTTGATAAAAATTATTACGACACGAAGTTTTATGGTAAAAAAAAAAATGTTCGTATAAAAATTGAAAAAAAAAAACAAAATTCAAAAGTATTACATCCATTTTTATTATATAACTAAACTTTTTTTTCCTGATTAGTTAATAACAAATTTATTGCCTATAAAACAGTTTGAGTCCTAATTTAGAAAGGAAGTCCACTTTTACTGGTGGAATATAAATCTTCTTTATTCAAAAATATAGAACCGTCCTGTCCAATTGTCTTTATTGATAAAAATGATAAATTAAAAATTCAAATGACAAATAGATAAAAAACAGATTCGATAATTTAGAGCATTGAACTCTCTGTGAATTGATCCATATCTATTTAAAAATTATCTCTTTATATTTATCAATTGAACTCCAATATTATTTTCAGGACCCAACCTCCAAACCTAACAAAAAGCTCCATTGCTTTCCCGCATCAAACCTTTTTCAAGGTTTGGTTTTAGATTTAGATTTCCGTTAAACATTACTCGACCATGTAGGTCCATCCGAAGACAATAAACTAAATCTATATATACACCTTCTTTGGAGCAAAAAATATGTGTTAATCTCGAACATTTTTTATTATCGATCCTACAATTAAATAAAAAAAAAATCAAAAGTAGCACGACGGAATGATAGACCTCTCGAAAAATTTTACAGTTATAAAAAATTGACCTTTATTCTTTAAGACAATTTTACTATATATATATATACTGCACGATAAAATCATACGCGTCTATGCACGAAACACTGCGATAAACAGTGATTTCATTGTTCATCGCAATGTTATGAACAGTGAAAACACTGTTCATTAGTGTTTTGCGTATATGTGCATTTGACTTCGATGCGCAGTTGATAAAAATTATATATATATATATATATAATCGTATCCTTCAAAAAGAGTGCATCGAATGCCACGAAAGATTTCATGACTAAGACATTTATTAAGTAGAATTGTATCAATGTATGAGGGTCAATCAATCATTAAGGATTGTAAGTTTTTAGAGATACTTATTCTCCTACTATATCAATTTTGAATTGAATAATATATTTATTTTATTCATGTTGATTATAGATGTTGAAAATGAACGAATCATTTTTTTTATATTTAGTTGGACACTGGACTAATAAAATTCAGAACCGACAAGTTAGGATGAAGGGGATCTACGCGCAAATTGCATGGAAGCCGATCTTATCCAACCATCTGATATGTATATTTTTAAACTTAACTAATCTCTTACGAAATGACTGAGATTAAATGTCCGTTCAGGGACTTTAGCATTTCGTTAGGTCGCTGATCTTCACGCTAGATTGAGTGTATCATGCATGAAAGTTAAAAGAAATAGCCACAGAAAGCATCCAAAGAGTGCAAGCAAAACAATGCCATTAGCTCATGAAGTTGTGATTAATTAATACTTGCAAGCAAACCCTCTCCTCACGTCTCATTATAAATGTGTCTGCAGCATTCTCAATGCGAACGCACAGCTAACGATCGCCATGGCCAACGAGCTCTCTTCCAGAAGCGATGCGACGACGATCACCGAACGCACCTTCAAGGGAGTCGGCGACCTCATCAAGCTCCTCCCCAGCGGCACTGTCTTCCTCTTCCAGTTCCTCAGCCCGCTCCTCACCAACGTCGGCCAGTGCGCCACCGTAAACAGGTGGCTCTCCGGCGTGCTCCTCGTTGTCTGCGCCTTCAACTGCTCCTTCGCCTGCTTCACCGACAGCTTCCTCGACCCCGCCGACGGCAAGCTGTACTACGGCATTGTGACCGCGCGCGGGATCTGGCTCTTCTCCGACCCCGGAGCCGCGGCGAGGAATAATGACCTCTCCAAGTACAAGCTCCGGCTGGGTGACTTCGCCCACGCCGCCCTCTCGCTGCTCGTGTTCGTGGCGGTCGCGCTGCTGGATAACAATACAGTGACGTGCTTCTACCCGGCGCTACTTGTGCAGGAGAAGACGCTGGTGACTGCGCTGCCGCCGGTGATCGGCGCAGTCGCCGGAGTAGTCTTCGTACTTTTTCCTCAAAATAGGAATGGAATTGGGTATCCACCGACGGGTACAGCTGCCTCGGAAAAGAGTGTTGAATTGAATGAAGGAATCGGAAATGGAAAATAAACCAAGCGGACGGTGTGTTTTACGTTTTGTATATAGCAGTTTAAAATTGATTATTCGATCAGGGTTTATTTATGCATCATTGAAGAATGATTTAATTGTGTGATGTTGTCATTTATTCAAATAAATTGATAGTTAACGTTTTCATCGTCTTTATCAGGATTGACTCAAATAAATTTAACTTCAAATTTTGATAATATTTAACTGAAACAAATTTGATTCGAATTTTACTCGAAGTTCGATATTAATTAAATAAGTCAAGTTAAATTAAAAAAATCAAAATATATTTGAATAATTTTAGATATAAATTTAATTATTAAACAATCTCGAACGGATTCGTTTATCGTTCTAGCGACGGAAGATCCATCAGGTCGATTACTTTTTTTTGGAGGAAAGGTTTCTGGTCCGGCGGAAGGGCTTGGGGTGGCGGAGGAGGCAGTCCTGGGGTCGCAGTACCTCGGTTCCCATGGCGGAGATCGATGCAATGCCCTTAAAAATCCGGCTTGGGAAGGCGAATTGGGAATGGGGAAACAGGTAACGAGAAGAACCAGCACTTCAATTCTTCTTCTTCTTCTTCTTCTTCTTCACTTAAAAGACGATTCGTTACAGCCGAAAGTAGATCACGATAACGGAGCGGCACAATTAATCTGAAGGGAACAAATCTTAGAAATCGACTCCTGCCTCATTAACAGCAGCAATCGAGTACCAATTTCGCTGAACCCGTGGGGCTCTTCTTCTTCACTTATGGTCACCGAAACAGAGAGAGAACCAGAGAAGGGATTTGGAAAGGGAGGAACAAAGGCGTCCAACTGTCCAAGTGGAGGAGACGAGCAATTGCAGGTAGGTGGATTCGTGCGTGAGGCTCCTGAGGACGCGTGGATGGCAGAAAAAGGACGTCGCCACGGGCCCCACATCGGGGTTTTCAGTTCCACTCCGACGGGAGACCCATCGGGGGTCGGTTATTCCACAACCTCCCGTTCAATATCCACTCGGACTAATATTTTTAGAAAATAATTAAATTAGTGTTTTTTTTCTTCTCAGAAACCGAAGAGCATTGGAAAGAAGAAATAAATTTAAATTAAATATTTAAATTCGTTCCAGATACATGGAAATCAATTAAATAAATAAATTTAAATAATTTAATAAATTAAATAAATAATTTTGAATATATATATATATATTTGACTTGTTAATATTCATGAATAATATTTATAAATAATATTTATTAGATATAATTTATAAATTATATTAATGAACAAAATCTATGAATTATGTCGAAATTATTCATATCTATTTGAATTGTTTATAATAAATAATAAATTAAAATTAAAATATTAAAAATTTCAAATAAATAAAATATTTAAACAAGCAAGCTGAAATAAATTTGATTAGAAATTCGATATTAATTAAATAAGTCAAATCCAAATTAAAAAAAAAAATCAAATCAATTTTGAACCATTATTTTAATAATTTAATTAATTTTAAATTTGATTAAATTTAATTATCTTATTAAATAATTTTTAATACTATAAAATTTTATTTGATCGATTCGTTTATTGTTCTTAAGATCCATCAGGTCGATTACTTTTTTTTTTTGAGTATTATTATTATTATTATTATTTAAAAAAAGAAGTACTATTCCACACCCTCCCGTTCAATATCAACCTGAATTTCATTAATTATCCACCTGCACAAATATTTTTAAAAAATAATTAAATTAGTGTTTTTTCCCAGAAACTGAAGAGCATCGTCAAAAAGGACACGTTATCTTCTATTCTTCTGTCATAAATATCCTTAAATCAAATTTTATCCGCCCATTTAAAAAATTGGACCAGTCGTTTAACAGATTTATAACATTTTGATAAAAAAAAATATTAAATTAATTTAAAATATTTTAAAACCTACGATAAAAATAATTTAAAGACAATAGAAAACAAAATAAAATAAAATTTAATATATTCGAGAAGAGAGCGATTAAACCATTGCTAAATCAGGGATTGGATTAAAATAAATGTATTTTAGATTTAACTAGTATTCAAAAATTCCAATGCAACATTTAAATTTAGAATTATTCCTTCCTAGATATTCCTTAACAAACGTGGAGGCTGAACATTTTATAATGAACAAAAACCTTTTTACTTGCTCGTTTGGCAAGCTACCTCGACGGAAATGCGACTCGTACTAGTTTTTCCAATCTACCTTGTCCGAGCTCGTACATTGGAGTTGACATTCGGTAAAACATGCTCTTTTAAGCAGCGTCGTTAAAACCACTCCTAATAACATGGATTTGGCTAAAACAACATTAATCTGGTCAAAAACCAAAAACTTAATTCCGCAATTAAAAAAAAAAAAGGTTTTTCATTTCGAGATATTTGTCATTCAGTCCGACAGCAAAGACTTCCAATAGACCGAGAGAATAAATGGGAAGTGTAACTTCACAATTAAGAATACAAAAAAGAGTTGTCAGTAGTCACACTTCCTGCATGAACTCCAATTCATTGACTCTCGTAAGGACGTCACGTGAGTTGACTAAAAGAAAAAACAACAGAGAATAAGAATGAACCAATTCTTTGCCATTTCGTTTGGCCATCTTCTTCCCGTACAGTTTTTGGTGTGCCATAAATTTTTTACTTGGCAAAAAAGAGAAGAAACAAAAAATATCCACTTTCTTCCCAAGTTTTCAGAGATTTACAGAAAACTTACTTCCGGAGTTTTCGATCAGCGATTGTGGAAAAAAAGAAGAAAAAAAAGAAGACTAAATCAGTAAATCGAAGAGGAAAATCATGGAGAAAGATTCAGGTTCTTAATTTGATCATATTTATTGGCATTGAAGGAGGGAGATATTTTCAGAAAGAAGATGACCAAAATGGAAGATTTCTACGGGGTAAATGAAAAATGTTTGGAAAAACTCGGAGCAAAAAACAGAGGAGGAAGGAAATCTTCTTCTCATCTGCCCCACTTGCCCAGTTACTTAATCGGTCATCTACCCATCCGAAGCAAAGCCACCGTCTACCCTCTTTACTTAATCTATCGGCCACGTACCTTCCCAGAAGGCGTTCCGTGGGACCCATTTGATTATCCGAAACAGGGTTCTAGAAGCCGACGTGGCGCCGCACGACGAGGCCAAGTCACACGTTCGTCGCGGCGAAGACTGCCACCTCCTCGCCGAGGCATATATGGCTCGGACAGCCAAATTTACTAGCCCGAACACGAGCCTCTAAACAATAATTCTGCGCATTGAAAAAGAGTTTGGTAAGTTCATAGTTACCCACCCGCCTTCCGTCCGGATCCATGCCGATTGGTGGGGGCGATTCGGGGGATCGAATTTATCTCCTCCGACTTCAGGCAACAAGCCAACGTCAATTGCTACCATAAACAGGAGCAGGAGCCAGGAGAAGAAGGGATAAAGAAGCAATGAGCCATGCTGCTTCTCCAAATCTTCTGCTGTAATCTCACTGTGTCTTCCTTTACATTTCCGCCATTAAAGCGCTCAATCCCTTCCCCACGAGAGAGAGCGGGCGAGCAAGGCGGTGTTCGCCTCCCCACCTTTCACGCACATTAACACTCCATCGCCCGCCCTCCTTTAATTTATTAAACCGTCCTCTCCGAGAGGAAGCGAGCGGAGTAACCGTCGAAGGCAGAGGAGGCGGCGCTGATGGAGGCGAATGGGTGTCGTTGCTTGCGGGATTCCCGTTGCTTTCTGGTTGCGGCGGTGATGGCGGTGGTGTCGTTGAGTGTCGCGACGGCGATTCTGGACCCGGTTGATTTTTTAGCCCTGCAGGCCATCCGTAAGAGCCTCGATGACATGCCCGGCTCCGAATTCTTCTCGGCTTGGGACTTCACCGCCGATCCCTGCAGCTTCCCTGGCGTGTTCTGCGTCCGGGATCATGTGGTAGCCCTTGCGCTCGGCGACCCGCGCGCCGGTGCGCCCGGACTCCGGGGACTACTCGATCCTGCGATCGGCCGCCTCTCTGCGCTTGCTGAGCTCTCCCTCGTCCCTGGCCGCGTTACTGGTCCCATTCCTGACGCCCTTTCCAGCTGCTCCGAGCTCCGCTTCCTTGTTCTTAGCAAGAACCTCCTCTCCGGTCCCGTTCCCACCGGCCTCGCCGGTCTCCCCCACCTTCGCACCCTCGATCTCGGCTACAACCAGCTCACCGGCTCGATCCCGGCGTCTATCGCCTCCTCTCCGAAGCTCTCCAATCTCATCCTTTGCCACAACCAGCTTTCCGGCTCCCTCCCTCTCTTTCTGACCTCCTCCCCGCTCCTACATCTCAACCTCAAACATAACCAGCTATCCGGCCGCGTGCCGCCGCTTCCTCCTTCCCTCCAGTACCTCTCCCTCGGTTCCAACGCCCTCACCGGCAGAGTCGACACCGTGCTTCGGCGCCTCATCCGACTCAATTTCCTTGACCTAAGCTCAAATTTCCTCGACGGACCGATCCCCGGGGCCGTGTTCGGCTTCCCTCTCTCGTCGCTCCAGCTGCAGCGTAACGCCTTCTCCGGACCAGTCGAACCTTCGCAAGATGACGTGGTCATCCCGGTGGTGGACCTGAGCTACAACCGGCTCTGGGGGCCCGTACCGCCACAGCTGGCCTCGGTGACCCGCCTCTATCTCAACAATAACAGGTTCACGGGGGAGGTGCCCAGCCGCCTGGTCCAGGGGCTCAACAACGGGATGGAACTGCTCTACCTACAGCACAACTTCTTGACGGGGATCGAGATCGGTCCGACGACCGCCGCCCTCCCAGTGGGGACCTCGCTCTGCCTGCATTACAATTGCATGGTGCCGCCCTTCGACACGCCCTGCCCGCTCAAGGCAGGGTCGCAGAGGATGCGGCCCATAGATCAGTGCCCCCAGCTGCGAGGCTAATTTTTGGATTGAACTACAACGGGCACGAAGAGCACACCGTTTTGAAATTAAAAAAAAAAAAGGTAATGAGTCTAATTTATAATTAAAAAAAAAAACTAAAACATTTATAGGGCGATCCAATTTTATGATTGATTTTAGTTTTGCCTTGGGAAGAAGAAGGTTTACTAATAACATACTTTTATTTATAATAAGGGATGGTGAACTTGTAGTGGGTTCTGCTTCCAATTAAGCTCCCGTGTTTTATGTTCAAAACATGGTGTGTTTTTTTTTTCTTTCCTTTCTTTGAGATTGTTATATTATTTATCTATGTTCATATTTCATAATGTATGAAATTATATTGAGTTCTTATTTTTAAGAAAGAAAACTAATGTATGATAAGTTGTTGGCGAAGAGATGATAATATTATTTATTGTGTATGCATCTATATTTTTATGTTCTGAAATCATTAATGTTATTGATTTCATAACATCTAATAAGCAAAATGCGTCCTTGTGAGATTTATTTACTTCTAACAATATCTTCTATGTCGTGTATTTATAGATTTGTTCTCAGATGAGAGTAAGTCATTTGGAATGTTTAAGTCTGTTAAAATAGTCTATGTTCACATCCGCTCGATTTATCTTCCTCTTTGATTAGAAGCAACTACGGAAGCTGTTAATATGACTGATACTGATCAAAATTAACATGATTAAAAAAGATTTTTATATTTATGATTACTTATGCATCAAGATCAGCTGTAATACAAAGATATCATATCTCGACAAGATGCCGAATAACAAAGGTCCCACGTCTCGACAAAGGCACCACATTTCGACAGGATATCGAATGAAGAAGATATTACATCTTGGCAAATCACCGAATGATGAAGCTATTGCGGCCCAACCTTATCAAATGACGCTAGCAGTATATCTCGACTATATGGTAATCCAACGACCCGACGTTTGGTTATATTATATATTCCCTTTCTGCCATGTAGCATTTCCAGCATATATTATAGTCAACAAGATATCCTCTGTTAGTAATCTCATCCGACATATGACTATACCTGCTTCAAAGAAGTATGTCAGAACTCTTAAATGAAAACTTGTCCCCTATCAATTATGCGAGAGCATTAATTACTATCCATGCGCCGACAGTATTTATAAGGGTAATGATTTCAATTATCTCTAAGAATCGGTGTCGTCACGTCATAAGCCCATACCACCCACATCTCTTCGTACCGCTTCACAGGCAGGTATCTTCCACTTATATAAGGGTCACCCGAAAAGAAAAAGAGGAAGTTCGATATCTTTTACATTGCTCTTGTACTTTTATATTCTCTCCTCTACTCATTAATCCCGCCTTGAGCATCGGAGGAGCCTGACCGAGATCTCTCTCGACGCCCTTAATTGCTTCTTCCCGCTACAGGACTCGTCCCGCTCACGAAGAGTCATTCGGGTAACTCCCAAGACACCCCCTTTTCTCCAATTCAGCACCTCTGCTACGTCAAGTCCTTCGATCCGAGTTACCGATCCTTTGTTGTATTTGCTACTAGACACCTCAGCATCCTGGTCTCAGCTACAACAATGTCGACTTTTTTTTTTATAATGAAGAAAAATAATTAATCATGATTAATCTATGATCATACCGACGTCTGGACATGATGAAGGGCATGCATTCCAATTGATATTTTCATCTAGCAATAAAAATTGACCCTTATTCGCACCGTATTAATCATCCGATTTTGTATATAAAAATATTAGAGATATGATGTCATAATTAATGATTAATAAACAATATCTTGTCCATACTCATCGCATCTAATCATTCTTCGAGAAATACAAAAAATCAAAATATATTCTGAAAAAATGTAAAAAACTAAATAAACTTAAACTTAAACAAATAGAAAATTAGTATTTACTCGTGCCAATTTTATTTTGTTAAACTCAAATTAACTAATTCGATTTCAAACGTTGACGTTGATTAATAATGTATTAAATATCTTATAAAATATTTTTATCCTCTTTATATTTTTTAATTAGCACCAAATAAATGACACCATAATATCATCCTAAGCCTCGAAGAATAAAATCATGCGAACATTATGGAATAAAATTAAGTCAATATAATAATTTATGTTAATTTAAACTAACTGAAAAAGCTCGATGGATGTAAAAAAAACATATTTCAATTATTCCATCCCCTTTTATATATATATATATATACTAAAAATAATCAATCATATTATATTTTAAAGATCTACTAAATAATTTTTAAATAAAATATATTTTATCGATTATCAAAATAAATTAAAAAAACAGCTGCTGTGTTTTTAATTTACTATTCTATTTGAAAAAAAAAATCTTTAAATATATATGATTAGAAATCAAAATCACATTTGATAATGGAATTGACCATTTTATTATTGTATCGTAACTTTGGAGACTATACAGGCATCTGTTACTTATTAACGAAGTTAGTAGACGCGCTTTATTTTCCTTTGTATGACACGCGTGGAACATGACGGATGCCAAAGCGATGCCTATGCATAAGAAATAAGGCCATAGAATAGTCATTATAAACTTCCCATCGAAGCGTGGCGTCTCATTCTCATCCCACTCCGCCGAGCCCTCTTCTTCTTCGTGCTTCTTCGTGCCCTCGTTCTGATCTTCGCTTACCTCTTCTTCTTGCTTGCGCTTGCATCCATGGTTGGAGAGGTGAGAGAATCGGAGGGTTCGCAGAACAGTGCCGAGCTCGAGGAGCTCGCCCGCTTCGCTGTCGAGGAGCACAACAAAAAAGAGGTAGCTTTGTGTTCTTCAATTTGTTTGAAGAGAGCTTATCTGAATCATTGAGACGCTTTGTCGGCGGCTGTATCAATTAATTCTGTGCGGTATAATGTTCTATTAAAAAAAAAAAAAGAAAGATTCTCATGCGTTTATTTTTGATGTTTTTGGTAGAATCCCCAAAATCTAGTTTGAGGTAATGTCAGAGCCGATCCTGTCCTAGGGTTCGAGTTTTCTATATCATTCCTCATAGGGGAGATCACCAATTCAGTATGACGTCCTTCCTCATCCATTCTACTGCTCAAAATCGTAATTTTCTTTCTTCATCTATTCGTCTAAACCGTTATATCTCCGTGCCTCTTTCCTCTCGTTCCTCATTATTGCTTATTGCTTCCTTTCTCAACCATGTCGTCACTAAGCTGTCTCCATCACTTCTCCTCTCCAACTAAAGAATTGAAGCTTTTCCAATGCACCATTCAATTAGTCATTACGGAGTTCTTATGATCTCACCAGCTATCCTGAGGCTTAAGTGTTTGCTCAAAGCAAGTGTTAAAAATGTATAAATATCTTATGTGGATCTCCGTTTAAAGGAAAATTTCTACTGTGGAATAAAAGATCAAGCTTTTGTACCTTATGCAACTGTCAATGCTAGGGATAACCTTTCCAGTAGTTGAATCCTGCGAGGATGCAGATCATCCACATGTTGCGGTTTAATAAACTCATCCGATGAAGGAATTTCGCTGGGATATCCGTTCCGACAGTTAAATCCCATGAGGATATAGATCATTCATATGTTGGGATATCCTTTGGATCTATGATAGATGTGAAATTCTTGAATTCGTTTTGAGTCATCTCTTCATCTCATGAAAATGCCCACATCATCCATAAGGCCAGGTGGGTTGTTCCATCCAGCATGAGATTAATTTAATTTCTTGCATTAATGGATGTGTTATAGACATCTTGTAGTTCTGGAACTTTGTGCACAGCATCTTCTGGCCAGACATAGTGTCTTATTGGAGTTGAGTTGATTATATGAATGCTTCTGTAATGGCAGATCGTTGTTTTATCTTGCTCAATGCAAGCTAAGTTACTTTCAACAATTACATTTTAAGAGTCTTGCAAGAAGGAGATTAGAGGATAATCTATTACCTGATTTGCTCTAATGTTTTATCTAAGAAGTAACTTGTTGATTTTAATTGACTGAGACCAAACAACATAACATCTTTTACATTTGCAAATTGGTATCATCTCGCTATTAGTTTGAGGGTCATACAAAGAAAATTGTCACCAAGAAGTTGAGTCATCTTGTTAAAATTAGTCCGCAATTGTTGGATGATTAATTCCATAATTTTTTATAGAATTATCCTCAACATTGTAGGAGAATTAGTTATGTGTTTTGTATATATATATATATAGACAAAGTATGAACTATCTAGTAATATTTGGCTCTCCAAAAATTTGTTTGATGGTGTTTTTTCCTATATAGAGTTATTGTGAGTTAGTGCATATTAGCTAATTTCTTTGTGTTTGCTAATTCATCTTGCTTAGTCATTTCTTTTTTTGTAATTCTAAAAGAGAGAATGATGTTCCAGAGAAAAGTTGAGGAAATCAACATAAGTTATTGTGCATTTAAAATAGCTTCAAGTCTGAAGAGAAAAAAAAACATGAATTATACCCATTTCAAAGCAGACTGGCTAGTCGCTCTTTATCTCTCCAGTCAGAGTATGTAGGAGCATTGTTGCAATACTTTTGATAAATTTTCTTTTCTGCTCACACAGAATAGACTTCTGGAATTTACTCAAGTGGTGAAGGCAAAAGAGCAAGTTGTGGCAGGAACACTTCATCACTTGACCTTGGAGGCAATCGACGCAGGGAAGAAGAAGCTGTATGAAGCCAAGATATGGGTTAAGCCGTGGCTCCACTTTAAAGAGCTTCAGGAGTTTGAGCATGTGGGAGACTCTCCCTCTCTTACCACTGCTGACCTCGGTGCTAAACGAGGTAATAATATATAATCTAATTCTGAAGTGCCTAGGAGTTTTGTATATATTACTGCAATCTATAGTGATCATCAGATTTAACTATGTTAGGTTTATCACTGCAAATTTCATTATTCTGTTCTCTATGGGCAGGTTGCCTAGAGAGTAAGAGTAGCTGCTAAGTTTTACTTTTGTGTAACTGCTTCAATTTTCTGGGCAAAAGGATTTTTTTATTTGAACCGAAAAATTTGAGTAAGATAGAAAGATGGAGAATGGAGAGATTAAAATCATGACCTTTCTTCCCAGTTCATTCATCTTTAACGAGAAAAGTGAAGAGTGATTTAAAACTGGAATAACCAGCTTAGTCTTTTTTCTTTTAAGAAAATACCTCATTTGACCAACGTATATATTTTGGATCAACAACTTCATCTGTTCTTCACGTTTGGATCATAGAATTTTCATTCTCCTATTTCCTTTCTTTCCCTAGCAAACAACATGAAAATACAAATGTTGAACTTTCATCCTTGCTTACTTTCTGCTTCGTTTTCTATCGTCCCTAAATTCTTTATTTAAAGAGGGAGCAAATTCATATATGATAGGGCACTATCATAAATTCTTCCCTTTTCTTGAAAATATCCCATGACCTCTCATAAATTCAATTCCTTTTTATGTTAAACAATGTAATGTTCTTTTAATACATACTATATTCTATCATGGATCTTTCCTATCTAAGTATCTAACTAGATTCTGAAATAAGAACCTAGGTTGATCCCAATCCTCAATTTTACAATGGGTCCTCTAGTTGGGACCGCAAACACAACATGAATTTTATGGAATTGGTTTGGTGCATTATTTTACAGATAAATCTGCTAGAAAAGGTAAGACCATCCTTTTCATGGCCATTGTTGATAGTATACCCCAAAATTTTTAGCATCGCTAACTCTTGGTTGATCATTTTTATCGCGTCAAGACAACAAAGTACTTGATCCTTCTTGTCATCTACTTTTGTTCATTGTTAATTTGTACTTCTCCATTTCTAAGTTTGTTTTTGTGTTTTAAAGTCTTAGCAAGTAACCGTTATCTTCTTGAATTTAGTTATGGCATAAAAAAAATCCAAACTTTCATATTCAGGTGTCATTTGATAGGTTTTATGCTGTGTATCAACCAGGCTTTTGTATAGGGATCACATGAACCTTGTGTAACTATTTTCAATTGGTTAAAAGATGGTAACAGTCTACCTCTAGGTTGGGAATTTTATTTCTCGTCTTGCTCTATAACAGTTTGAAGCTTGTTTAATGTTCAGGTGCCAGTGGGTATCCAGTACAATCATTATTTTATATCAACTATTAGAATGGTTCCACATTTCTCAGTGAGTATTATCATTTGACAGAGGAGCTTGGTCCTGGTTGGCGCACTGTTCCTGTAAATGATCCTCTGGTCAGAGATGCAGCAGACCATGCTTTGAAGACCATCCAACAAAGGTCCAATTCGCTGTTTCCTTACGAACTGCTGGAGGTCCTCCAAGCAACGGCAGAGGTCTGGAATCTTTTGATTATTTTTTTTCCTCGCTACATGCTTTCTACTTTTAAATTGTTTCACATGTAGTTCTGAAGGGTAAAAGGGGTACGATTCACATATTTTGTTTTTCTGAAAATTATTAATTTAAGGGAGAGGCTGATTTTTCTTGGGGAATAGAGCAGCCCAACAAAAGCTTTTGTACTTAGTGGTCGACTTTTCTTATGCTGCTTGAATTTTGTTAATTTAAACATACAAATTCTCTCTTATTCATTAATGCTATGGTTGGTTGGTTGGTTCGAGAAATGGAATTGACAAACAACAGAATAGTTGTCCTAGGAATAAAATTGATAAGGCACTGTAATAGGAATATGTTTAGCTTATTGAAGGTCAGGAATAATTCTGATAAAATATCAGCCAAATAAAAGGTAGTAGTTCACTTGGCCTGTACAATTGGTCAGTCCACTAGGTCTATTCAGCTCGCCCACCTTGTGTGGTCTGCTTCGCATTCCACAGTTTGCTTGGTTAATCCAGTCCTCCTATCGTTGCTTGTCTAGGACAAGCCATTCCTCCCATTCAGCTTGCCAGATCTATTCAGTGTGCCGCCTCCATCATCCCATTCTGTTTGACTTACTCAAAGTATGAATTTCTTGAGTAGTTGAATGGTGTAGGAATATATACTCTTCAGATATTGAAATAGTAATAGGTATTTTTTGGGGGTTGAATGGCGTAGGAATACACACTCTTTGGATATTTAAATAGTGGGAATAGATATTTTTTGGGAATGACACGAGGAATAACTAAGAATGATGTTTAAAGGATGTAACTCCGTGTGAATTGAATTGATATTCCAAGTTTATTTGTCTAACCAAACATAGGAAAACTTAATCCATGAGAATTCATGGGACCAAAATGATTATTCTTGTCAACCAAATACACAAATTCATGAGAATTGATTTGTGCATTTGGTTCACGGAATAGAAGAGATAAAGCATACAATAGTCAATCTTTAGGGAATAAGTAGATTAGGGATATGTAACCAACAACCAATAAGGTATATATATTTTTTGGTTTGATTATGAAATGAAAGAAATAAAGAATAACTATCTTTTTGTGTGATTGGTAAAAATACCTGGTTATGAATGAAATAAATGAAGAATAATTATCCTTATGATTGATTGGTAAAAATATCATAATGAATACAGAATACTTGAGGAACAATTGTTATAATAAGAATTCTTCACGTAAATAATTTTTGTGGCTCATTTTGCTTGCGCTATTTGTTTCATCGGCCTAGCCAACTTGTCCAGTATGATCGACTTGTTTGGCTAGACTGACTCCTTATTTCAACCTGTCTAATTGGTTTGCCCATCTCAACTGTACCATTTGGATCAATTAGATTGACCAATTCACATCTGACCCAAGGGATGCACATTTGATCAATCCAATTGGACTGTCCGACCTGACTGGTCTGCATCTTACTGCTGATCAGACCCACCAAATCAAATGGCCCAATTGGATACTCTGGACCATCTGACTTGATTGGACCCATAAGACTGACTTGCCGGTTCGAACCCATCGGACAGATCTCAATAACAGACCTGATTGAACGTATCAACCCGTGAGGATTGACTGAGTTATCTGGGCTGTCTGACCCAGTTATCTCAATCAGACTCTCTTCTTATCTCCTTTTTTTAGCTCAACTTCTCTTGGGCTGAACCCTTTTTGGGAATAAAACTTTCCTAGATTTTCATTTTGAGACTTTTTGAAATGCCTGGAACCCAATGCTTGAAATGAATGCGTTATAATTCCCCCCCAAAAGAAATCGCATTCACTGAGCCTTAGATAATTTAAATTTGCTTCTAAAGAAGAGAAACAAAGTTCTTTATACAGCAATAACTTCCTTGATTATATGGATTTATCTTTGATTTTTTTTTTAAAAAAAAAACTAATAGGTGATTGAAGAAACTGCAAAGTTTGACATGCTCCTTAAAGTTAAGCGAGGAAGCAAGGAGGAGAAATTTAAGGTCGAGGTCCACAAGAATCTGGAAGGTAACTTTCTTTTGAATCAGATGCAACAGGAGAATTAGGAGTTGAAAAGTGAATAACCAAAATAAATGTGTCGTCTAACGACTTTGGGTGATACTTGGAAAACCTGTTTTACCTCAACTTGCTTGTAGTGTTTGTGGATGCCTAGTGCACTTTGACACTATGAAAAAGTAATAGCAGATGGGGAATATCTATGCTTGTATAGAATGAGTTCATTTTGAGCTTGGTTGCTTGCTGCTGCTGCTGCATCTCGTTGAAGATAGTCATGCAATCATCAAGTCAAACACTAAGACGTCTTGCGTTCAATGTGGTCTGGTGAAGTTAGTTATGGTAAAATAATGATTAAGTTTGCCATTATATTATATTATGATTGCTGCAATCTAGTAAGACTTGGATAATATGTATGACTATCACATTGAATTCCTAGAGGAAAAAAAAAGGAAACAAGTTATTTGCATCATAGGATGAAATGCTCCGTTAGCAAATCAAGTGGAGCAACTGATGGTGTCATGATGAAAGAAGACAAAGTAAACTTGAGCAGCCTAATTAACAACTGATCTCCAGGGAATCCAATGGCTACGATGTAGAAATGATAAGATCAGGGCAAAAGTAAACTCATGTCAATCAATAACAATAGAAAAAAAATAGTATAAGTATTTTTTTTTTTGGGTAATTTATCATTTCACATTTTCAAAGTCAATTTTTTTAATTATCAAATCACGAATCACTTTTTAAATTTACTCCGGTCTAATATTTCATTATTTTTTTAATTAATGGAATAGTTTCATTAGTCGATTTTGTCCAAAATTGACTGATGAACTTAAACAGTTTGGAATCATATAATTCAAAGATTTTTATATTTTTTTCGCACTCAAAATACATACGTGATCTCAGAAAATATTGTAATACATTGTGTTGGAAATAACAATTTTTGAAATTTTGAATTTTTTTAATGGAACGAAATCATTGATGGGCGCAAACGATTCGGAATTGCATGATTCAAAGATCCATGTGCTCATCTTGTACTTCATAATATGTACGTGATCTTGAAAAGCATTGTGATATACTGTAGTGGGAACAATGATTTTTGAAACTTTGATTTTTTTTAATGGAATAGCTCTATCAGTCGGTTTTGTCCGACTTATATACCTAGACAGCTCGAAATCACATAATTCGAAGATCCATGTGCTCCTCTCACACTCCATAATATGTACGTGACTTTGAAAAGCATTGTGATAAATCATGTTAAGAGCAATGGTTTTTGTCACTCGTGTATCACACGTGAAGTGTGTTCGAAAGAATATTTCAAATGTTACGACGACGATACTCGCTGGACGAAGCCACCAATGAGTTCTTTAGACTTCTTCACTCATGGATATATAAAACTTTGAATTTTTTTTAATGAAATAACTCTATCAGTTGGTTTGGTCCGAAATCGACTATTAGACCTAGACAACTCGAAATCATATGATTCGAAGGCCTTTATTCTTCTCTTGCACTTCATAATACGTACGTGACCTCGGAAAGCACTGCGTTATACTATGTTGGAGCAGCGATTTTTGTCACTTGTGTTCGACATGTGAAGTGTAGTCGAAAGAACATTTCAAATGTTACAATGACGATGTGGCCCAGTAGCGCGTACATATTATGGAGTGCGAGAGGAGCATAAAGGTCTTCGAATTGTGTGATTCCGAGTTGTATTGGTCCATCAATTGGTTTCGGATGAAACTGACTAATGGAGTTATTCCATTAAAAAAAATTCGAAGTTTTATATCTACATGAGGAGAGAGTTCCAGGAATTCATTGGTGGCTTCGTCCAACAGGTATCATCGTCATAACATTTGAAATATTCTTTCGACCGCACTTCACATGTGTGACACGAGTGATAAAAATCGTTGCTCCCAACATGATTTATCACAATTCTTTCTGAAGTCATGCACGTATTATGGAGTGCGAGAGGAGTACATGAGTCTTCGAATTATGTGATTTTGAGTTGTCTAGGTATATTAGTCGGGTTTGGACGAAATCGATTGATGGAGCTATTCCATTAAAAAAATTCAAAGTTTCAAAAATCTTTGCTCCCAATACGGTGTATCACAATATTTTCCGAGATTATATACGTATTATGGAGTGCAAAATGAGCACATGGATATTTGAATTACATGTTTCCGAGCTGTCTAGGTTCATCAATCGGGTTCAAACGAAATTAACTGATGAAGCTTTTCTATTAAAAAAATCAAAGTTTCAAAAATTGTTGCTTCCAACACAGTATATCACAATGTCTTTTGAGGTCACGTACGTATTATGGAGTGTGAGAGGAACACAGGTTTTCAAATCAGGTAATTCTGAACTGCTTAGGTCCATTAGTTGGTTTCAGAAAAAAATCGATTGATGGAGCTATTCATTAAAAAAAATAGTAAAATATTGAGCGGACTGGTAAATTCAAAAAGTGATACACAATTTGATAATTATGAAAGTTACGTACATGATTTTAGTATTTTGAAAATGTGAAATGGTAAATTGTCGAATATTTTTGTTGTCCATGGATATCAAAACTAAAAAAACAACCGTTAGGGATAATTATATAGAAGTTTATCTATTTTCATAAATTGTTTGTAATTGTCTCCACGGAATGGATAGTTGCTAAGCAGTGTAGAAGTTACTGTAATAGACAAGGATTGAATTTCAATGTGAAATTTAAAACTTTTACTTGGATTCAAAAGTGCTTTGTTCTTCTGGCCAACGACTTAAGGAACATAATTTTTTCGTAATTTATTTTCTTCGTATTGACTATGAAATCGACTAACAAGGATATTTTATCCTCCAACAACACAGCTAGATAGATTGGTGAAGTGTTATCAAATTTTTTTTTTTTTTTTGCTCCGTCTGCTAAAATGTAATTATAGGGCATCCTATTATTCTCCCGATGTACACTTATTTACCTTTAATAAATATTATAAAGCTTATTTGTTTGTTTGATACTGCTCGAAAAAAAATGTTTTTTATTCTATTTGTGCAAAAAAAGATTGGAATCGTCAACCTAGTAGCCTCTACTAATCCGCTCCCGAATCATCGTAAGGGAGATAAATCATAATGAATCTTTAGCCCCTGAGATCAGTAACTAAAATGTTTTTTATTCTATGGTTGTACTGCCGGAGTGTGATTTCTTTTTCATTATGATTATACTATCGAAATGTTACTTAATAATTTCGTATTTTAAAATTGTTCTTTTATCTGCCAAATATATATATTTAACTTTTTTTTTTTCCGGTGAGCCCGTCGCGCTCTCCATTTCCCTAAAAACATTTTCAAGATTATTAGTAATCCACGCATTGAACATTTTCCGATAACCAACCAGTGCACTTCCTATAAAATTCTGAAGCTTTCTTTCCAGTTTCCCTCAGATCTTTATTCATTTGATTATATAAACCCATCGGACTCGTAAAGCTTTCACAGGATAAACTGTTTTAGTGAACTTATATATTTTCCCCTTGAATGGTCTTTAGGAGGTCGTTGGTGGTATTGTATATATTTTTTAACTTGTGAATATTCATCAACGCATAACGTTCATTTATGCATTGCTTTACATCTACATTCTGAGCAGATTCAGTGCATTGAGATGAAAATTAATAATTGTTTCAGACTACTGTTAGAAGTTTTCATTTATTGATGAAGGTTGGATAATTGTTTCATAGATATTTACATCCTGAAATCAAGGATTCTCGCCGATTGTCAGATGTTTATATATAGATTTAGATTTTAAATAGCACAATTCCATCGAAGTGAAATAAATAGATCTGCCCTGGTGCTAGGGTACAGCTGCGGTAGGATCTCCGTATAGATTCCCATGTATCTCTGGCTTTTATAGGGTTTTTGATCGATTTTTTTTTTTTGAAATTTTAGATCTGTTGAGACAGTCTGTTAAATATTTTTTGATTTATTATAATGATCGATAAAATCTTTTTATAAATTCAAATCGGTCATTTATAAAAAATACGATGTTAGTTAAAATAAATAAATAAACCTTCACAGGCGGAGCAGTTAGTTCGACCGACTGCTAGATTAATTTACTACGGCACTGCATGATTTCAAAATTCTAAATATTTTTAGATTCTTTTTTTTATTAAAGAAAAGCTCGAAAAGTATCCACAAACAGTCAGGGAGAAGTGCGCACTCGATGGCCTAATTTAGTGATACGGTGAAAGTAAGTAACCGAGCTGCGTGAAAATCAAAATTAAATTGGAGTCGAATGAACTTAAACTTGTACGAGCCATACTTGAATCCACTCTAATCGAATATGAATTCCGCTCTATACTTATTCAAGTTGATGAGTAACCACAAGAATTCGACATTATTAAGGGATCTGTCTCTCAGGTACTCGATTTTAAATTAGTATATCTCTTCGTATAGTAAAAATGTGTCTTTTAATCTCCTTCTTCGATTGTATTTCTTGATTTTCTCTTTCTATATAAAAGTAAAAGAAATAAGAAGAAGAAATTAAATAATTTTTTCAAACTTTATTCACTTTTATTTTTTTTTCATATTTCCTTTGATTTCTGATTTAAATGTTGGAAGCGTCACGTCGAGATATACACCTCGAACTTCTTTTCTTCTGTTTTCAAGTTCTTTTAGTTCTGAATTGCTTATCACTTGGAGGATTGATCTTTGAAGAAGGCTGACTCATCAACGCTTGACTTTCCAAAGTCTCATTGATATCCAACCTCTCGAGATTTCATATATGTTAGATCTTCTGAGATCCCATATATGTTTGATCTCTCGAAATCCAAGTGACATCCAACTTATCGAAGTCCCATGTATATTCGATTTTTCGAAGCCCAAATGACGTCCAACCTCCCTAGATCTCATGTACATCTGACCTTTTAAGGTCATGTGTGCGTCCGATTTTTCGAAACTTAGACAAAACTCAATTATAATCCGACCTACTAAAACTTAAAAATCGATCTATTTCGTATTCAATTGATCGAAAATATTCAATCATGATTATTCTATTGAATCATCTCATCTATCGATTTCGGATCGAATCATTTATCAAATTTTTACGTGCAACTACTGGTTTATAATTCTCGGTGATTTTTCTGAATACTTTTCGTTGAGAAAATTTTCGAAAAGTTTTGCAGAGTTTTTCTTTCACCGGCAAACTGTTTCAAGTAGAAAAATGAAAGTATGAGAAAATCACCGGATGGGGAAGTTGGTGATCGCCAACAATAGTCATAGTTTTAGGTCTATCTATGTCGACGACTGCTTTCCTTTCCTCTATGGACTATGGCTATGCCACTCTTAATTACCTCGGTTGGCTGCTACCTCTCGGCATTTTCTTCAGCCGCAGTCCGACGACGAACGAAGTGCTTGGAATACACGTCGAGGTCTCTAGTGATTGGAACATACATCTGGATGTTTGCTTATGACGCAGTAGATTGGTAATAAATTGAGGCAGTTCGAAACCTAATTGGGATTTTTCCTGTTTAATCCATTTGATCATCCCATCTGAAAACAGACCAAATTCACCACATTAAACAGAAGCTCGGTTTACTTCCCTGTTTTCAGTTTTCAACCCTAACTTGTTTGACCAGAAATCTTGGTAGATCTTTAGAACTCAGAGTTTAGCTAGCAGCTCTAACTCGAAAGCAGTCTCGAGTTTAGAATTGAAAGAAACTTCCATCGAACAAGAGTACATCGACTTTAATTACAAGCAGCACCAACACCCATGCAGGTTGGCTCTATTCGAGCCTACTCGACCGAAAACAAACACATTTGCAGACTTCAAGGTTTCCCACAGCCCAAAACAAGGAACCTACCGACATTACTCGACCACCCTCTCCGAGTTAAAGGCTGTGAAACTTCCAATATCCACGCTGCTCATGCACGTTCTCCGGCTCTGTCAAAGCTATGAGAGTTGGCTTAGAAGGATGGCTGCAAGGAGGAACGTCACTTGTTCTCTAATTCTGCTGCTGCTGCTGTTGCATTTGGTGGTGGCCTGTGGTACTCGTGGTTGTCGCTCTGGAAGACTCAGAGGAGAGTTTGGATTCCCCACGTGGAGACCTGTTCGACATAAAATGGAAGCTTTGGAGGAAATACGCAGCAGAGAGGAGATGAAGTTCTCGAAGAGGAGAAGAGGAGGGTGAACACTGGGCCTAATCCTCTCCATAACAGATAGGGATCAGTAATCTTGAACTGCTGAGTCTACTACGTTCCTTTTGCTTCTCAAGGAAGTATTCTGGATTTATCATCACAGAAATGACACAAAACAGAATCATGTCTTCAAATATAGTGCTCATTTCGATGCTTTTATTGTTCTCGAACTCAATGTTTTTCCTCTGATATCAGCACGTTCAGGGCAATTAAAGTGTGTGCTGGTGCTTCTCTTGCACTATGATCTAAAGCAATCGTTTATGCATTTTTGCTGTGGTTTTCATCCTCATCATCCCTTTCGAAGTTTTGTTGTACCATGATGCAAATGCAATTAAACTAGAGTCGACTTAATTTTTCACAGATCGTGTGCTCGAGGAAACACGGCCCACGGCGATGCTTTGACGCTTGATCCAACAAAAACTCGAGTCTGTCTTTACAGTGTTGTGCTTCGTCCGTCAGTCTCTTGGTTCAGTGAATAAACAAACAATGAAAATTAAATACAATTTATGAGATGTCAAAATGAGTCTGCGATTAAGAGGAAGATGGAGATTGAGAGATAGGAGGTGTATTTATTTAAAGGTTTCAATGACTTTATTTTTGTAAAAAATGGAATGTAATTTTAAACTTACTATTATACCCTTACATTTGTCAATTTTTTTTTTTTTTTTTTTTTTTGTGATTTTGAGGGTGGAAGGGTGAATTGATGAATTTAACAAAGAAATGAAATTGCTATGCGTAATGTGTTTAGGACATACATTAATTATGCGTAATGAAACTGCTCTCTAAAGTTCATCAAAATTTTCACAAAAAAAGCAAAAACTTAATTCTCATAGAGAATGTTAAAAACTGCCATAACCCAAATAGTTTCCCTCTTTTGTGTCTGTTATCTTTCGGATTCTTTGGGAATTCGGACACAAAAACAATCAATGTGTTCCCTTAATTTTTTACTAGGTCTGACAGTTCATGGAAGCTCCAGTTCCAGGTCTCGGGACAAACGAAAAACTGTAACGAACTCTCGGGAAAACCTGTGACTCTCTGCAGGACATAGTAAATTGTGGAGCAAAACAAGTTTCTCAATGTCTCTGTGTTCCATCTGAAACCTCATCCCAATACAAAATGAGTATTTTCTAAACGGTGTCGTCCCACTGTGCACTTCAGTGGAAGTCAATTCCATCAGGACTAATTGAGTTATTTATCGGCAAAACAGGCGATTACATAGTTGGTTGGGGTTGTCGATCCTTTACTGACCTTGAAAACCTTTCTAACTCGACCAGGGAACAAGGAAATTAAATCACAGAGCCTCAACGTTGAGTTGATATTGGGTCTTAAAAGATTAATATGGTTTACGATTTTACAAAGAAAAATTGAGGTGCCATCAATCGATGAAAATCTAAATTGATTTCAAAATCAAAATCTACGTTTCGAATAGATGAATCTAAACTATTAATTTGCTCAAAATAGATTATGGGTGAATGAGAAATTAATTATTACATCAACCCAAAATATTATTAAAGGAAGTAAGGGAAGAAATAGTCTCACATTGAAAATTCCAGAAAGGATTTACTTCTTTATATACGTTGTTGTATTAATTGAGTTAACACAAATAACATAGATACTCTCATCCAATAGGCGAGCAAGTGCGCTCACTTGTGAGCCCGCCGTGTGCACATGCGCACAATGAACGCTTTGTTGGCACACTTTACACTTACGCATCGTCGCGAGAAGCATTGAGGAGATACTTTGACACTCTGTCATGTATACATGACACTCGGTTGGGCCGAGAGAAATGATTGACCGTTGACTAGGCGATTGGATGGACACCGTCGGATCAAGAGGGTGATAGATCGCAAGTGACGCGATCTGGAGCGTTGATCGCGAAGAATCACGATCGGCCCATTGGTGATGAAGGTTGATTTAGATAGTCAAATTGACTAGATCGCTGGATTCAGATATGGCGGCTGAGATCAAAGGAGGATCTTGAAGGTTACAACCCTCTAGATCCTATGACTCAGATGAAACTCATCAAAGGATACTTCACCTCTTCGCCTAATATAAATAGGATCCCTAGATGATGAAATAGACTCACTCAAATTCACTCAAACTCATTCACTTCTTGCACTCATTCCATCCAGAGTCCGAAAAACTTGCGAGATGAGTCGTCGATGTTATTATTCCGAGATGTCGTTGTATCTTCGAATTATTGTTCTATCCGTAACCATTTGAGCGGAACAATATCATTTTACGAATTCGTAGATAGTGTTGAATATTAATTTCGACGATATTATATCATCTTGCATTTCTCTCCAATGACAATCATGATCACATCAAACAATATATATATATATTCTTCAGCTACTTCGACTACATCTAGCTACGTGCCATGGTAACCTTCCCCATCATGTTTTTTCATCACATTATATTGCATTTTTGGAATACAACAACAAACAAATAACTGTGTTTCGACTTTTTTTAGATTAATTGCTTTGTCGTACTTAGTAAATAAAGGTGCTCCAGCCACATTATCCGATTAAAGGAAATAAAAGGACGAAGACACCATGTGATTTGTCTTCACCTTTTGGGGGGCAAGTGTTTGTTTCAGCAAGCAGGAACCTTCCAAGTTTGTGATGCTGGCCACATCCATGGTAATGCATGCTTTGTGTTTGCATTTATCCGATATAGAGAGTTCATACGTAGCCTATAAACCACAACCTCATTCACGGTGGTATAACACACACAGGATCTCACTGCAAGCGAATTATGTGTTCATGTGTCGAGAAATTGAAAACATGTTCAGTACTGTCTTTGTGCCTGGCCCTCAATATAATCATCATTTATCTGTAGCATGCGTTGCTCCTTGCTTGCATCTCTTTTTGTACAGTTACTATATCTTCTCGTCCAGCTTTTACCTTTCATAGCAGACGATGGCACATGAGCTCATCTTACCGCTGAAGTCTCCTTGGTCACCTTCCTTCATCTTTTGTGCTCGGCAAAACTTAGTGGACGTCTGAAATCAAATGATGTCCTCCACGCTCTGTCGTTTCTTTTCTTTCACACACACACCCTCTCTCTCTCTCTCTCTCTCTCTCTCTCTCTCTCTTTCTTCCGTGAGAAGCGCAGCTTTGCCTTTATCTGTTCACTCTGTCGGAGATTGAATATTAAAGATTGCTCTTTGCTCTTTGTTAGCACAGATCGACAAGATTAGAGATGCCTGGTAATCTTTTGGCCTTTAATTTCAACGTTACTTAGGACCAAAAGTGAGTTTCACAGTTCAGAAAATTTGTTGAAAAATTTCACTATGACTCCATGATTTGGAGCAGACTTCCAATGAAAATGGCAAAATAAATATCAGTCTATCCAACTTTAATTTATTGGTTTTTTTCAAATATGTCTTCTATATTTTTCATCATTATCATTTTATCCTTAATACTTTTATAAATATTATTGAAATGACTCCTCTATTGTCTTTTTAATTAGACAGTACAAATTGTTAATTTACGAATGTCTCTCCTATTATATTGAGTCTTCCAATAACTCTATATATCGCACTACTAGAATATGATTGCAATCGAAACTGATTTATCTTTCTCCATTTATGATGCATCTCTACGTCATCATCCTCAAAGAGGATTTAATTAAGTTTTCCAAACTCTGTTGCATCCCAACTACTGCTTCTAATTATATTGCTGTAAAAGGTAATTCATTCGCTCTAAGTTCTATTGTCATTATAAAAAAATAAATTTTGATAACGACTTCTATATGGATGAACATTAATTTTCAATGACGTAAAATCAAACTCTTATCTCATCTAATCATCATGAATGAGAGCACTAATTAACTTCGTTGAACCTGTGAGAGCATCCCAACTGCTTCTATAGCACTTTGGTTCAGGCGCTTTGCATGGTGAGATATATATGGTGCCGTGGATGATTACTAGAACACACACACGTGCTCGCGAAGTTTTAAACTAAGAATTAATGCTAACTCAAACCTGTGGCTCCTTAATCTCATGCTCGATCTTTGTGATACACAGTCTCCATCTAAATCAAGATCAGACTTTATAAAATGTTCCTTTTCTGTACCTCTAGATCTATATATATATATATTTAATCGAATGATATAATTATCGGAGAAAACATATATAGCCGTTGGAGAGACGTAAAAGGCGTTCAATCAATGGTGGTACAACATCTCCACAGAATATTTGTCATCGGATGCTACTTGAAGTTGCACAGGAAGACTACGTGGGCGATGTCTCCTTAGCCAGTTCCATCAATTATTGCTACCTCCGCACTTTATACTGGCTTTATAATCTCCACTCTTTGTTTTTCTTCCTCTTTACTAAACTCTGCATGGACTAGAACGTATAATCGAAATAATCTCCGGCGAAGACGACAACAAAGCTAATCCGATCCGGACATAGCATCCTCCCGTCCATTTGGGTCGATTCCTTCTCCTGGAATTCCGGACATCAGTTTCTTGTTCTATTTTATTATTTTGTAGTCTAGCATTGCATTGTGGCTGCAAATTATAAGTCGTTTTAACCGTCGTTGATCTTATTTAAGAAATTTTGTTGGGTGGCGTTTCCGTAATTTCGGATGCTTCAGGCATAAAGAGCCCTGCTTCCGCTTCCGCTGCGCTCTAGCTAGCTCCTCCTCAGTTCTGAACTCGCGAAGAGCGGCAGAGCGAGCGAGCGAGCGAGAGATCAGGTGCAGGCGATGGGAAACGTGGAAACGGTGCGAACGTCTTCAGCTCGCCATGAAGTTGGATCGGGAAACCGACCGAACAGCATCGGTTGCATGTCCGGCATCTTCCATTTCCTCTCCCGCCACCACAACCGATCTCGCAAACGCATCGCCTCCGGTAGCAACCGAACTGCTCCTTGCTCCGCCGTCCCTTCTTCTAGCTCCTTCGTAATTGATTATGCCGCTCGCCGTTGTGCTGCAGTTAAAAGGAAGGATCAGAACCCCGCCGCTCCGCCTCCGAGGAGATCGACGCCTCCGCCGCCGGAGGCCGCGGTCGAAGGCGCCAAGAAAATGCGGCACTCCAGCGAGACGGCGAGGAGTCCGGTGATCCCGCAGGAGATCAGGCGAAGAAAGCCGGCGCCCGAGTCTCCGGAAAGCCCCCGTACCCCTCCGGCGCTGGTGGCGCGGCTAATGGGCCTCAACGACGCGCCGCCACCGGCGGTGCCCACTGACAAGCGGAAGGAGTTGCTGCGGGCGCTGGAGAAGTGCGACGAGGACCTCCAGGCGCTGACGCGGATTATCGAGGCCATCCGATCCGCGGAGATCCAGGAGGACGCGATCGTCTCCACTGCCGGGAAGACCGCGGAACGGCTGCTGGAGATCGAGACAAGCGCCAGGGACGCGAAGAGCGAGTGTAACGGGGAGCAGCCGAGCCCCGTGTCGGTGCTGGACGCGATATCGTCGCCTCGGTATCGGTCCCGGTTACGGTCGCAACGTTCCCAAGATGGTAGGTAGCGGTTCCGCGACGATGAAGTTGTTGCCGTTGCAAAACCGGTACTCACTCGAACTTTTCACGAATCTTAATGCAGATAACGAAGGAAGCCCGGCTAACGAATCGCGGATCGTGAAGCCATCCCGCATGGCCGTTTTTCACACGGGTAAGTCTCCAACTCGATTGCAGGGTCGAGGCTAATCAGCTACAAAAATTACATATTAATTAATGCGATCGCTAGTACAGAAGACGTCCATAATCACAATAAGAAGGCGCACGAAGCCACGCGACGCTTGAACATAATGGAGCCGATGCCGAGCGGTCAGGCCATGGCGGAGGACTTCGGCGGTCGGCGGTCGTGGTGGCGAGCGGGGAGGAGGTGTGCGAGCCGGGCGATGGCGGAGAGCGTGGAGGAAGTGTGGGAGGAGGGGCGGAGAAGAGAGGTGGGAGTTGGGCCGGGTGAGGGCATGTTTGGAGGCTCACTTACTGGGGGAGTTGGTGGAGGAGCTCGCGGTGGAACTCCTCGGCTTGTGCTGTAAGCTGTCGTCAACTACTTGCAGGAAGAGGCTTCGCTTCTAGTTCTCCAATTGTAGTTGCATACTCGCATGGAAGGTTTGTGGGATTGGACATAGTTTCCACAGAACTTTTGAATGAGAAACTATGCAATAAAAAAAAACCAAACCAATCTGTCCGAATCGGCATAACTCATTAGCCTTTGCTTCCCCCCAAAAAATACACTGAAAAGAAGCGTCACTTTTGGCAGCGGAGCATTGCTTTTATGTACTGTGAGAAGGAATGGGGTGTGGGCACTGATGCTGCAATAATCTTCACTCTTCGATGTATAATATTTTGGTCAATCTATCAAAATATTTATCTGTTTCCTTTTTTTTTTTTTTTTTTTACTTTCTCTTATAGAATTTCCGTCTTAAATGTATCACAAGATGATTTCAAAATTAACCTGTAACTGAAAGTGCAAATTTCAGTGCAATAATGGAGTGCAAATTTCACGCTTAATACGTACCCGTGACCAATGCATCGCACGATAGACAAGGACAGAAAGGAGAGAGGGGGGAGAGACCTTAACTTTAATTTGGTCGGAAAGAAAAATTCATCCAAGGGCAAGCTTTTAGAACCGCATGGCGTATGATTGGCAAATAAAATAGCTAATATTTGATAGGCTAAAATATTTGAAAATTAGATTTAAATTTTATACATATTTAATTTTATTTTATAACTCGTAGTTAATTCAATATTGTTGGATAAGGATATTTGTGGGAATAAATAATAAAGAGGTAAGAGAAAGTGAACCTTCTGTGAGTTTATAAATTATAGTGTGCTTTTTGGAATGGAAAAAATAAAATAAAGCTTCTAGATTAATGTCCTATTTCTAATTCTCTTATCAAACCTGTCTCTTTAATCGTAGACTTCACGTTCGTTGCTTCTAGATTATCAAGAACAAACTTGGTCTCCTTATGGAAGAGTTTCTTCAGTTAAATTTAGTTGGAAGTTGGAACCTACAGACCTTTATAGTTCAGAGGATAATGCACACAACAGATCCTATTTAACAATACATCTCTCAACCTCGTACTAGAATTTTAGAGACAATCCAAAACTAAATATCAAGACATCCAGATGGGTTCTTGACCGCTGCAATTCATCTGTTCCCTGCTAAACATGACTAGGCCCTCGCCTGAGAAGTAGTGTTGTCTTTACCTTCGCGAAGTTTTTCTAGGATGGGAAGAATATCCGTCATGTTGGGCCTTCTCTTGGGATCTAGATGTAAGCATTGCAAGGCAAGAAAAGAAATAACCTGGGCTTCCTTCTTAGAGTAGCGACCCCCCAATCTTATGTCCATGATCCTCAACATTCTTCCTTTATTCCTCAGGAATGGCTTCGCCCATTCCACAAGAGTTTGCTCTGAATCCCCACTGTCTTCTTCCACTGCTCGCCTTCCTGATAGGAGCTCCAGCAATAGAACTCCAAACGTGTATATATCACTCTTCAAGCTCAAGTGACCTGACATATACACTAGTATTCAAAATGAGGAGAAACCCTATGAAAGAAACATTATTTTTTAAGGTTATCAAGAAGACGTACTAGGTCATTGGCTGCTGCATGCCTTGGATACCATGCAGCAGCCCTCCCATATTAGAGACGGAGAGCAAGGACAGAAGATTTTGACCTCAACTATATAGTATTGAAATTTGTATAAAAAACATTTTGATCTTGTTTTCTGAGTATTGCCATTCTAATTAAGACAGATGTCAGCAGAGGCATAACAATTTATCTTTGCGGAGAACTTTTTTACTTCAGTAACAAATTAAACAAGCAATGCCCTTTAACAAGTTCAAGCAGTATACTTAATTATTTGTGTTCGAGCAGGGCTTACCAGTCGCAATGTATTCTGGAGCAGCATATCCGCGAGTTCCGACCACCCGAGTTGAGACATGGCTCTTGTCTCCAGTGGGTCCATTCCTTGCTAAGCCAAAGTCTGATAGTTTAGCATTGAAATCCTGCATAGTATTTGCTAGTAAGATACAATTAGTTTGCTAAACAGGATATTGAATCAGTGCAGGTCAATCTAGAGACTACCGAATCAAGGAGAATATTGGAGGCCTTTAAATCACGGAATATGATTTGGGTTTCTAATCCATGCAAGAAGGATAATCCTCGAGCAACATCAATGGCAATGCTCACCCTCGTTGGCCAAGGAATAGGTAGCACCCCTCCTAAAGTGCACGAACCGATTTGCAATCATTCACAAATCATCAGAGACGAAAAGAAATATCCAATTGAATCCTCAATGTCGAGTATAATTAACCTGTGGAAGTGTTAGAGCTAATGTCAGAGGAACATACTTTTGAATAAATGGTTCTCCAAGCTGCCTTTCTGCATGTACTCGTAAACAAGAAGCTTGCTATCAGCCTCCGAGCAGTAGCCTATAAGTTTGACAAGATTTTCGTGGTGAAGCTGGCTCAAATAGGTCACTTCTGCCTGCATGCATCAAAATGAAGGTGACTCTTTTGGGAAACCCAAAAGGTGCATAAGAACATCAAATGTCTGCGAGATATCAGTTGCATACGAGCCATTCTTTGTATCCTTGATAGCTTTCTCGTTTGAGTTTCTTGACGGCAACAACAATTCCACTTCCTGCTTTAGTAGGAGCACAAGTATGCTCGTCGATCCACCCTTTGAAGACACAACCGAATCCTCCTTCACCTAGATATGAAGTGGAGCTGAAATTTTTAGTAGCATTCTTGAGGTCAGTCAAGCTGAAGGACTTCAGATCGACCGCTTTTGATCCCTCGTTTTCGCTAAAAGTATCACTATCAGCATTGGTCGATGCCTCACTTTTGAGCTGTGCAACAGAATTGTCTGATCCAGTCGAAGTTCTCTTAGATGATTTCTTTAGACTGGAATCACTAACCATGGAGAGTGGATTCTCTGCAAATTAAATACAAGCATAGTTCGCACTCCAAATATGAATGAATTAGCAAATAAGTTGCATTTCAGGTGAAAACAAATCCGCGATGCATGGCAGTGTACAACACTGAAGTAATTCACCATCAGGAACTAGATGGTAGTTTGATTAAATGGGTGAGATTGGATTTAACTGATTAATCAACAAGAGGTACCAGAATTTTTCGTACTTAATCATTGAAAATAGAATGCTTAAACCGGCTAATAAAGCCCAAAACAGGCATAGCAACTGTTCTATAGTAATTCAAAAACCAAGATTTAGTCATCTGTTCATTGTGGTGTCCGTCTTCATGCCTAAAAATCAAGATTTAGGAAAAGACTGCCCTGTCAATCTGCTTACTATTAGGTCAAACATCTTCTCTAGAGTAAGAAAGTTCATCATCTTACAAGCTTTAGTTGTTTCGGGTGCCTGAGAGGACAAAGGTATTATCCAAAGCCCTATTTGAGTAATTTTTCTCACACAAAATATCTGGAGAGGTAGATTTCCACATAAGTAAAATAAATGAGAAAATGAACGTAATTCGACCACAAGATTATACATGGGGAGAGGTCATATCTCGCATCACTCAGCAACAAGGGGGAAAAGCTAAGGAAAATCCCTTCCTTTTCTTTTTTTTCAAATTGCTGTGGTTTTCATTCAAAAAAGAAATAAAAAGGGTACAAAACCAGAAATCAAAGAGGCAAAGAGCAGAAACATTCATGGAAGATCAGAGGGGAAAAAAAAATCTTACTTGAACCTTGAGGAGAAGAGGCGTTTGCAGTCTTAGAAGAACGCCCACACTGGTTCCCCATCGGAAGATCACCCAAACAACCCTTCACAATTCCTCCTTAGGCTCGGAGACAATGATATATGTTCTTTGAAACTTCGAAGAATTCACTCGATGATTATAATTGTGAAAAAAAGTCTTAATGTGGTCAAACATCGGAGTCTGCTTGCTGATTATAATTGTGAAAAACAGTCAAGAGGAGCTGATTAAGACTTTTAATGTTCTTTGAATCAGCTTCTCTTGACTGGTTCAAAGTCTGCTTGCTGATTATAATTGTGAAAAAAAAAGGAGATAAAATTCGTCTAAATGTGGCCAAGCATCGGAGACGAGATTCGAAGTTCAAAGATACTGACCTGAGAGGAAATAATTCTACAAACGAGTAATAGGTTTCATATCACACCAACCATATTTTGATTTGTTACAGTAATATTACTTGGAAATATTAGAAAGATATCTGTACTTCGGAGACTGTTTTTATTTATTTATAAATCCGTATCTAACTCTAGTTTATTTTAGTAGATTAACCTTTCTGTTTTTGTTTTATTTTTAGTTGACATCAGATTCTCTAAGTCTCTGTCTGACTAATTCGAGAATGGACGATCCGATGTCATAGAAAATCTCTATCGACTATCTGGGTAAATCGGAAAGCACTCATAGCGAGTAATCCAATGGTACATCATCCATAGATTATTATCCCATTTGGAAGAAAATTCTCACAAATACGTCAAAACTAGAAATCAACCCTTAATACTTTGATTTTACACCATTGATATTCTACCGCTGCATCATAATCTCAGGGGCATCTGTTTTTATTTTATGTCGATACATTTGCATGTTTTATAAATTACACCATACAATAAATTATGGAACCTCGACTCCCACCCATAAATTCTTGAGATTTATCATTTTATATATCTCATTTGTATATTTATTAAAATAAATAATCATTTTTAATTATATATATTTTTATCATCAATCGACTAATATATATATATATATATATATATATATATATATATATAAAGTAACGATCTGCTGAGCGCCTCGTTCATACACGCTCATGCTTGTGAAAACTAGTGAACGATGATTTCATTGTTCACGCAGTTGTCGTGACAGTGAAATCACTATTCACAGTAGTTTTGTCATGAGCGTGATATATATATAATTTACACTGAGGTAAGAGATAAGTAATACAATAAATTAGATATAAAATATTTATAAATTTTTTATAATTTTAAAATAATAAGACCTAGATTTATCATATCTATTCACCAACCCCATCAAAAAAATTTTAAGATTCTTTTGATTTAGTACGTATATTCAGATTTATTGGTGCAATCGGTCCAGCAGTACCTTGATGGTATTTTGATGATAGACAAAACTCATGACATGGGATTGTCATGGGAAAGTCCAACATGGATTGACATGGAAAATCCAAGCATGGAGCTTGGTGTGGAAGTCCAAGGGGGAAGCCTTGGCATGGGAAAGTCCAAAGCATTGCGAAGCCGTGCACTTGATGCTTGGCATGGGAAAGTCCAAAGCATTGCGAAGTCGTGCGCTTGGTGCTTGGTGAGAAATGCATTGCGAAGCCGTACGCTTAGTGCATTTGGGAAGTCTTGAGGACTTGGTAAGTTCACTAGGCTCGGGGTCCTTGAGTCGGTGAAGGATGGCATTGCGAAGCCGTGCGCTTGGTGCATCCGAGGGACCGCCGGACGGGGAGCGAATGGAGTGAGCCCAAAGGGAAGCATACTTCTAGGGCATGAGACGCGAAGGATGGCGTTATGGCGCGCTGGCGCATCCGAGGGACGAGGGAAGAAGAGAGCTTTGGTGGGGAACTCCATGAGGGATAAGGTGGACTTGGTCAGTGGCTAAGATCGAGTGTCGGATGCTCAAACAACTTGGTGTTTGAGGTTTTGCGACATCACCGACCGCATAGGTGCCGGTTCGATCGATCCAAGTCGACTAGAGTTCGTGGTGTAAGGCTAGGGTTTTGTGTGATCAGCTAGAGGATGTGATCGTGATGGAAGTGTCGCGAGAGCGCTCCGTGGCCGCCCAGGCGTCGACCTCTTGGGTCACCCGATCGTGATGGGCATCATCGGTCGGTAGTAGATGATTCGTTGGAACTTGTCCAACGTGGATCCGCGTTGTGAGACAAGCGGCTACGAGCGATCGGGGGGCCTTTTAGCGGTCGGCGCTAAGCGAAACACTCGTCACGGGTTATAAAAGGAGCTCGAGATAGAGGTTTTGCCAAGGTTTTGTGGAGCTATTGGAGGGAATTCGCTGCATTCGGTCCTTCAAGAGCCAATCAAAGCAAGCAACAAGCAAAGCGATCAAAGCAATCGTGAAAGTTTTCTTTTGTATTGTATTTGTGTATTTGCTTGTATTTCTATATTACATTGTAATTGCCAGGAGAGGTTTCTCCACCTCCGACGTGTGTTTCGAGAAGGAGTGTTATAGTTAGTGTCGCGGCAAGATAACTAGAGCTCTGAGCTCGCTCAGGAGTAGGAACCATTTGGCCCAACCACGATATCTTGTGTTGTGTGATTGTGTATTGTTGTTAGTTTCATTATTATTGTTATTCCGCGCTTAACGACAATCGTAGACAAGCAACGCAAGAAGAACGAGAATTATGACATCCATCGTACGAGGGCTATTCACCCCCCTCTAGCCAGCCGTATCGATCCCCTACAAGTGGTATCAGAGCCGAGGTCGCTCTTCAAGGACTAACTGCCGCGAGAGCACTACAAGATGGCCGACTTCATCCATCCACCAAAATTGGCGGAGATTTTTCTCTTGGTGGAGGAAACGGATGGAGGTATATCTCGAAACCGATTTTGATTTTATGATTATTATAGAAAACGGTTTTGAGATGCCTAGGGACAAGTACAACAAGCCAATTGAGAAGTCAAAATGGACCCAAGACCAAATCAAAGACTTCAAGACAAATCTCAAGGTAATCAAGTTGATTAGTGATTTGTTACCTAACACTATTTGGTCTAGATTGGGTGATTATAGGGATGCAAGGGAATTATGGAATAAGGTAATGAAATTCCAAGAAAATTCCCAATCGGCACAAGAAGAGGAGAATGCCGAAGAAGAACCCACAACATTTGAAGATGTTGATGATTTGGTGGAGACCTCCACCTCTAGCATTGAGGGGGAGGAAAGACAATCTTCCATCCCGGAGCAAGAACAAGAAGCATCCACATCTGGGAGAAGTGAAGATCATGAAGAGGCCTCCATCACCTCCCTAGGTAACTCAAGCGTTATTATTTTAAATAAAAATCACATAATATGTTTTGAGTGTAGGGAGAAAGGGCATTATAAGAGCAAATGCCCTAAATTGGCTAAGAAGAAGGCATCGACTCCAAAAGTCAACCCAAAGTCAAACGATGCCGGTGTTCCCAAAATCAAGAGCAAAGAGCACATTGTGTGCTTCAAATGCAATCAAAAGGGACACTACCGAAGCCAATGCCCTAAGGAGAGGAAGAAAGGGCAAGAAGGTGCAACTCATGTAGGGGGAGCTCCTAAAGCTAACCCTAAGGTACATTTAGTTAATGCATCTTTAATTCATAGAGTTAAAAAGCATGCTAAGAATTATTTTAGCTCTCTTGCTATTATCAATGAAAAGCATGCTAAGAAAAACAATAAGGTGTATTGTCTAGGTGTCAAGCATGTTCATATGACTAAAGACAAACCTAGGACTCATAATTCTAGAAATATCTTGCCTAGGGAGTCAATTAGAAGAGTAGAAGAAAATTTGGGTATTAATCCCAAGAAATCTAGGCATATGCCTAAGAAGAAGAACATTTCCCCTAAACCTAATAAAAATTCAAAATTAAGGAAATTAGAGCTAGAGAACCAAGCCTTGAGGTCAAGGCTAGAAAAATTGGAGAAGACCCTAGCAATAATATCAAACTCGGTTAAGGGGTCCAATGCACAAAAGTCAAGACCTAGGAAACAAGAAAGATCTAAAGGCAAGAAGGGTTTTGGTCACAAACCTATGTCCTACCACAATGTTCCATTTAATTATGGAACCACATCTAGGTCTAGGAAAACCAAGGCTAATAGGGAAGTCATCCCTAAGTCTAGCCATGGTATATGTTTAGTGGCTAACACCTCAAAGAAATCAAATGTAGCCACTAAGAAGGTCAATGGAGGAGTCACCTCTAGAGTTGACTTAGGAAAGACCCAAAAGACTATGATTTCAAAGCCTAAAAGGGTCATTAGGAAGATATCTAGGGAAGTTATCCTTAGGGAATACCTTGTTAACCCAAGGAGCTCCAATAGATATTGGGTTCCTAAGAGCGTGATTGATTCACGCTAAGTGGGTTAGGGTGTGTCAACCCTAAGTGGATGGGTGGTTAACCTAGCCATTGTGAGTTGACACATTAGGGTGTGCCAATATGGTTTGAGAAGTTAAAAATGATTTAAATTGACACAATTAGGTCTTAGAGGTATTGGTGTGTCATTTTGGGTTTTTGGCACACTAGGGAAATAAATGACATTAAGGCAAAATGAATTTAATTCCTAGAAATGGCAACTTAATTTTTAACACTTAGGTATTCTATACCTTAGTATATTTTATTTGCCATGCTTTATTTGTCTTGCCATATCATGACATCATTTTCATTTTTATCTATAAAATGTCATGATCATGTTTAGATTTATGTTTAGATGTCATGTATGCTTAAGTTTCATTCACATGCCATGACATCATGATATTGGCATATGTTTTTATCTATATCATATCTTTGCCATAATCATATCATGCATGAATTAAAATGAAGTTAAGGACTATGGCATGATTTGATGGGAATCAAATAATATTGCCTAGAAATATGCATGAGACCATTTTAAAGAACAAAAACCAACATCTCACTAGATTAATTGTCTTGAATGTGTTTTTACACATCTAGATATAAGTGAGATGTTTAAGGAAAAGAAATTAAAGGTTTTGAAAACTTTTTGAAAACATTTTGAAAAACCTTGGTGAAGCCTATCTTTTGATAGCTATCACCATTGAATGGGATGATACAAAGAGGGCTCTTTATTGAAGTTTTTCTAAACTTTTGAACTTTGTATCAATCTCCTAATTTAGTGGGTAAAATAATTTTCTAATATTTTTCACCCATAGTGTTTAGGATAAGTATTATACGTATGCATTTTCAAGATTTTTAAAATTACGTATATTTACTTATGGATTTGAATCCATTTCGAATGTCGAAATCAGAATGGATTATCGATTACTCATCATTGCCATGGATCGAAGTCGATCGATGGGTAAATGATTGGTTAGGCCCATGTTCAGCTAGGTTAAGGTCCCCTAACCACTCCTAACCCTAGGATATGCTTGGGAGAGCATTAGAGAGGGTGGAAATCCATTGGATATGGATTAGGAGTTGGGTTGAGGGTGAGTATCAATTTTAAGGTGGATGTGAGTTCATTGTTGAACTTTGCCTTAATTTTGATGTGGTTAATGTTCCTATTGACTTAGGGACTCTCCAAGGACATTGTTGGTGCAATGGTCAAAGGGGAGTAAGCCTCTAGGGGGAGGTATCCATCATGGGAAGATGGATGTGTATTTCCTCATGAGAGGAAAATTGGGTTGCCTCTCTTTAAGTGATATGGGATCACTAGAAAGATTGTAGTCATGTATTCCTCCAAGGGAGAGATTGTAAGATTTCATTGGGATATGAGACATTCATACCCCTCGGGAGGACCTTTTTGATGTAATGTTAAAAAGGGGAAGAAGTTACCAAGTTACCAATTAGGGTTCGTTGGAATTCTCATTGGGATATGAGAATTGCCAATATGGGAGAATTGGTAGACTTGAGATGGTAGTTTTGTCAATCATCAAAAAGGGGGAGATTGTTGGTGCAATCGGCCCAGCAGTACCTTGATGGTATTTTGATGATAGACAAAACTCATGACATGGGATTGTCATGGGAAAGTCCAACATGGGTTGACATGGAAAATCCAAGCATGGAGCTTGATGTGGAAGTCCAAGGGGGAAGCCTTAGCATGGGAAAGTCCAAAGCATTGCGAAGCCGTGCGCTTGGTGCTTGGTGAGAAATGCATTGCGAAGCCGTGCGCTTGATGCATTTGGGAAGTCTTGAGGACTTGGTAAGTTCACTAGGCTCGGGGTCCTTGAGTCGGTGAAGGATGACATTGCGAAGTCGTGCGCTTGGTGCATCCGAGGGACCGTCGGACGGGGAGCGAATGGAGTGAGCCCAAAGGGAAGCATACTTCTAGGGCATGAGACGCGAAGGATGGCGTAGAAGTCGCAGCGCCTGGCGCATCCGAGGGACGAGGCCGAGGGAAGAGAGCTTTGGTGGGGAACTCCATGAGGATAAGGTGGACTTGGCCAAGTGGCTAAGATCGAGTGTCGGATGCTCAAACAACTTGGTGTTTGAGGTTTTGCCGACATCGGCCGATCGGACATAGGTGCCGGTCGACCGATCCAAATCGACTAGAGTTCGACCGTGTAAGGCTAGGGTTTTGCTTGGCACATCGCCATGGATCGGCAATGACTAAAGTCGGCGATGACCGCCGAGGATGGCAATGATCGGCGATGGGAGTGTCGCGAGCAGACGCTCCGTAGCCGATCGGGCTCGATTATGAGTCACCGATCGATGGGCATCATCATCGACTGGTAGGTGATCCGTTGGAACTTGTCCAACGTGGATCCGCCGCTTGTGAGACAACGACTACGGTGATCATCGTTAGACGCAACGATCGCAGTTATAAAAGGAGCTCGAGATGGAGGTTTTGCCAAGATTTTTGTGGAGCTATTGGAGGAATTCTCGCGCATTCCAGTCCTTCAAGAGCCAATCAAAGCAAGCAACAAGCAAAGCGATCAAAGTAATCGGTGAAAGTTTTCTTTTGTATTGTATTTGTGTATTTGCTTGTATTTCTATATTACATTGTAATTGCTTGTGAGAGGTTTCTCCACCTCCGACGTGTTGTCGAGAAGGAGTGTTATAGTTAGTGCCGTGTGCATAACTAGAGCTCGGTGAGCTCGCCCGTGGAGTAGGAACCATTCGGTTCCGAACCACGTATATCTTGTGTTGTGTGATTGTGTATTGTTGTTAGTTTCATTATTATTGTTATTCCGCTGCGCTAACGACAATCGTAGACAAGCAACGCAAGAAGAACGAACGAATTACGATATCCATCGTACGAGGGCTATTCACCCCCCTCTAGCCGACCGTATCGATCCCCTACAAGATTTTCAAATTCTAACACTAAAACACTCCTAATAATCCCATATAATCATGTCGACATGCACATTTCATGTTCTATATTGTGAATTTTTTAATTTTCATAATCTTGAAATAATTTAGAACAAATTTAGTAAAGAGTCTTAGAATTAATATAGGTCATAAAATTCACATCCGAAGATATGTTGTTAGACACTTCGTAAATATATACTTTAAATCAAATTTATTATATTCTTTACTAATTCTAAGTGCAAACATCCCTAAGACCATCTCCACATCAAATTTGGTGTAGTTTTGACACCAAAATAATATAATTTTAACACCAAACACTATTTCAACTCCAACCCACTCACACCATATCATAATAAAAAGGAATATTCATTAGAATATTCTATTTTCCTTATTTGTAATATAATTATCAATATACATTTTAAGTTATTAATATTTTTATATGATAATTATTATATTTAAAATTAATACTTCATTAATATTTAAGATATATTATTTTTTTAAAATTTTGCCTCCAACTAATATATATAAAAAAATTATAATTTTTCATTTTTATTTTTTATTACATAATTGTTCAAGTATAAATATATATTAAAAATATTATAAAATCACACACAATTAGAATAAAATATTTTATTAATTTTTATTGAAAATAAACAATAATATTTAATTGAAAATACAATATTATGGGACTTTAACTTTCAGAATTACTATATTATTCCCATAAATGCTCAATTAATACATTTCGAAAGGCAATGAGCTTCTTTGTTTTAGTGGAATGGGGAGTGATTTTCCTGAATATTAGTATTATAATATTATTGAAGTAATTTTAAATTTGTGTGCTTTATTAGTATAGTTTGTATTTATAGTTATTTGTCAGGTTTAATGTTATTCATATTTTTAAGTTTTTATTAGTAATATTTTAATTTAGTGTTATTTATGTTTGTATTTGTAGGTGATGTAATTTACATTTATGAATGTCAAAATGTTTAATATTTAATTTTTTTTTATGAAATTAATGGTATAATTTATAAATATAATTATAATTAAAATATATTAAATAAATTAAAAATATTTTTTTAAATAAATTAAAATTTTTCAAATATATATAATAAAATTAAAATATACTATTAAATACATTTAATTTAAATTTATAATAAATAATTAATATTACTATAAATAAGGAGGATAAAAAATAATTACAAATTAATTTTTATTTATGATATTTAATAATATATATTATATTTAATTTGATTAATTATATAATATAAAAAATTTCAACACCAAATATTGGGATATGAATGTGTGGCACTATTCATGTACCATTTTTTGCGTAAAAAAATGGTGTATGGATTGGAGGGATTTGGTGTAGTTTTAATTCCAAATTTGATGTTTTGGTGTATAGGTTGGAGATGCCCTTAGATATGAATTGCATAACTTAGTTCTTATGGGATGACATAATAGTTAAGATACAGTGGTACTCGTAGAAATGACATATATCGATTCCAGAGGAGGTATAATTTTTTTTTTTAATTCAGATGATCTTTACGTGTCTTGACCACTACGTCAAAATCCATAGAATCCTCCGTGATTTATATCTTTCACAATGGTCATGAGACAAACTAATGAGTGTAGGTTGACAATTTCAATCTTTTTACATAATTGTACAACTTAGAGTGATGTGGGATTTTAAAATTGATAAAATATTTAATAATCCATTAATGAATTGGATAGTCGAAGAATCAATTAGTGAACTTAATTATTATATATTAATCATAAATCGAACAAAGTTACTTTTAAAATCAATTAATAAATTCAACTGTTAGATGCTAATCAATTGATGATAAAAGGAGGTATATAATTGAAAATGACTAATATTTATGTAAATATAAAAATTGAGTATGCGAAATAGTAAATTTCATAATTTAATATATTATTCTGAGTGATTTTAAAACATACGTCATTAATAAATTGTTCTGAGAGTTCAAAAATTAATAATATATATTTATTTATTTTATTTAAATGAATAATTATCTTTTCTATTTGGCTAATGCCCATCTACTCCAATAAAATTATATATGAATTCTTTAGAGGGAAAAAATATTTTTAGAGTTTTTGTTTCAATTTTATATGCCATTTTTTATTATTTTATAGTATCTATTCTCGACTATATTGTTTTCTTTTTTCTTGTTCTCTACCAAAAGAAATATATTCGATTAATAAATTCTATCATTTATAAAGTTGATGTAATAATTTGAAAAAAAAAATGCTTAAGCAACATGTATAGCAGAGTTATAATTTATATGGTTAGAAATATGAATTGTGAAGATATTATTAATATGGAGCAAGAATCCATGGAAAACAACAAAATTAGTAGTAAAAAGATAATTTGTTCACTCTAAATATTCCTATCAATCAATTAATAGCCATCATAATAAATAAATAAATTACACAAATAAAATAATTTTTTATATATACGAATAATTAATTTTAAAAGGATACGAATATATACAGTGACAAAGAGAGAGAGGAGATAAAGATGTGCAGAAGTATTTTCTTTTTTCAATTGGTAAAAATAGTCTCTTTTACTATTGACGATCGATTATTAACTCTGTTTCTTTATCAATCGTTGTTAAATTTTATTGAATATTCATTCAAATTTCAATTTAAATTCGTCATCAATTATATGACAGATAAAAATAACAACGTCACAATACCATGAACAGTTTATTTTCTGGACCCACCAAATAATCCATATAAATGTGACAGAACTTGACCTCAAATTAATATGAACGTCAACGGAAGAAAGTGGGAATGCGAGCATCATCAAATTTTTTTTTTATTTTAATATTAATAAATTTTAAAATATCTCCTAAAATTTTATTTAATGTTAAAATATTTCTTAACAACTTTATTAATATCTATTGTGCTCTTCTAAATTAGTATTTAAATAACTTATTTATTACTAAAGAAAAACATTTTTCAATAGTAAAATAAAAAATTTAAAAGACGGTTTAACGTTAATAAAAGTTAAACGGTTTTTTTTTTTTTAAAATAAATATTAAAAGATATTTTAAAACTCAATTCACCTACTCCCTTAGGTTGAATGACTTGCTCGATTTTCCTCTCTCGGTCAATGTATCTGTCATGAACTAAATTACTAAATTAAGTCCACTGTTAAGCCTTCGGATCTATAATCATCCATTCGTCAGCGCAGTCAGCCGGACACTGGTGGTTGACTTGGCCATTGAAGTTGGAGCTTTTCACGTGAACAAGTCAACGCACTGTTTTGTAAGAGATCGGTCACCAGTTTATATTGAGCCGGATTAAGATTCCATTGTGTTTTTTAGTAGTGTAGTTCCAAGCTAAAAATAAAATATAACATCGTTGTGGTTATGTATACTACACTGCTCTTGACCAATCCATCAAAGAATGTGGATTGTTGCTCACCAGAACGAACTACAAATTAAGGTCCAAAAGCACCAGAACATCAACTATATATAGCAACCTCTTAATCTTAGGGCATCTCCAATTCATACATCAAAACATCAAATTTAGTATTAAAAGCACACCAAATCCCTCCAATCCATACATCAAATCCTTACACCAAATATAGTGCATGAATAGTGCCACATCATTTTTGGTGTGACACTATTCATATCACCATATTTGGTGTTAGAATTTTTTTATATTTTATTATATTATATAATTAATAAACTTAAATATAATATATATTATTAAATATTATATTATTAAATATCATAAATAAAAATTAATTTGTAATTTTTTTATCCTCATTATTTATAGTAATATTAATTATTTATTATAAATTTAAATTAAATGTATTTAATAGTATATTTTAATTTTATTATATATATTTGTAAAATTTTAATTTATTTAATATATTTTAATTATAATTATATTTATAAATTATACCATTAATTTCATAAAAAAATAATAAAATATTAAACATTTTGACATTCATAAATATAAATTACATCACCTACAAATACAAACACGAATAACACTAAATTAAAATATTACTAATAAAAACTTAAAAACATGAATAACACTAAATCTAACAAACAACTACAAATACAAACTATACTAATAAAGCAAACAAACTTAAAATTACTTCAATAATATTATAATACTAATATTCAAGAAAATCACTCCCCATTCCACTAAAATAATTGCGAAATTGGCCGAAAATATTCACAGGATTCTGAGATTCTGGATCTTCACCTTGATATTGATTGAGTTGTGATCTTTCTCCCTGTATTGGAGATGATTGAGATCCTTCTCCTTGATGTACAACTGGATGAGATTCTTGAGCTTGCATTCTCTTTTGCATAATTTTAATTTGTTCATTCCGAAAATATTCACGCATCATCGGGTCAGAGATCGAGTTCAAATTTTTTAACAAAATTTTTGTTTCTTCCTTGTAAATCATAGCATCTACCATTTTTGTAGCAGCAACAGTACTTGCATTCATTGTCTCAACAAATTGAGAATTAATTTTAATTACCTTTGCAAATTGTTCATCATTTTTTTTCTTCATTTTTGCTTTCTTCACCCCAAGAGGTTGTTTACTAGAAGTATCACCGCTATCTGAATCAGTGATATTTAGATCAAAAGCAGACACACAAGGAGATGAAGGTATACGAAATTCTTCCTCTGAGAATTGTTGTTCAGATGAACTAGCATTAGCATTTTGTTATCGCGATTTCATGCATGTAGTATTCATATTGTCAGTGCCAAATTTTTCAATATCTTTGAGAATATTCCAGACATGGTCAAATTTGAAACCCTTTGTGTATTTCGGATCTTCTGCTAACAACACTTTAGCACGAGTTAACTACAACAAAACAATTGAACATCAATTATGAAGACAATGCTATTAATGAACTCAAACTTTGATTATAAAATTTAGATAGCCTAAAATAAATATGAGTATAGTAACTTACAATATCTTGTTCAGATGCTCCGCTAGGATTCATATGCTCGATTTGTCGTATGCAACCTTTCATTTTGGATACTGCACTAAGCATAAGAAGCATTCTTTTTTGCAAAGATCTTGGTGGTCGGCTACAATGCGCAAAATTCGGATCTGCATGATACTCTTTCTCAATTCTTGCCCAGAATTGATCCTTCGATTGGTTGATTCCTATGATCGGATTTTGCGAAATATGAAGATAAACATGACATAAGTGTTTATCTTCTTCAAATGAGTATGAAGCTTGTCGGGGGGTTGAACTCATTTTAGTAGAAGAGAATACTCTCAAACAAAAGGAGCGAAGTAAAATGTGCTATACCAATATCTGGTAAGCCATTATATAGAGAAAAAATTGGGAATATAAAATTATACAAAATTTGTGTTCAGTGTCAGGTCATGTCACCTGCTAAACTTGTTTTAATGTTGTCATTGTTGTGTCACATCATCTGTACAATTTTGTCCAAATATATTCATTGTTATATCACGTCATCAGCACACACAAAAATATGTTCAGTGTCAGGTCATGTCACCTGTCCAACTTGTCCCGATGTTGTCATTGTTGTTTCACATCATCTGTGTGATTTTGTCCAAATATGTTCATTATTAGGTCATGTCATCTGCACACATAAAAATATATGTTCAGTGTCAGGTCACGTCACCTGCACAACTTGTCCTGATGTTGTCATTATTGTGTCACATCGTCTGTATAATTTTGTCCAAATGTGTTCATTATTAGTTCATGTCAATTTGTACAAATAAAAATACGTGTTCAATGTCAGGTCACGTCACCTGCACAACTTGTCTTGATGTTGTCATTATTGTGTCACATCATCTGTACAATTTTGTCCAAATATGTTCATTATTAGTTCATGTCATACATAAAATATGTGTGTCAAATCAAGTCACGTCACCTGCACAACTTGTCCTGATGTTGTCATTGTTGTGTCACGTCATTTGTACAATTTTGTCCAAATGTGTTCATTGTTATATCACGTCAGCAGGACACAAAAAGATATGTTAAATGTCAGGTCATGTCACTTGTCCAACTTATCCCGATGTTGTCATTGTTGTTTCACATCATCTGTGTGATTTTATCCAAATATGTTCATTGTTAAGTCATATCATCTGCACACATAAAAATATGTGTTCAGTGTCAGGTCACGTCACATGCACAACTTGTCTTGATATTGTCATTATTATGTCACGTCATCTGTACAATTTTGTCCAAATGTATTTATTATTAGGTCATGTCATCTGCACACATAAAAATATGTGTTCAGTGTCAGGTCACGTCACCTGCACAACTTGTCCTGACGCTGTCATTGTTGTGTCACGTCATCTGTGCAATTTTATCCAAATGTGTTCATTGTTATATCACGTCGTTTGTACAAAATAAAAAATATAGATATAACACACATTATAAATACACACCCCATAAGCAACATATATCTCATTCATTCAATTATCTCAAAAAATGGATAACAACAATGAATGTTCATCAAATTTATCATCTTCAAGCTCTGATGATGATAGCTATGCGGAAATGTTTGGTGCAAGACAATTTGATGCAAGGCAACAACTCATCGCTCAGGTGATTTCTACCAATAATCAAATGATCTTCAATTATCTCAACGAAGAAAATAACCAAAGCATGCAACGAGGGTCAATTCCTGGTCACAACGTGATCAATCGTAATCGTGAAGCTGCTGATCGTAATCTATTCAATGATTATTTCGCCGAAAATCCATTGTATAATGATGCAATGTTTCGACGAAGATTCCGAATGAGATGAAATTTATTTATGCGTATTTGTGATGTTGTTAGTAATCATGACAACTATTTTATACAGAAAAGAGATGGCCTTGGAAGACTTGGTTTGTCTAGCTTGCAAAAAATAACAGCTGCATTTCGGATATTAGCGTACGGTGTATCGGCAGATGCTACTGATGAATATATTAAAATAGGAGAATCAACGACCATTGAAAGTGTGAAACGATTTTGTCATGCTGTTATTGAAGTTTTTGGAGGGCAGTACTTACGATCTCCAAATGCTCAAGATGTTGCTAGGCTACTCCATATTGATGAGCAATGAGATTTTCCAGGTATGTTAGGTAGCCTAGATTGCATGCACTGGAGATGGAAAAATTGTCCAACAGCATGGGCAGGACAATATTTTGACCGTAGTGGAAAGCCAACAATTATTCTGGAAGTTGTAGCTGATTATGATCTATGGATTTGGCATGCATATTTTGGGTTGGCCGGATCGAACAATGATATTAATGTACTTGAGTCTTCTCATCTTTTTGCTAATCTTGCAGAAGGTATTACTGTTCCTGCTCATTATGTCATTCAAGGAAAAGAGTACAATATGGGTTATTGTTTAGCTAATGGTATATACCCAAAATGGTCAACACTCGTTCAAACGATTCCTGATCCACAAAGTCGAAAGAATAAATTATTTGCAATGAAGCAAGAAGCATGTAGAAAGGATGTTGAGCGAGCATTTAGCGTGCTCCAATCACGCTTTGCAATTATTACAGGGCCTTCACGTTTTTGGCGAAAAAATGTTTTACATGATATAATGACATCATGTATTATTATGCATAATATGATTATTGAAGATGAACGTGATTTAAATGCAGCAATCGTAGAAGGCTTCGAGGTGCCGACTCCAGATGTTGAGCTAGCAGGAGATGATAGCACTCGATTTGAAGAATTTTTAGTTCGATACAGACAAATCAAAGACAAAGAAGCTCATATTGCCCTTCGAAATGCATTAATTGAGCATTTATGAGAACAATATAGTAATTCTGAAAGTTAAAGTCCCATAATATTATATTTTTAATTAAGTGTTATTGTTTGTTTTCAATAAAAATTAGTAAAATATTTTATTCTAATTGTGTGCGATTTTATAATATTTTTAACATATATTTATACTTGAATAATTATGTAATAAAAAATAAAGATGGAAAATTATAATTTTTTTATATATATTAGTTGGAGGCAAAATTTAAAAAAAAATATATCTTAAATATTAATGAAGTATTAATTTTAAATATAATAATTATCATATAAAAATATTAATAACTTAAAATGTATATTGCTAATTATATTACAACTAAGAAAAATAGAATATTCTAATGAATATTCCTTTTTGGTGTGATATGGTGTGAGTGGGTTGGAGTTGAAATAGTGTTTGGTGTTAAAATTACACCATTTTGGTGTCAAAATTATACCAAATTTGGTGTTGTTGGTTGGAGATGGTCTTATAATTGAGAGGCGAAGTGCAGTTGCTCGACCACCAATAATCATAAGCTTTCTGGATTAGCAGTGTGGATTATTTTGGAGATTCAGACAAGGAACTTTTCTCCAGTCCCATGTTCATGAGAGCAGCTGTAGCTCCTACAACTAAGAGTTTCTGATGTCTGATTTAGTCGGTATTTAAAATTATCTATAACTGATTACTGTTGCGATCGATTTGTATGCACTTGAAGGGTGAATAGCATTTCGCCGATTTCATCATTTGATTTGATCACATGCTTATCTATAAGATATTAGTACACATCGGAATATATAAAATAAAATATACAAAACCAAATACAACACAAACATAATATCAGATTTATGAGATTCAGAACTAGAATTCCTACTCCATGGGACGAACTAAAGAGAACTCTAGTGATGCATACCATCACTATCAAACTTCTCCTTCTCGATATCACACCGGAGATGGAGAAACCTCTTACAATAGGATCTTATAATAAGAAACAAGAACAAGAAAATACAATAAATAATTGAAACAAGAATTGAAGTACAAAATACTTTACAAACTAGAGTTTTTGATTATTTATTTGTTGGTTGTTTTGGATCGGAATGCCTTTGAAGACTTTGAAATGCACTAGTACTTCGTCTCAAATTGTCCAAGAACTACCGAAATCCTCCTACGTGAGCTCCTTTTAAGCCTCTGTACGATTTAGATTTTCACTTGACAATCGACTGTCAAAAGGCCCTAGTCGATTGTCCACAGTGTCGTTGTCTCATAACAGATTTAATCCACGTTGGATTCTACTCAACATATACCTGAGCAGTCAACTGTCATTATTAGTAATCAATTATCAAACATTCTATGCCCGAGTTCATTACCATCAGTCGACTACCCATCATTGGCAGTCGACTATAGTGAACCAGTCGACTGGTGCAAGCCACCAGTCGACTGTCAGAGCATTTAGTCGACAGTCGAGCTTTAGTCGACTCCTCAACTAATCGACTGGTCATAATCTCAGTCGACTGCTCGAGTCAAATTAGGCTCTCGAGTATTGAACACTCGACCAGTTGACTGACCTAAAGTCCTAATCGACTGATAAACTTCAACCATAAGATTTAACCCATGTATAATCCCCTCATACTTGATCGACCACTTTTGGCTTAGATCTAAGCTTTCTAACCACCTTCATCAACTTCACACCTTCATCAGGGTTCGTCTGAGTCCTTGATGACTCATTCACCCTTCGCGCTAGCCTTTAGGTGCTTCCATCGGCTACGTCATGCCTTCAGGTACCTTTGCTAAGGTTCATTTAGACTTATATCGTCAAGACTACATGTTTGGACTTTGCGCTGCCAAAACTTAACCCTTGGACTTTCCTATTGCCAAGTCTCAATGCTTGGACTTTCACCACAAAGACTATACACTTGGACTTACACGGCCAAGATCATTCTTAGACTTTCAATGCTAAGTATCCAAACTTAGACTTCTATGTCAAGTATCCAAACTTAGACTTCCATGCCAAGACCATACTTGGACTTTCTATGTCAAATATCTAAACTTGGACTTCCATGCCAAGACCATGCTTGGACTTTCCATGCCAAATATTTAAACTTGGACTTCTCCTCGGGTTTCACTAGAGTCTGGTCAACCTTGACATGAGATTTGATTGCTCCAACAATCTCCCCCTTAAACATACTCCCCCATATAATCTTGGATGTCTCAAATATCCACTTGTCATATGGTCAATATATGGTCAAACTCATATAGTCAATAGTATTGGCAAATATCAAAACACTACTCGAGTCTCACTCGAATCTGGTCAATCGTGACTTGGGTCGATTGTAATCTCTTCCTTTTTTATGTTTGACAATAGGTTTAAGTTAGGCTAACAATAACCTAACTTAACTCTTTCAATGTCAAAGTATAGTGAAGGTTTACCTAACTTAAACTTTACTTCTCCACCTTTAGCATACATCAAAAAGTTTACCAAGGTTTTCAATGTCTCATCTCCCAAAGAGATCTTACATTCTC